>WBMZ01008031.1:0-62307 GCA_013400975.1 Atrichornis clamosus | reverse complement strand
AGATGCCCCTGGGGCCGCAGGGAGAACAGAGCCGGGTGGATGGTGGCACAGTCACCCCCTACCTACAGCCCTCACGGGCTCTTCTCCGTGCAGACAGGGTCCCCCTGCGAGCCGGATGGGGAAGGGGGTGGAGCGAGACCCGGGGGGTGTGGCACCCCCACCACCTCCCAAACCCCTTCCCATGGCAGTGCCAGGAGGGCTGTGCTCAGCTGACCCCCCCGCTTCAACCTCCTCTCCTCTACTCTCCGCTCTGACATGGCGCTGGAGCAGATTCCTGGAGTCAGGCTGTTGCTTTCTGAAAGTTTGACCCTGGGTTGTTGCCGGGGTCCCTTCCCCCCGCTGCTACCGTGCGCCGGCAGCCGGGACGGAGCGGCTGCCAGCGGGTTAATCATTGACGCGGAGCGCACACACACACGTGTGTGTCCCGTGTGTGCTCTGCGTGTTTGCGTGTGTGTTGCTCCGTTGCTGTGTGAGTCACTCAGCCTGCCTGGGGCTCTGCTGCGCTCCCTGAGCTGGGAAGAAAATTGAGCTTGGATTGCAGGACGGGCAGGACGAGCCGGGCGGCCGTGGCTCGGGACGCGGCATGTTAGCTGTGCCCTTGACCTTGGACCCCGCTGTCCTCAGGGAATGGTTGGGGGAAGTTGTGTTTTGGGGTGCCCCGGCTCTCACCAGCGCCCCCCGCTGTGGGTGCAGCTGCCTTTCTGGCTTTCCTTGCCGCAGAGCCCAACTTTCCAAGCAGGAGCTCACAAGGAGGAAGCTGGAGCCCCCAGGACCGTCGCCCACGCCACATTTCTAGGGTGTAAAAGGGTTACTTTTCCGTTTCCCCTGTCATTTTATTCCCATTTCTGCCACGTGGGAAGGATTGATTTTACAGCGCAATGCACGGGGAGTGGGAGGAAGTCCGAGGGGGAGGACACCCCCTCTGTGACAGCACTGGGGGTTCCTGGAAGCATTTGGCAGATGTGGAAATCCCAAGCTGCCCGAGTCTTGGCAGCAACCCGCACCTGCTGGGAGGACTGTGAATCACCCCTGCTGGGAGCTGGAGATGCTGGAAGGATGGGTGGTTGGGTGGGACTGGGAATGGCTGGAGGTGGGGGGCCAGAGAACAGGAAACAGTTGGTGCAAGGAATTGGGGGGAACTGGGCTCAAGTAGTGCTCAGAATCTGGGGAGTTATAAACTGGCACAGCTGGCACAACAGTCTGGGAGAATGGATAAAACTGGGCATAGCTGGCACTGGGGAAAGCTGGGAAATGGGGGCAACTAGTGATGAAAGAACTGGGCAAAACCAACTCAGGGAGGTAGGTGGGTGGGGGCATCCTCTGGTGCCCCAGAGCTCTGTGTGTGTGATGCCTCAGGATTCAGGGGTAACCCAGGCCAGGGTGTTTTGGGTGACCTGGGACTGTATTTGTGTCCCTGGACCCCAGAATTTCAGGTACCCCAGGGTCCTGTGCAGCCTGTGGTTCCTGCATTCAGGGTGTGCCAGGACCCCCCACACCCTGGGGGCAGCTGCTGAGATGCCACTTGCCCTGTCCTGTGGGGCAGCGATGTCCTGGGGGTGCTCAGCCCGAGGGTCCAGAGGGTGCCTGGCTGCACCCCCTTACTGCAGCCCCTCTCAGGGTGCACTTTACCCTCAGCAAGTCCTCCGAAGCTGCAATCCAGCCTCCGTGGGGGGGATCGCCTTAGAAGAGGGGAGTTGTAGAAGGGGGTCACCCCGGACTGTGCCCCCAGAGACGGCCTCCCAAAGCCCCTTTACCCAGGGATGCTTTCCCAGCCTTTTCCCAGAAACGGCCGGGACTGATGCGAGTTGTCTCCACCCAGGTTTTGGATAACTCCACCCGCCGCCGCCTCACAGCTCCTCCTCCCTGTGAACAGCCCAGCTGAGATATAAGCAAGTCACTCAGACACCGGGAGCTGCCGCGACAGCTGGGCGGGTGGCGTGGGACATCGCGCCGTGACCTGTGCCGTGTCCTTCGCCTCGACGCCGGACCCCATGGCGACGCCTTCGCAGAAAAGGAGCACCCGCAGCGGGGCTTCGGGGACCCCGTTGTCCCCCACCCGCATCACCCGCCTGCAGGAGAAGGAGGACCTGCAGGAGCTCAATGACCGCTTGGCTGTCTACATCGACAAGGTGCGCTCGCTGGAGCTGGAGAACGCCGGCCTGCGGCTCCGCATCACGGAGTCCGAGGAGGTGGTGAGCCGCGAGGTCTCGGGCATCAAGGCTGCCTACGAGTCGGAGCTGGCGGATGCCCGCAAGACCTTGGATTCGGTGGCCAAGGAGAGAGCTCGGCTGCAGCTAGAGCTCAGTAAAGTCCGGGAGGAGCACAAGGAGCTGAAAGCCCGGTGAGTGCCCTGGGGATGGGGGCGATCGCAGCGGGACGGGTGCTGTCGTCATGCTTGGCAGGGAGCCGGGAGGGAGGAAGGAGCGACCTGGAGGAGGCAGGGAGAGGAAAAATCCGTGGCCTGGCCGGGGCAGGAGCGTCCGTGGTGGGGACCGAGAGAAGAGAGAAGCTCTTTCAGCATTCCCACTTTCCCTCCAAGCGCCATCTTTGGCCGGGATGCCCTTGGAGGGGGAATTTGGGAACAGAGCTGGGAACGCTTGGGGCTGGGGCTGAGCAGACATGCCCTGGGCCCCCGGGAGGGTCTGTGCTACGCGGGGCGCAAGCGCCGGGCTGGCGGCCCCTCTGCCTTCGTCATCCTGGAGCTATTCCTAAACACGCTCCGGCACAGCCCGGGAAGCAGTGCCAGCCAGCTGGCTCTGTCCTGCCCACAGATCTCGCCTGCTCGTCCTATTTTCCCTTGCTGTCTTTGGCACCGGTTAGAGAACCTGCTCAGGTTTTTTTTGCCTTAACTCTCCCTGTGCCAAGCTGCTCCCACTCTGTAGGGTCCCCGGCTTTGGGGGAAGCAGTGCGCGGGCAGCACCCACGTCCCTCTCCCACCGGCTGTCACTGGGTGATGTGCTCCCAGTCCGCACAGAGGCTCGAATCCCTCCAGCCGCTTGCCATCGGGTTCATCTCTTTCCCTCCTTGCCATCAGAAATGGCCCCCTCGTGGACCCCCCGCTACTGCCACTGGGTATCCCTGCCCTCCTCTCCTCAGGGCTGTCACCGATCACCGGCACAAGTCCCCTGAGGATACGGGTCCCTGAGGACACGCGGCTCCCTAGACGATGTCACTGCTGGCCAGGCAGGGACTGGCACGGGGCTTTCCCCGGGCTCTGCCAGCCCGTGCAGCGTCAGGACGTGTCCCTGGAGCACTCAGCTCCCTGAGTCCCGCTCCACGGAAGGAACGAGCGGATCCCTTTCCGTCATCAGCTTTGGCTCGTGGCCGGATCCGGGCTGGGCAGTGCCGGGACAACCCCCTCTTCCTCCATTTGATCTTTTGCCTCTTACTCTGTACGCCTCGTTTTGAGCCTGTATCAAATGAGGCTAAAATTAACTTCCTTGATAGATGCCATAAATATTCTACCTGGGAGGGTGGGACAGTGCTGCCTGTTACAGTGTCTCCGAAAGCCATGCGGGGTTTTATTTATATTTAGCTTTCTATTTCCCGTGCGCTGCTGCAGCTCCGTCCTCGGATGAGGTAGCTTCGCTGCTGCTCGCCAGATCCCTGCTCCCAGATCCCAAGGATCCGGATGCTGGTGAGAGGAGGAGCTGAGCTGTCTAAAGGCTTTTTCTGCCTTATGCAAACCCAGAACTATCTTGGCCAGGATCTTTCGAGGGCTGGAAAAAATGCCCGGCCCGCAGCCGTGGTTGGCGGGGCGCTGGGAGCTGGCTGCGCTGCGGAGCCGGCCGAGTGGAAAATGGATGTGGAATTTTTTGCGATGGGCTGCGCTCCGGGACCTTCTGTGCTTGTTCCCGAGCACTGCCAAATCCCCTGAAAAAGTGTTGTGACTCGAGGGGATTCCCAAAAAGCAACTTGTGGCTGGGAGAGGGGTTTCGGTGGGTTTCAGAGAGCGGTTGTCACGCGGGGCTCTGGGGGGGCAGGGGTGTTTCCATGTTGAGTCATCTCTGAGTCACGGTCGCTGAGATGGAAGAGCGGAGATGCGGGGGAAGCCGGTGCTGTTCATTCCTGCCTCTGGCGTGTCCGTGCTTCCTAGGGTGTGGTATCAGGGCTGCTCTCCAACCCCCAAAACGCTTGCAAAGGGGCTGCAGCTCATCTCGTGTCCCAGGGGACCCGCTGGATGTGTCAAGGCTGCTCAGAGAGAGCACGATCGGCTACTGAGCTGCAGTGCTGCTCCTTGGGCTCAGTGTGTCTGGGGTGTCCCTAATCTTTGGGGCATGAGGGAATGGGGCAGCCACGAACCAAACTCTGCAAAGGGGTCAGAAGCGTTGGCGGGATCAGGAAGGACCTGCTCAGACATTGTTCTTCTCCCTGCCATCCAGCTGGGCAGGGATGTGCCTTCTCTGCCAGCTCTCCCTGCCCACCCCGAGCCCTTGGGTCAGCACCTGCTCTGGGGCCACTTCACTGACCTTGACACAGTGACACTTTGGCTAATAAGTAATCGGCAGCCCTCTGCACCCCTTGCTGTGCCCGGCAGCCCTGGGGAAGGAGCGGGTATCTCCCGCAGGGCAGGCGCCCGGGAGCCGTGTTATCAGCACCCACAGCATCGCCACTGCCCCATGCAGGGGTTGTCTCGCCGGCACAGAGGGAGGGTGGGGGGCTGGGGTGCCAGGGCATGACATGTCTGGATGTGACGTGGTGCTGGGTGCTCTGTCTGGGGTGGAGAAGGAGATGCTGGCTGGAGGGGGACAGGGTGTTCAAACAGGAGACCAGTCTAACCAGTACCGACACACTAGTGCAAGAGCTGCATGGGTGGGGGAGGGTCTGGGCAGGGCTGGATCGAGAGGTGTGGGCAGCTGCCTGCCCTCTGTGTCCTGTCACCCCTCTGTCCCTGTCCAACTGCTTTTCCCTTTGGGCTGGATCTTCCCACTGCCTATTGGGCTGCTTCCAGTGGTGATCCAAGAGGGGTTTCCCAAAGTGCCCACCCAGCTCTTTGCCCAGAGACCCTCAGCCCTGTGCAGCCTGGTGCTGGTTGTGTCCTGGGACAAGCGACCCCTCTGGGCAACGCTGCCTGACCCAGTGCCATGTGTGTCCCCAGCTCGGGGTGGCCTCTGGCTATGATGGAGCCACGCTTGAGGCAAAGCAGAGGGTGAAGTGAGAGTGGCTGGTGACTCAGGAGTGCTGGCAAGTCCAGCATCAGCCGCTCCCAGACCGTGGGGAGAGATAGGGCCAGTCTGAAATGCCCCTGTCCCTGGTGTCCTCGAGCTTCTGTCCCCCTTCTTGGAGGACACCTGGACTCCAGCATGGGACCAGGTGGTTGAAGAGATGCTCTGTGCCTGATTCTGCCCATTGCCCCCTCTCCCTAAGCTGGATTCTGACTCACAGGGTGAACAGGAGCCACAGCCCTTGCCTTGCTCCATGAGGATTCGCCCCATCCCACGAGTGGGAGATGTTTGTCAGTACAAGCCCGGTCTGGGGGCGCAGGAGTGTGGGATACAGCCCTTGGGCACCTCCAGGAGAGGCCTCCTGCGGGATTCAGTGTCCTCTCCATGGGCGAGGAGTAGCTGCACAGTGTCCGTGGGGTGGCCGTGTGGGGGCTGTGCCGTGGCTGTGCAGTGGTCAGGCAGTGGCCAGCTCCCTCCTCCAAGGCAGGAACCAGCCCTCGTTGGCACCGCAGCTGATGAGCGATGCCTTCCTGAATTGCAGCCCCTAACCCGATTAAGCCTTGGCAGCGCCTCTTCCTCCCGGGGCACAGATCTCATCCCTGGCCCTAATGAGGACAAATCTTATATTTCCCGAAGGTTGTTGTGGAGGGAGGAAGCTTGTGCAAGGGCAGAGCAAGGGAGGCAGCAGTGGGGTGCCAGGAGGTGAACTCCACAACGCTTCCCAGGGAGGTTTGGCCCCATGCTCTGTTCAGCGATGGCCCTTCAGGCAGGAGCAGGTAAACGAGACCCATTTAGTTGAAAAAAGGGAGGGAAAAGATTAAGGCTCAGTGCTGCCGGCGGGCCAGGCGCTTCCTTCAGCAGTGATGAGCTTGTGCTGGAACATTTTGCGTGGGGTGAAACCTCAGACTCCTGGGCTGTTCCCCCCCTCTGCCTCATGGAATCCTTGCCAGGGAGGGAATACTTTGGCTGGGAGGAGGCTTTGCGCTTTTGGAGCAAACAAAGAGCAGCTTGTGCAGCTGGGAATACTTTGGGGGAAATGGCGACACAGAGCCGGGCTGGTCCAGACCCCCGTGCCCCTCTGGGACCCTCTTAACACGCCACGCCGAGGCTCCAGTGCTGCAGACACATTGGTTTTCCTGTGACATCTGCAGCCAGCAGCTCGGGGTGGCTGGGCATGCCGGCCCTCCCAGCACACCACGGGGCTGGAGGGCTCCATGGCAAAACATTGCTTTGAGGTGGAGGTTTTCATTCACTGTTCCCAGTGGGTAGGAATTCTCACCTGTGGAAACATCCATTCCCTCTTCTTCCAAGGCAAATCTTGGCAGAAGAACAGGGTCCAGCACTTTTGATTTGTGACTTCGCTCCCACTGCTGTGTTTGCTAGGGTCTTCCAGCCACAGCTCGTCCTCTCACTGTTCCCAGAGATGAGGGGACTGAGAGGAAATTCTGTTGCCTTATATATTTTTATGATGATAGAATCCACCCTGGTAAATTAAGGACCTTATCCTGGTAGCTGGTGATTAAAGAGAAGTGATTGCAAAGAGAATCAGGGCTGCGTTCGGGGTGGGAAGGGATCCATCCCTGACAGCCCGTCCCAGCCTGCCCCGGTCCCACATGCTGCCACAAGTGTTTTTCAGCCTCACACATGTTACTTCACTTGTCTGAATCCCATCAACACTCAAAACTCCAGAGCCCAGAGAATCAGGAATCGTTCCCGTTGTGGTGCTCAGGGAGGCAGATGGAGAGGGTGGCGCAGCCAGGGTGGGACATGTGGGGCGGCTGCCAGCTCCATGTTCTGCTGAATTTGTGCCCTTTGGGAGCTGCTGTTTCCTTCCCTGGTGCTGGCAACCAGGAAAGGAGGAAGCCACCAGAGTTCTTCCTCTGGTCTTGGCCAAAATTAGGGCTGGCATGGAGGATTTCCCAGGAAGTGTCCAGTGGGTTTGGGATGAGCTGGGAATCACCTCCTGCTGTCCTGCCACTGGCTGCATTACCTGTTTTGCCGTCCTGCTCTTTGTGAGGCTGTTTGCTGAGCCTGTTCCTCTGTGACCAGCTCAGCATGTTCCCAAACAGCCGAGGCTGGTGCCATGTAAAACCTGTGTCTGTCTGCAGCTGCCATCAGACACCCACAGCCACTCACTGGGGTGTCAGGACCGGCTGCCACCTGCCTCTGCTCCCTTCCCCTCCCTGCCCAGGGTTGAATAGCCCCAGTGTGAAGCTGAACAACTGTGGGGTCTGGCGTAGCCCCCAGCCCCACTTGGTGCAGTGGCAGCTGCAGCCCTGACTGCAGAGACTTCTGTGTGACAGCCAGGCTCTCGGCCAGCCAGGAGAAGCCCCGTTTCATGGCATCATGGAATGCTTTGATTTCAAAGGAACCTTAAAGCTCACCTTGTTCCACCCCCTGCCATGGGCAGGGACACCTTCCACTATTCCAGATTGCTCCAAGCCCCATCCAACCTGGCCTTGAACACTTTCAGGGGTGGGACAGCCACAGCTTCTCTGGGCAACCTGTGCCAGGGCCTCAGCACCCTCACAGGGAAGAATTTCTTCCTAATACCTCATATAAATCTCCTATCTCACTTTAAAGTCATTCTGCTTTGCCCTGTCATTCCAGGTTCCTGATAAAAGTATAATAAAATATACATATTTTTCCTTGTTCCTGTATGTGAAGGATATGGCAGCATGTTCATGAACCATGGTGTGATCCAGGGCTGTGGGTGTTGGGGAGAGCCAAAGGGTGTGGAAGTTGGTTAACAAAGTGCATTGAACGCAGCCCACAGAGATACCACAAAACCCAGCTGGGGCTGGGACACCTCTGTGCCTGAGCAAGGCTGAGTCAACATCTCATGTTCTCGATCATAAACCAATTACCTTTTCCTGATGAAGGTGAAGGTGCCCTTGGCTTGGGGTGTCCTCCAAGCTGCAGCCAATGCCCTATTTCTTGCCTTTCATGGTTAGTAGAGCCAGGAGTTGCAGCAGCAGCAGGGACAAAGTTCCCCAGCACACAGGGTGTAAGGTGGGTGCTGCCCTGCCTGTACTTTACCTTCCTTAATTACAGGGTTTGCACCAGTGCAGGCGTTGGTGCCGTGTCCCTGCGGAGAGGTGATGGAGCCAGGGTGGGAGCAAACTTGGGCTCTTCTGAAGCTGTTGAATTTTTGTGTCGGGCCTGTGAGTGGCTCAGAAGCACTTCTGTAGGAGCAAGGTTCTGATAGCAGAGGCCTCTCCTCCTTCTTGCACAAAAGGCACCTCCAGCCCCTTGCTCTGGCTCCTGCTTTCCATGCTCGTGTCCTCCTGCCATCCAGTCCAGTGCCGCCGTCCTGGCTGGGCAGAGCTTGGCGTCCCCCTGCTGCCGCACTCGACTGGAGCTCAGAACTTCCAGTTTGTTGGGGTTTTTATTTAATAACAGCTTAAGGACACACTTACTCCCTTAAAACCCCATCTCTGAGTCGTGTGAGCCTGCACAAACATCCAAACTCTTGGTGTGGATGTGTAACGTGTGGGCTTCAAAGGGGTGGGAGACCAAAGAAAACTTGGCCCCAGTGCCTGTGGGCACTGAGGGGTGGCCAGTTGCCCCACTGCAGCTCCCAGTCCCCACTGGGAAGAGCCACATGTCCCCCTCTCCTCGCGGTGCGGTGGGCTCGCTGTGGCTGTGGAAGGGCTCTGGATTAGCCCTGGCAGAGCAGGGAGATGAGTCACGCTCAGCCTCGTGTCTCTGGCCTGGAGCAGGGTGCGGCACTTTGGGGGGCCCCCGCCAGCCCTGCTGTCACGCTCTGCCCCTTCCTTCCTGGCAGGACAGCAGATAACTCGCTCCCCAGCAGCATCCGTGGGGTGTGAGGATGCTCCCCAAAAGGGCACCAGGCTACACTGGGAGAAATTAAGGGAAGTTTTCCAAGCTAAGCCTTCATGCTGTGGGCTTTAAGGGGGAAAGGGAGCACTGAGGAGAGAAGCCTTGCCCCTTGGCATTGTGCTTTGCTGTCTGAGTGGCCCCCATTTCAGGGCAGAGATGCTGCTTTGTGCAACCCAGCCTCAGCTGTGCCATTCCAGTGCAAAAAGTGACCGAATTGGGGTTTGCCTGGTGCAGGCACATCGGGCGGAGCAGGAGGGAGGTGGTGCAGAGGTTGGAGCTTCTCACGGTGCTCCTGTTCACAGGGTGATTCTGTGCAAGCAGCAACTGGGGCTAAATTGTGCTTTCTAGGGATGCCACATCCGCAGTCCTCACTCGGGGGAAGTGGTTATTTCCTGCCCACGTGCCAAGCAGGTCTGGGCTCCATCCCAGCACAGTGCAGGCTGGCAGGGAAAGTGGGCAGAGGTGTGCTGGGAGCTCTGCCCATGGCAGAGCACAGCAAAACATCGCCATTCACCTTGGTTGCTGCTCATCCCTGTGCTGAGTTGCACTTTCCCAATGGCATCCCATCCATACCCATCCCCGCAGCCACCCTGACAGCAGCTGGAGCTCCCAGGGCCACCGGTGACTCAAACAAGGCAGCTCCAGCGCAGCCCCCGCCGGCCTCGCCGCCACTGCCACGTGCAAACAGACCTTGTGGCAGTGTAAACACCTCGTCTGCCTTTATCTGCGCTGCTGGAGCCAGGATTGCAAACCCTTTTGTTCCCAGGAATATGTGTGGCATCTGGATCCAACAATTCCCCACTTTGTTTCTTAAGCAAATGTTGCTGTCCGGAAGCTTTGCATACTTGGATTTATGGAAAATGGGGTGAGCTGCTGCTGCTGCTGCTGAAGAGAAAAAAGGAAGCCTTGAGCTCATTCTCTGTTTTGCCTCTCTTGGCTCCTTTCCACAGGGACCCTCTTCCCACTGTGGATCGGGATGCAGCAGGTACAGAGCGACCTCCTCATCCCCTCCCATCGCCCCTTTGCGCTCAGGGACTGCACGTGTGAGCAGAGGAAAAGGCAGCTACAGCCACGTCTGCACAGTGGCAGTGCCTTTCCTTGTGCTGAGGCTGGGATTGCATTCCTGCTCCTTCTCCACTGCTCCACATGCTGGCCATGTTTCCAGCTCCCAGCAAAACACGAGCTTATGGCCATTTCCCCCCAGTGCTCCTGGTGCTGAAGACATGACTAATACAAGTGACTCAGCTCCCTGTTTTTAACTCCGTTTGTAAGACTTCTGCCATGCCCAATCTCCCAGGGAAACACCGGGAATCTGTGCTTTGTCTTCATCCTTTGAGGTGGTGGTTTATGGGCTTTGCGTTTCTTGTTCATCCGGAGAAGGATGTATTGAAGTGAATGGAATGTTCTGGGGTTTCCATGGAGGTAGAACACTCAGAGCTGTTTTGGTGGGAAAAAAAAAGACCCACAGCTTTCCCGTTAAGTTTTAGCCCAATTATTGCAAAAACTGACTTTTGCTGTGTTGGAGTGAGATAGTCAAGGCTGGGCAAAACTCCTTAAATTTCATCCAATCCAAAACCTAATTTGTCATTACATATAATATAATATAAGTATATTAATGATACAAAACTCACTTGTTACCATGGTGAGTGTTCAGAGTAGTGCTATGAAGACTTGGAATTTCCTTCTTCCCTTCTCTTCCCAAAGGCTTTGGCTTTAGTCAGCAATATTCAGTACACTGCAAATTGTTAGTAAATTCTGGATTGAGAAAACAAGCTGACAAAGTCCTCAAGCACATGGTGGGATTTTGGGGGCTGTGCTGTGCAGGAGTTGGAATCAATGACCCTTATGGGTCCCTTGCAGCTCAGGATATTCCATGATTCCAAGCTTTCTTCTTGTGTCTTTCCTGCTGAAATCTTGCCCTCAGAAGGTGGTGTATTCACATATTTGAGTTGTATCTTAAAAAATTCTCTTTCCAGCACAATTCCGAGCTTCTTTTAGCAAGTTTGTTTTTCCTGATGAAGGGTGTCATTGAGTTAATCTGTATTTAAGATGGTTCAATTCCAGGTTATCAAGTGTCTTTTAGATAACCCAATTCCAGATGCCATGGGAAGCCAGGAGAAGGCAGGCTGGCATGCTCGGAATGGGTGGGTTTGGGTTGTGCCAAGCCTGGGCTGCGAGTGGGGATTGACCAGTGTTTGATCGTGGTGTTCTGAGCAGCTGAGATGTTCAGGTTTATAAGGAGATAGAACCATATAATAGTTTAGTTTGGAAAAACCCTCCAAGATCATTGAGTCCAACTGTTCCCACAGCCCTGCCAAGGCCACCACTAAGCCATGTCCCCAAATGATACATCCACATGTTTGTTAAATTTCCCCAGGAATAGCAACTCCACCACTGCCTTGGGCAGCCTGTTTGAGTCTTTGGTGATTTTTTTTCAGTGGAAAATGCAGTTTTTTCAAGCAAGGAATGGATCCTTTCTCTGGAAACCCCAGGCTCAGCCCATCCCCTCAGGACCTGCACAGACACTGGCCAGGTTTTCCTGGTGCCATGCAGATAATTCCTAAAGGCTCTTGAGAAGGAGCTCTGGCAACAGACCTGGGACTGGGCCAGGTTTGCTAAATCGAGTTTCAACTGGTAGCACTTCGTGTGTCGCCCTAGCCTGGAGGCTTGTTCCAGGTAACCCAGGGTTTGGTGGCGGAGGGATTCCATAGGGAAATCCTGCCCTCATTTTGCTCAGCCACAAGCGCTGCCGGGCTCTGCACGCTCCCGGCACTGGGGACTCCCGTGGCTCATCCTCCTTGCACTTTGCATCCTCTTTGCATCTGTCTCCTGGGGCTTGCTGCACCCTGGAAAAGCTGCAGGCAGCTGGGAAAAGGAGTTGCACAAATAGCAGGGAGGTCCTACTGGCCAGTGGGGTCCCACAGGTGGCAGGGGGTCCCACAGGCCAATAGAGGAGCTCCCACAGGTGACAAGGAGTCTCACAGGCAGCCAGGCACTGGCAGGCCTGGTGGAGTGTTGTGATGTGTGCTCCAAGCTGGGACATTTGTCCATGAAGGATAAATCCATGGACATACAGACACACATATATATGCCTGATGCAAATGCAGTGTGGGCAGTGGAAAGGCAAGTCCTTCCCATTCCCCCGATGGCTCCCACATGTCAAAAGGGCAGAACCCCCTTTTCCAGCTCTGAAACCCCTCTGGTAATGTCATCCACCCTCCAAAACCCCGGCCCATCCTGGTACTATGGGGCACTCAGCCCAAACAGCAGCGTCACTTGGTGACTTGGGATTTCCACTCTGAGCTACTGGTGGAGGCTGGGATGAGTCACCAGCTGGCGTGACAGCCTGGAGGGGAGCGAGCGACACCGGGGCTCCCCAGCCAGCTCCAAGCTGCAACATCATTAATTCTAAACAATTAATACACTATTTATTCTCGGAAATGTGCTTCCAGCTTTTAAGTAGCGCAGAGCCGTTGGTCTGCGCTGCAGCCACTTGCACCAGCGGGTTGTGGTGCTGCTGGAGCTGAAGTGCTTCTCCCGTGGTGAGAGGGGAGGCTGCAGGGCGACGGGTGTTTGCTCTGGTGCCTCCAGGGAAAGGAGAAAAGCTCCTTCAGGCCTTTGGAGGGGACGTCTGTGGCCGATTCCTGGAGGTATCAGTGTGGTCAGGTTCCATCAGACTCGAGTTTGTGTGTGCCCACAGCTCCCAGCAATGTTTGTGGTGAACAGGGATTGTGGAGGGACAGGAATGACTTGGATTTGAGGAACCCCAGGCTGGGAGGTCCATTTGCAGGACCCCTAGGCTGGGGGGTCCCCATGAAATTCTTTTTCCTGGTTCCCAACGCAGCAGCGGTTTTGATTCATTTTAAGGGTGCAAGGAAAGGCCAGATCTCAGTTCCAGGAGGGGAAGCACGGATCTTGGGAGATACCAGTGAGCTGTTTTCACTCCACTGGGGCCACATGGAGCTGGACAAGCACCCCAGCCCCACTGATGAGCAAGTCAGGAGTGTGCCAGGAGTGTGTGGCAGGGCCGGCACTGACCCTGGCACCACGAAGGGTGTTTGGCACCACTGATGCCAGAGGGTGGAAGCTGTTTCCATGCATCTGTGAGCACAGATGATGCTGGCACCCCCAGCTGCCCTTGGCAGGGGTCTGGTGCCCAACAGGATGCCGGCTCCGTGCAGATGTTGTCCTTGCTGTACATCATGCTGGCTATTTCCAGCTCCCCTGCTAGGAGACCAGCCCGTGTTTATCCTGGTGATTTGGCAGAGGCCCTGTGGCACAGATGAGTCAGAAGCTGGGAGAAGCTGCTTTGCCACATTCCCATTGCCCCATTGCAGAGGTTTTCCAAGCCCTTCTCTCCTTGTGCTGTCCCTGCTGCTTGTCCTGTGGGGCCCTGGTCCCTAGGGTTGGGGAACAATCCTTGATGGAAACACAACCTCTGGGATAGGAGAGCCATCCCTGCAACGGGGCAGTGATTCCTGGAGTGGGGGAGTGGTCTCTGGGATGTGTGTGGTGATCCTGGGACAGATCCCTGGCACTGGAGGTAGTGCCATGCAGAGCAGCCTGCCCAAGGTGGGGCAGAGCAGGTTTTCTGGGTCCTCCCAGTAATCAAAGACCTCCGTGGGCACACACTGCCTCTTCTGCCTGTAAGCTGTAAACATCTCAAAGCCTTTTCTGGGATACTGCTTTCAGTCCTGCAGCAGAGTGGCCGGGAGCAGGCGGCCATGGCAGCCAGGTGGGACTGAAACCTACAGTCGTGGGGGATTTGCAGATGTGCATAAAGATTTATGGATGGGGCAGGAGCTGGCGAGTTCCCTGAGCTGGCACCTTCCCCAGGGTGGGGCAGCTGCGATTTGGAGGCAGGGAAGGAGAGAAATGGCTGCGCCTCCATCCCACCCTTTGCTCCCCTTCCAGCATCTGAAGCCCAGCGCTGCCCAAGCTTCAGGAATTCTCGTGGGGATTAATAGTGGAGGGGGAAACCAAAGGGTGTTTCCTAAAACTGCATTGAGTGGGCTCCGGCATCTCGGAGAGGGTTGGCATCTTTCCAGCAGCCTGGTGGGCTTGTGCCTGAAGCTGCTCCAATGAGCTCTGACGACTCTGTCCCGTCTTGGCTTTTCCAGAGGGAGAGCCCAGACCTGCCAGGTTTCCTGGCTGGGATTTTGTGGCAGAGTGAGGGGGAGTGGTAGCAGATGCTGCTCTGCAGGGCTGTCCCTGAGCCCTCTCTGACTCGGTTGTGTCGACTTCACAGCCTCGCATCTGTCTGTACTGAGCGCAGCCAGAGCAGATCCAACTTTCCATTAACGTTTGGATTTTCTGGCAGCTCAGCTGCAATTTTCATTCTTTTTTTTTTTTCCTTCTTCCTGCTTTTAAAAGCTAAAAATAAAACATCTTGAGGCCCCTTTTCCCTCCATCTTTTCTCTTGAGACATTTGTTTCTTGAGGATTTGATGCCTCTGTTGTTTTTTCTCCTCTTGGATTGTTTTTACCCATGGCTCTCCCAGCACAGGGGATCAAATCCTGTGGGACACTGAGCCTGTGTCCCCTGTTTACAGGCACCCAGCCCTCCAGACTGGGTGTCTGCTTCCCTTTTCACTGGGGGATTTGGGATCTTGTAGGCTCTAGCAGGCAGGATGGAGAGGCCAAGGAGGAGGAGGAGGAGGAGGAGGAGAAGGAGAAGGAGGAAGGTCCGGCTTTGTCCCCCTCTCTGGGGAAGTGGGAGTGACGCAGCTGCCATGGAAGTTTTTATTTTTAGCCCAGCGCCAGCTGGAGCCTGGGAGGCTGCTGGGGAATAAAAGCAGGACCTGAGGGGAGGAGAAGGGAAAGCTCAAGCCCTGGCTGGGCTGGAGAGGGGCTCAACTGGGCTGGCGTGAAGCAGTGGGCAGGAGGTCCCCAGCACCAGAGAGGACTCGCCTGCATGCTGGCACCTCATGCAGAGGCTGCTGCCACGTTTGGGGTCAGGGTGTGTTTGGAAGGAACACAGCGGGAGATGCTCAGGTCCTGGGGAGCCGAGTCATGCAGACCACTGGACCAGCCGTAGCAGAGGACAGGACAGGATTCGTCTCATCCCTCTCCCTCCCGCAGAACTACCCCCAAGCTCAGCCCCACTGCTGGTGAGCTTCGAGCTTCTGGGTCTTCTCCTCATGGTGGAACCCAGGATTGAGCGCAGGAGGCTTCTAAGGAGAAGGGATTTGTCCTTGAGTCGTCTGGGATTTACTATGGGGCTTTCCAGGCATTGATGCCCAGAGCCCTGGATCCCTCTGGTGCCTGGAGAGAGCGAATCTGCTGCAGACACAAGTGTGACCATCAGCATTTTCCCCTCCACTTGTCTCTTATCAATGGAACTGCTGTCCCTTGAAAGAGTCGGAGGATTCAGGACGTGCCAGAGCCCCATCCCAAAGAACCGGTGCCCTCCAGCTGTGCCCAAACCTCCACAGTCAACCCGGCAAGCAAAGAGCAGCAGCAAAACGTCAAGGATGAGCTGTTCCTGGAGTTCCACGGAGGTTCACTCCGTCAGGGCCAGCAGGATTGGACCCCACCGGCACTGCTGGGGTGGCCGTGCTGGCTGTGGGGACGAGCCATGGCCAGATGGGAAAACCCAGCCTCAAACGCTGGTTGCAGTGAGCCTTGGAGCCTCGGATCTGCTCCCACTTGGCATTCTTGTCCTATGAGTCACTGGCACAAAAGGAGTGGGTTGAACAGGAAGAACCCAGCACAGAGTTCCAGCAGCAGCTCCAGCAAGTGGAACTGTGGTTCCCTGGAAAAGAGGGACCAGCACCATTTCTTGGTCAGTTATTCCACTGCGGGCTAAATTCCAAATTCTCTAGACTGCTTAAATGTTATTTAGGAATAAAAGAGGCTATTTTATGGAATGTATGGACTATGAAATCATACTCTATGCACATCATTGAGACCCTCTTACCTGAGAGCCCCAAACACTGAAAATATGAGAATCTGACCACAAAAACATGATATAATTTATTACAGATCCGACATGTTACACTGAGCCCTTTATACCACAATAAAGAGTGTTTTGGATTGGGAAAGGAGCTTTCAGAAATGGAAAGAAAGACAGAAGATGGATCTCCACGCACTTCCAAGAAAAAGTCTGCAGGCTGCTCCTGGAGTCCCAGAGGCTCTTGGGCTCTGCTTTTCCTTACAGCAGGATTTTAAGTTGTTCTGAATTTCGTTACTGTACATGTAGGAATTGTGATTTTTAAAAATTGTCCTTCCTGAAGCTGAATTCCTGCTCTTTTAACATGGAATTCATCCTGGGATATAAAGTGAGATCTGCGCTTAAAAACAGTAGCCTGGGATTTTGAAACCTTTGCTTTAGTCTGCAAAATAACGAAATAACTTCTTGAAGGCTTGAGTCAGGAAACAGAAAGAAATGCAGGAAAATCTGCTGTTGGCTAAGCCAGGAGCTCCTCACACCCCATCTCTGTGAGCCTGGAAACGCCGTCCCTGCTGGTCATGGGGTCCCATTCCTGGTGGTCTGGATCCTGCCCTGGGATGGGCTGAGTGCCGGCGGTGGCGCAGCCGCTCCCTGGTATTTGTGAGCCATGATCTCATGGCCCGGGTGTGCACTCCCTGCCCCAGGAATGTGCCAGTGCTCACCCACGGCCGAGGGGCCCCGTGGCTGCTCCTCGACCACATCCCACCTCCAGCAGTCCCACACTCCGTTTTGAGGGAGGTGGGGTGACAATCCCACCCCGGGGTTGGCGGCTGCTGGGGGCTGCTGGGTCTTTTCTTTTTATAGGACCTACCAAAATAGCTCCAGGCTGCGTTTTGGTGGTGCAGTGAGATCAGATTCCCTGGTCACACGGTGGGTCTGTAAGGAGTGCCCTTGACCTGCTGTCAGAGGGCTGGAAAAGAGAGAGGCAGTGGGGGCCAGGATGGCACAGGAGTCAGGATGGTGATGCCAGAGGTTGGGCTGGGTGGCTGAGGCACCATAGCTCTGCCTGCACCGAGCAACAGCTGAGCTCATAGTGAGGCACAGCCACACCAGTGCAGCCCCCAGCCCCCACTCATCACCTGGTGCCCCCCGTCCACTCCACGAGAGGCACCAAACTCCTGTCACTGGCAGGGTGCTGCAGACTCCTCTGCCCAGCTGCCTTAGGTGGGCAGCACTGGCTACAGGGCAGTTTCAGCCCTTCTCCTGCTGCTGCTGCTCCATCCAGCCCTGTGCCACACGATGCCACGCTTGCTAAGCCACACTGCACCACGCTCGACTGTACCATGCCATGGTGGGCTCTGCCACACCCCTCGATGCTGGTCGGTGTCATGTTGTACCACACTGTGCCACACCACAGCGTGCTCCACAGTGTCCCACCGCGCTGCCCCGCGTCCCACACGCCTCACTGTGCCACTCTGGCCCCAGCCTGCTCAGCCCTGGTCCCTTGTGGTGCAGCCATGCTCTGGGTGTGCGTACTGCACATGGGTGCTGCACCTTGAGACTTTTCCTGCTCCCCCAGTCATTCCCAGCTCTTCCTGCTTTTCAGTATCCAAACTGGGGCTGGGCATGCTGGGTGGCTGGGATGTGCTGGTCCCCTTGGTGGGTGGTTAGGGACAATCCTGCAGCTCTTTTGGGAGTGATCAGAGAGTGCAGACGTGATGCTCTGTGTGCTTGGGGTACAGTGCGGAGGTTTTTCTGAGAGCAGCCCTGAAGAAAAGAACTTGGAGGTGTTGGTGCATGAGAAGCTTGACATGACCTTGGAGCCCCTTCCAGTACCTAAAGAGGTTCCAAGAGAGCTGGAGAGGGACTTTGTACAAGGACCTGGAGTGACAGGACAAAGGGGAATGGCTTCTCACTGACAGAGGGCAGGGTTAGATGGGATGCTGGGAAGAAATTGTTCCCTGTGAGGGTGGTGAGGCTCTGGCACAGGGTGACCAGAGAAGCTGTGGCTGCCCCATCCCTGGAAGTGTCCAAGGCCAGGTTGGATCTTGGGCTTGGAGCAACCTGGGATAGTGGAAGGTGTCCCTGCCCATGGCAGGGAGTGGAGCTAGATATGCTCTAAGATCCCTTAGAACCCGAATTGTTCCATCATTTCCTGATGACTGTGATTCTTCCTGCTGCCCTGCTGACCTGTACCATCCTTTTCCCTGCAGGAATGCCAAGAAGGAAGGGGACCTGCTGACGGCCCAGGCACGTCTCAAGGATGTGGAGGCTTTGCTTAATTCCAAAGAGGCCGCGCTCTCCACGGCCCTGGGTGAGAAGAGGAATCTGGAGACTGAAGTGCGGGACCTGAGGGGACAGGTGGCCAAGGTGAGCCGTGGCAGCTCTGTCTTCAACTGACCCAGGGATCCCTCTGTTCCCCCCTACCTGGGCGCTGCCAGATCCTCGCCATGCCAGGAGACTGGGGGACAGGTGCAGTTGGGTGGTGGGTCCCCAGCCTTGCCAGGTGCAGTGTCCAGAGCCCGCTGTGACAGTCCTTATCAATTCCCTGACAGCTGGAAAGTGCCTTGAGCGAAGCCAAGAAGCAGCTGCAGGATGAGATGCTGCGCCGCGTGGATGCTGAGAACCGGCTGCAGACGCTGAAGGAAGAGCTTGAATTCCAAAAAAATATTTACAGCGAGGTGAGCTGGGATGTGCCGCGATGGGACTGGGATCACTTGCGATAACCCCCGCTACATGTGTTGTGTCCCCTTCCTGAGGTGACACTTGTCCCCTGGCCTGTCCCCAGGAGCTGCGGGAGACCAAGCGCCGCCACGAGACCCGGCTGGTGGAGATCGACAATGGGCGGCAGCGGGAATTCGAAAGCAAACTCTCCGAGGCCCTGCAGGAGCTGCGGAGCCAGCATGAAGCCCAGATCAGGCTTTACAAGGAGGAACTGGAGAAGACCTATGGGGCAAAGGTGAGCAGCCTCCCCACGCCACCCTCCTCTCCCTCCGGCCCCAGGGAGCGCTGGTGGGCTGTGGGTGCTGGGGATGCTGATCCCCTCGTCCCGTCCCCCAGCTGGAGAATGCCAAGCAGTCGGCTGAGAGGAACAGCAACATGGTGGGTGCTGCCCATGAGGAGCTGCAGCAGACCCGCATCCGCATCGACAGCCTCTCCTCAGAAGTCAGCCAGCTGCAGAAGCAGGTGAGTTGAGACCTAAGGGTTCCTTGGGGTGTCTGTCCTGGGGATGGTTCTCTCCTGGGGATGGTTCCCTTCTGGGCATGGCCTTGGGTGTAGTGGCCGCCCTCACCTTCCCTCCCCACAGCTGGCTGCCAAGGAAGCGAAGCTGCACGATTTGGAGGATATTCTGGCCAGGGAGCGCGAGACCAACCGGCGCCTGCTCGCCGACAAGGAGCGGGAGATGGCCGAGATGCGGGCACGCATGCAGCAGCAGCTGGATGAGTACCAGGAGCTGCTGGACATCAAGCTGGCTCTGGACATGGAGATCAACGCGTACCGCAAGCTGCTGGAGGGCGAGGAGGAGCGGTGAGCACAGGGCACTGCGCCCAGCTCTGGGCTACACAGGTCTCAGCCCTTGTGTCCTCACTGGCTTCATCTCCTCTTCTCCCCTTGCCAGGCTGAGGCTGTCCCCCAGCCCTTCATCCCACAAAGGTGCATCCCGAAGCCACTTGTCCACCCCAGGCTCCTCCAAGAAGCGGAAGCTGGAGGACAGTGAGAGCCGGACCAGCTTCTCCCATCATGCCCGGACCAGCGGCCGCGTCGGCGTGGAGGAGGTGGACTTGGAGGGCAAGTTCATCCGTCTCAGGAACAAGTCCAATGAGGTGAGTTTGACTTCGGAGAGATCCGTAGAGTCCCTGGGGTGAAGTTCAGCCCTGCTTCACCCTATGGGCAGGAGGTGAATGGGACAAGCTGGGGAGGAACTGGGGTTCTGAGGGCTGCTCCTCTCTCTCGCAGGACCAGGCGATGGGGAACTGGCAGATCAAGCGGCAAAATGGGGACGATCCCCCCATCACCTATCGCTTCCCCCCGAAGTTCACCCTGAAGGCTGGCCAAGTGGTCACGGTGAGTCACTGCCCGGTGGAGAATCCAGGCAAGATCCCACACCCTGCCAGGAGTGGTCGGTGTGTGACTTTCTGTTGTGACACGCCCCTGTGCCCAGGCTCTGGGGTCTGCAGACCTGAGAGGTCAGTTTTCTCCTACTTTGCTCCCTAGATCTGGGCCTCAGGAGCTGGAGCGACCCACAGCCCCCCCAGCAATTTGGTGTGGAAAGCCCAGAGCAGCTGGGGCTCCGGGGACAGCCTGCGCACCGCCCTCATCAACTCCAATGGGGAGGTGAGAGCCAGTGGCAGCTCCGGCGGGGGGCACGGGGGGTCAGCAGGCACTGAACCCCCCAACTCCCTTCCTGTCCCCTACAGGAGGTGGCCATGCGGAAACTGGTCCGCACTGTGATCATCAACGATGATGAGGATGAGGATGATGATGAAATGAGCATCCACCACCGCCATCACCACGTGAGTAGGGATGCTGCTGGTCCCAAGGGATCCAGCGGAGGGTGTGGGTCCAGTCCCAGTCAGGGTGGGAGGCAGCTCAGCGTCACATAGGATCAGGCATGCAGGAGAAGGCAGAGGGGAAGCTGCTGTGGAGACAACGACATGAGAGAAACCAGCAGACCTCTGGCACTTTGAGGAGATTGCTGTTCACCAAAAAAGCTCTGGAGACCTTGCTGGAAATTGTCTCCAATTCTAAGCAACCTTGACATGCCATGAAAAGGGCCAGAGGAGCTGGAGGGAGGCTGAGCTAGTACCTAGCATTGCTTAGAGTGTAGGGTGGTGGGAAGTTGATGGATGACACTCCTCGTCGGCAGCTGCTCTGTCCTCTCTACTTCACGAAGGTGTTGGAACAAATCCAGAGGTGGCTTTGTCCTTCCTCTCAGCCCATCATTCCCTATATAGAGCTGAAATAGGCACCAGGAGGAGCAACAGGCAGAGAGCAGGCAGTGGGCAGAGAGCAGGCAGCATGCCAGGAGCAGAGCTGCAGCCACTTCTCCCAAAGAAACATCCCTGGCTGCAGCCCAGGATCCCCCACCAGCCCATCCTGCCGGATGTGTGTGACCTGCACACAAGATGCCCACAGGAATCACCTGCAGAGAGGTGCCACGGTGGCCAAGCCATGCCTCAACACAGGTGAAAGGTCTGCTGGATGCCACTCCCAGGGCTCTGCAGGAGTAAAATGGGGCATCCATCATGCACTTTTCCTTGGAGTTCTCTGGATCTGAAGAGCTGTGCCAAGACAGATATCAGCAGGTTGAGCTAATGGACTGTCGCCCTCCTCTCTGCCCCTGTGAGACCCACGTGCAGGGCAGGGTCCAGTTTTCTGGCCCCCAACACAAGAAGAACCTGGAGCTGCTGGAGCAAGTCCAGAAGTACTTATGAAGATGCTCTGAGGGCTGGAGCCCCTATGCGCTGGAGACAGACTGGTAGAGCTGGGGGGGTTCAGTCTGGAGAAGAGAAGGCTTCCAGGGCCTTAAGGGACTCCAAGAGAGATGGAGAAGGACTTTGCACAAGGGTCTGGAGTGACAGAACAAGGGGAAATGGCTTCCCACTGACAGTTAGAGGGCACGGTTAGATGGAATACTGGAAATAAATTGTTCCCTGGGAGGGTGGTGAGGCTCTGGCACAGGTTGCCAGGGAACCTGTGGCTGCCCCATCCCTTGAAGTGTCCAAGGCCAAGTTGGACAGGGCTTGGAGCACCCTGCTCGAGTGGAAGGTGTCCCTGCCCATGGCAGGAAGGTGGAACGAGATGAGCTTTAAGGTCCATTTCAACCCAAACTATTCCACGGTTCCGTGATTCTCTTCTATATTGACTATCCCTGGACAGAGGAACCAAGCTCCTGCAGCCAGTGCTGCCCATTCATCTGGAAGCTGAATCCTTTCCAAGAGCAAATTTCCCATCGGAAAGCTGCCAGCTCACGAGGCAGCGAGGAAGAGGAGGTTTTCAGAGGAGCATAGTTCGGGTGTGTCCCGCGTGCCGAGAGCTCAGGGTGCAAGGCCAGGGCAGCAGGGCAGGTCACCCACTGGCAGTGTGCTGGCCCCAGTCACTTGGGATTAGAAACATGGTAATAATGATTCTATTTAATTATTTTTTAAACCATGTGATGGGTAGGACAGGTGAGTCAGACCCTCTTTGAAGACTAATGTGAAGAGCTCTCCTGGGTCGCTCCAGTGCTACCACCATCCTCAGGGCAAGGGCTCAGGGCAGAGGATACTTGGGCAGGGGCTCGAGGTCATTTTGTCTGTCTCCCCCATGTCCAGGGTAGCTGCAGTGGCTCTGGGGACCCTGGTGAATACAACCTGCGCTCCCGCACGGTCGTGTGCGGCACGTGTGGCCAGCCGGCCGACAAGTCGGGCACCCAGAACGCCGGCATCAACACCATGTCCTCGGGCTCGTCCACCTCCAGCGTGACCGTCACCCGCAGCTACCGCAGCATGGGCGACTCCGGCATCGGCCTCGGGGACAGCCTGGTGACCAGGAACTACCTCCTGGGAAACTCCAGCCCCCGCAGGCAGGTCAGTGCCGCTCCCAGACCCTGGGTCCAGTCCCTGGCACTGGGCCACTGGCTGTCCTGGTGCTGCTGGGTCTCCACTCTGTCCTGGCATTGTCCTTTCTCAACAGGGCAATGCCACGGGGGTCCTATCCCCTCCCTCCTCTCCTTCTCTTGGCTTTTCTTCTTCCTCTTTGGGTTCACGCAAGCCTCTTTGTAAGGGATGGGAGATTCTGAGAGGGATTGGAAAGGGATGTGGCCATAGCAGCTTCCCACCCCATCCCATCCCACCCCACCTCATCTTACACTTGGCCCCCCCTTGGTGAGCCAGAGCACTCCCCATCCTCCACATCACTCATTCCACCACTGTTAAGTGTTGTTCATGGTGATAATGTGAATATTTCAGCATTTCAATATATATTTTAGATCTATATAATGTTAGGTTCATATATATTCTATACTGATACCCTCAGTCAATATTATAATCCTCATATATCACATACCACTAATTCTCAAATTTCGGAACTATGAACACCCCAGCCTGGGGGGATTTATTTATGGCACCCCAAGGGCCAGGACGGAGGAGAGCCTGGGGCACATGCATTCCAGGCCCTGTGGGCATCGAAAGGATCCCACTGGACACTTTGCAGCAGGAATAATGGATGGTGACACTGGGGTCTTCTTAACTCTCTTGTTTTTCTTTCTCCCTCCCAGGCTCAGGCAGTGCAGAACTGCAGCATCATGTAACTCCATGGCGCATTCCTGTGGTTCCTGCCCATCTCCAGCTAGTTGGTTTTTTTTTTCCCAAAGCAACAGAATTTTTTTCCCTTAAAAAAAAAGAGATCAAAAACCAAGGTTGGGTTTTTTTGTTTTCTATAGCAGGAATTTTATATATATATATTAAAAGTGCTAAAAGATGCTTTGATTTTTTTTTTGTAAAGAAAAAATCTATTTCTATATAAAAAAAACCAAACCAAAAAAAAAGATTTTCAGCTTCAAAATTTTTTTAAAATTTCAGCCAAAGACAGCAAAGAATTGTGTTTACGGAGCAACCATGCAGGATGAGTTTGTAGCTGAAATGTTCTTTAGATTGTACCTTTTTTGCCAAAGCTTTTTACATAGGACAGAGCAGCCATCCGCACCGCAGCTGCACGCCACAGGGGCTGCTGTCCTGTCTCAAGTGGAGCATAGTGCCTTTACAACCCTTTTTCTTGGGATCTGAAGCCAAAATTCCCTTTGTTTTTTTTTTGAATTGTGATTCCCGGCAGTGCTGGCGCGGGGGCTCCTGGCAGCTCGCGGGCGATGCCCATGTCTCTCCGTGGCCATTGCCCCCTCCCCAGCCCCCTGTCCACCTGCACTCCCGGCACTCCATGTACTGTATTCCCCATATTCCCCATCCCAGGCACCTCTTGCCCTTTGGGTTCCTTTTTTCTTAATCAGCCAAGTTGTGCCTTAGCTGAGGCAGGAGCTGGCCTGGGAACTCCATTGGACCCTACACGGCATCAAGTGGAGATGGAGTAGGGGAAGTGAAAACCCATCAGAGCTGCATCCCAGGACCAGATGGACTTGACAGCTGTGGTGATGGACCTCGGCCCCAGCAGGGCCCCCCAGGCCCCCTCCTTGGGAGCCGCTGCATCCAGCAGGGTTCACCCATTTTTCTCAGCTGCAGTTACTCGGGGTCGTCTCTGGTGGCCAGAGCTCAGGAGCTGTTTCAGGGATGAGGCGAAGGATGCTCAGTCCAGGTCAGAGCTGGTTTGCCAGGAAGGCACTGAGGAAGGCTTTTTGTTCAAGTGAGGGGGATTTTGGGATCTGGCAGGGGCAGCTCCCTACTTGGCAAGGGTCCATCCAGCCATTGACAGATATCTCGGCTTCTTGCCTTGATTGGGGAGCACCCGCAGCCCCCTTGACCTTGAGCGCAGCAGGGGGCAGCCAGATCAGGGGCCATAACAAGCCCCCCACTCCAGTGGGATCTGGTGAGGTCATATATGTATCCATGCTTGCAAAGCTTCTGTATTACTGCCTATATTTCCTTCCAGAGTCAAAATACAGCTGAACCCTTCCCACGCTGTGTGCTCTCGTCGTTGCTGTCTGGGGGGATTTGGGGGTGCCGTTCTACAGCAAAGGGAGCTCCCAGGGATCTCTTTCAGCCCCACAGCCAGGGCTGGGACCCAGCACTCACCATGGATGGGGGGAAGCAGGGTGGCCCCTCACACCCTGACTCACCCAAGGGTGGGTTGCTAAGAACTGGGCCAGCTGGGCCAGGAGCCCCACAGAGAGGGACTGGGCAGGGGATGGAATTTGGGGTAAGAACTCAGAGATTCCCTCCCTTTGGGTTTGGGGGACCAGACATTCCACTGGATGGGATGAATGGCGGGGTGCAGAACCTGAGTGAGCCCCTGAGTGAAGGTTTGCTCCTACCACAGGGATGACCCCTGCACTCTGCCAAGGGGACCCCCTGTGCCCCCCGGGCCGTGCCAGGCACCGGAGTGAGGTGGGAGGGGATGCCGGGGAGAAGGAGAGCCGTAAAGCCGGCGCATAATCGGCTTTACCAGGCACAGCGCTGGGGAGCCGCGATGTGAGGGGACGCAGGCAGGCGGCCGGGGCGCAGGCACAGCCAGGTAGGTGCACGGGGTGCCCGGTCTGGGGGTACCCCACGCCCCAGTGCTCGGATGCCTGGATCCCCCCATGCCATGCAGGGCCACATTGCCCTGGGTTTGGGTGCAGCGGGGCTGAGGCTCATGAGGGCAGGGGGTGCCAGGGGCATCGCTGCCACCTCCCAGCTTCAAGGGGGACTCAGTGAGAAGCCATCTCTGTGCTCTGCCCTGGCCCCCTCCCTGTGCCCCATTTGCCCCCATCTCTGCCAGCTCAAGGATGCCCATGCCACAACACTGGGGCAGGTACCCCCACCATGCTGCAGCCCATCCCCTCCTTGGGGATACAACCCTAATGCAAGCCTAGCAGTGCCAGGCCCCAAAAGTCATGAGGCTGTGTCCAAAATAGTGGGTTCTGGAATGGCAGGGGGGAAGCCAACCATGCTGCTGGGACCTCATGCTGCTGCCCACATGTGTTTTCGGGAGGAGACAAGTCAGGAGGCACAGAAACTGCCATGGGGAACTGCTGTGGGGAAATACAACAGGGAAATAATGCCCTGGATCCTCCCCACGCGCCCCACGGGCCCCCAGTGTCTCAGCGCTCCTGGGCCGGGTTGCACTGGGGAAGGGCTGAGCTGGAGACCTGTGGGGTCCCTGCACAGCCCCCCGGGACATTGCAGAGCCCCGTGGGGACAATACAGACATTGTGGATTCCTTTCAGGGCCACGTGGGAACCATACACCCCCCACATGGACCCTGCACACCCCTGTGGACCTTGCATAGCCCTATGGGGACCTTGTACATCCATGTGCAGCCCATGGGGCCTTGCACAGCCCCGTGGGGAGCGTGTACAGTCCACAGGGACCTCACGCACCCCTGTGGGGACTTTGCAAAAGAGCCCATGACAGAGCTCCAGCCCTGCTCCAGCCAAAGCACTGAGTGAAGGTTGGGTTTCTCATGCTCCTCCTGCTGTCCTGGGGAGCTGAGCCCTGCCCCAGTCTCCCCCAGAGTCTGGCAGGAGGGAGATGGGGGCCCAGAGAGCAGGGTCCATGGCTTGGCCTTGCTCAGTTGTGCGTTGAGTCTCTGTGGAGGTGCCCTGGGTGGGCAGGATGGGCACATGCTGAGGACCACCAGGTTTTTTAGGGCAGAGTCTAGCACAGGGAGCCTTGAAGCAATCACTGGGACAGGGCAGAGCTCGGACTGACTGGGGTGACTGGCAGGCACCAGGGTTTACCGGCCAGGGCATGGCCGAGCGGGTGCTGGGGGCCCCGGCAGCCCCATGCCAGCCCCTCCAGGCCCCTGCGTGCCTGGGGGGATTAAGGTCAGGCCACCCCGCTAATCCCAAGGGGGGTTTAAGATGTGAACTTGTGCCCACTGCCAACCCCCAAAGCTGCACCCCAAGGTGCTGAACGTTGTAGGACCCCCACACGGACACCCTGGGGGGACAAGGCAAGGCTGGGTGGGCTGCAGCTCAGCTTTGGGGTGGGAGGGGTCCCCACAGCAGGCTCAGATAATCTTCCAGTGCTGGTGGGCACGAGGCACAAGCTCCTTACGGCTCCCTGGGAAAAGCTCCGACCTCCCAAACCCTACAGCAACTGCAGGGGCACTTGGCTCTGCTCTCCAGCCCTGGCAGGGCAGGTACCCCCATCGATGTGCCTGTTCCAGGCTGGCTGCTTTTGGGGGTGCTGATTCTGCACCCCAGCTGGTGCAGAGACTGGCACCTCTCCAGTGCCCTGGCTGCAGTTGTGAAACCCAGGGCTAGGGACAAAGTCACTTGCCCGAGGTTGTGCAGGAAAGGCAGTTGCAGAGGGGGGAAGAAGTGGTGGCTGGTGATCCTGCTTTGGGGCTCATGGCACCCTGCTCTCACACAGCTGGGAAGGGGAAGGGGGCAAGGTCCAAAGGAGAAGTGGGATCTGCAAGCAGCAGCTGGGCCAGGCTTCCTAACAAGGGAAATTTCAAGGGGAGAAGTGCCAGAAACAAAAATTTGTGGATGCTGGGTGGAGACACACACATACGGCCTGGTGCCACAGCTGCATCCCAAGCCCTGTTCTGGGACTCCCCAAATCCAGGTAGCTTGGGAAGCCAGAGCCAGCAGCACTCATCTGGAATGAGTGAGTGGGAATGGGGAGCTGAGACAGGCATGGGTTGCAGGGGTGGGGTGTGGATATGGAGGTGCAGGCATGGGGTGCAGGAATGGGGCTGCAGGGACGCAGTGTGGATATGGGGGTGCAGGGGTGCGGTGTGGGGATAGGGTGCAGGGACGGGGTCTGGATCTGGAGGTGTTGAGAAAGGAGTGCAGGGACTTGTTGCCAATAGCTGAGCGCAAAACTGGGGTGAAGGACCCTGATGTAGTTATAGAGACACAGGAATGTGTCAGGAGAGGGGTTGGACAGAACTGGTGTGGGGGCAGAGGGATGTCCCTGCATCTCGTGGACATGGGGGTGTCGGTGGTGTGTGTGGGGCGGGGGGTGGGGGTGCCCACAGGTGTTCCAGTGGGTGCCCACCCTCCTTACCCGGGGTGGGTCTCGAGATGCTCAGCCCCGCGTCCGTCTGCCGCGGTGTCCGTCAGTCTGTCGGTGCGGGGGGGCCGCGGACGGCCGAGGTACAGCCGTAGCCATGGCGACGTGAGCCGGATGCGGGGCCGGGGGATGCTGCTCCCGCCCGCCCGCCGCAGGTCGGTACCGCCGCACCGCGACCGGGGCCGAGGGCGGCCGGGGGGCTCGGGAGGGTCCGGGGAGGCTCCGCGGGGGCGGGGGGCCAAGCGGGACGGGGGCAGTCGCCATAGTGGGGCTGGGCTTGGGGGGACCCCCAGCGCTGATGCTACCAGACTGCGACAAAGAAGCTGAGGTCCCGGCCCTGGGGAGAGCCCCCCACAACCCCCTGGCAGTCCCTCGGACTCCCTGCCATCACGTCCCTTCCAACCCACCCCCCTTTCCCACATCTTCTGTGCGTCCCTCCACACCTCCTCCACCCCCCAACTCCTCCCTGTGCATCCTCCTCTCTCTTACCTGCACCCCCCAGCTATCCCCACCCTTTGTATCACACTCCCCCATGAATCGTCTCCCATCTCCCTTGCACACCCCCCTCCAAATTCCTCCCCTTCATCCTCCCATGTCCTTAGTCCACCCCTGCTCCTCCCCTGCTTTCCATCTCCAACACAGATCCCCTGCTCCAGATCTGGGGGGAGTTGAAGGAGCTTCCTCGAGGCTGAGCTGCCCCAGCCCCTCCTGGGTGTTGGGAGCATCCCTGCACCCTGCCACGCCACAGGGATGCTCCCGGGAGGCAACATGGGCAGGGGATTGGAGTCCAGCAGCAGAGAAGGACCAAACTCCTCCCTGCCATGGGAAATTGAGACACGGGGAAGGCCTGGGTAGCTGGGAGATCAGTGCCACCAGCTTCACACCCACCCTGCACCCACCTGCGCTCACCTTGCTGAGCGCACAGGCTGGGCCTGGCTCCGTCCCGCGGCAGGTGAAGTGCTCTTTGCAGGGAATATGGGTGTCCATTGGCAACGCAATATTCCCTGGTTTAGAGGGAACCCTCCAAGAGGAGATCCAAGCAGTACCAAGACCCATGAGCCACAGCTGTGGTCAACTTGAAATTACCAGGGAAAACCAAACCACCCCAGTACTGAGAGACCCTTGGTGGCACTTGGTCCCGCATGCCAAGTCCCATGCAGGGAGGCTGTAATGACATCCTCCACCAGGCCTCCAGACCACTGTGGCCAGGGGACCCAGGGAAGAGGAGAGACAGGGCTGAGAAGGGATTCCGGCTACTCACGCTGCTGGAGCAGCCTCGAGGCTACTCTCGCCTCACATCCTGTGTCAGCCCTGGCTCGTGCCGGGGAACACTCTGGCAGTTATCCTCAGCCCCACCACAGCCCCCACCAAGCCTTCAGCCTCGCCAAGGAGCCTCTGCTCCCTTTCCCATCCCTCCTCCCCCTCCGCGGCCCCGGTGGCTCTGGCCCAGGGCAGAACAATGCGGCCGGTCCAAGGCTCTGTGCGGCTCCGTCCCTCAGCCAGCCCTTCGCCAAGTGGGAAATCCGGGGCAGAGTAACCTACTTTCTGTGCTCACAAGGAGCTTCTGTCCCAGCCAAGCAAGGTGGTGAGGACAGCGCTGCCCTCCTGGGGCTCTGTGTCCCAGCGGGCCAGTGTGGGGACCAGGGGAGGCAGGTAAGGAGGCCCTGACAGGGTGGGATGCTCCTCAGCCTCGTCCAGAGAGGGATACTGGGGTACCTCAGGTGTGGTTGCAGTGTTGGGGGAACTCCAGGGCTTTGGTTTTGGGGGGTTTCTTGCCCACACCATCTCAGAGCAGCCCAGGGTGAAGGATGAAATCTCCAGGGAGGCGGGTTCCTCCCTGCAGGAGATTTGTGGGGGCAATGCTCAGCCCTAGGGGGCTGTTTGTGAGGGTGAAGCTCAGCCCTGGGGAGCTGTTTGTGGGGGTGATAGCTCCATGGTGCTGTTTGTGAGGAGCAATGCTCAACCTTGGGGGGCTGGTTTTCTGGGTGATGCTCAGCCCCGTGGGGCTGATTTTGGGGGTGATGCCCAGACCCGCTGTTGGTCCTCGCAATCCACAGGAAAAATGCCATTGCTTTCCTGACCCCAAAGATTTCCCCAGGAAGCGAACCCGGGCATCCAAGCACACTTTTCTCTCCCATGTCACCCCCTGGGCACTCAGTTGGAGGAGCAGAGCACCCCGGTTCTCATCCCAGCTGCCTCCGCCAGGCTTCGCTGTGGTCCCTGCGGGGGTGCAAGGCAGGGGAGGCAGGCGCAGGCACCCACTGCCCCAACCTGCCGAGTCTCGTCCTCTTCCAGCAGGACTTTCAGGTTCCCGCAGTCCCTGCGGGGCCACGCAGGGTTGGGCCGGGCCGGGCTGCAGCGAGCTCAGCACGAGCCAGGCTGGGAGCCTGGCAGCACGGCCACACTTCAGCTGAATGCAGGGCATGGGCCCACGGGGGTCTTGTGGCTGCAGCCCCCAGGGCTCAGGCACCTGCCAGGTGCCCATGCTCCAGGGGTGGAGGTGAGCAGCTCTGTCCTCGCCTGCCAGAGAGGTAATGCCGCTCAGTGGGGACACGGTGGCCATCAGCAAGGGGTCCTGGGGACCACGAGGTTCTTGAGACGTGGCTCTTTCCCCATTGCTACTGGCGTGAGCTGCAGAAAGAGCTGCAAGAGGGGGGTATCTGTGTGTCGTGTGTCCCCCCATTTTGTGTACCCTCTGGCCACCAATGGAGCCAGACGGAGGAATCCCTGATGGGGATGGGAACTCTGGGGCTCTGGGGGCACAGACAGGAGCATCGAGACACCCCTGTGCTGGGGGCCCTGGTACAGGAGTCCCGCAGGGCAAGGGGACATCTCCGACAGTGCCAGAGATTTCGGTGCAGGACCCCGCAGGGTGAGGGGACATCCCTGACTGTGCCGCAGCAGCAGTGGGAAGTTCGCGCCCATACTGGGGGGCCACGTGCGGCTCGAGGTCCCTCCCATCCCCCCGCTCCGTGCCGGGTGCTGCTTCCCCAGTCTTGTTTCCGCCGGGCGAGGTGACACGCAGCCCGGCAGCGTGTGCCCTCACCCTCGCCCTCCCCGCAGGGATGGTGCTGGGGCCCTCTCGGGGCGCATCCCTGCCGCCCCCCGCCATGCCCGCCGCCCTCCGCCTGCTCTGCGGGGTGGTGGTGCCGGCTGCCATGCTCTGCGCAGAGCCCCTGCCCCGCGTCGCCTTCCCCAGCGGTGAGTACGGCACGGGGAGCAGGGGGCTGGGAGGGGTGGGACACCTGGGGAGGGGGACACACAACGTCTGCTTGGGAGAGTGTCCAACCCCAGAGCTGAGCATCCAGCATCAGGAACCGTGGGCTGCTCCCCATCACAGCCCCCCACCCCAGTACTGACCCTCGTGTGGGGTTGGAGACGGTGCCAGTGGCCACAGGTGCAACGGGGATGAGAATAGATGAGGCTGCTTGGCACCCCATCACCCAGGGTGCCACCCAACAGAGCCACTTTGTCATCCACCTGGCACCCAGGGTCTGCTCAGGGTCACGCTGAGGAGAGGAAAAGCTGCCTCTGGAAGCAGGGCATGGCATGTCCAGCCAAAAAGGAGGTGGCAAACTAGGGTCCTGGGGGGAGGCTGTGGGGTGGCAAGGAGGGTCTGTGCCCCATGGCAGGGCTGTGCCGTTCCAGCCCTGACTGCGCTGTCACTTCCCCTTCCCCCTTCAGCCATACCCAGAACTGCAAAAATCCCCCAATTTCAGTGCCTGGTGGGGATGAAGGAGAAGCTGCGGTCCCCGGCTGTGCCCAAGGGCACCCTAGGGACTGGTGACCCTCCCAGTCTGGTACTCTGGGGACTTGTAAACCCCCCAGGCTGGCACCCTGGGGCAGTGCAGCCCCCAAAAGGAGCACTGCTCTTGGCCATGGCCCCAAAGCATTACAGGCACAGCTTGAGGAAAAATGCACCCCATTTCTGGGGGTCTGCAGCTTGAACACGTCCAGCTCTTGCAGCAGGACCTGGAGTGGACAGGGGGAGGTGGGAATCTGTGTGGGGTGGGGAACAGTGATGTGGGAGCTGCCAGGGACGAAGTGCACCCCATTTCCTGTGTGAGAGGTGACTCGAGCCTCAGTAGCAGCTGCTGCTACATCCGCCTGGGGATGATGGTGGTGGTGGGACGTGTGCGTGACCCCCTTGGCCCCCGTCACCCCCTTTGCTCCTGCCAGGGGACCCCCGGCGGACCCTCACCCACTTCAGCCAGGACAATGTCTCCCACTACGACATCTTCCTCCTGGATGAGAACGAGGAGAAGCTGTACGTGGGGGCACGAGACCGGGTGCTGGCCCTTGCCGTTGGCACCTCCGGCAGCATCCATGCCAAAGCCTCGGTGAGCAGCTGCTGCTTTTGGGGAAGTGGGGGCGGGGGGGATGTCCCCTCCACTGTGCCTCAGTTTCCCCACTGGGGCTGGGCTCAACAGCCCAGGACCATGTCTATTCCCTTTGCAGATCATGTGGGGACCCACAGCTGAGAAAACCTCCGAATGTACCTTTAAGAAGAAGAGCCAAGAGGTGAGATGGCCCTGTGGGGTCTCGGGGGTCCCACAAATCTGCTGGGGTGCTCAGCCCACCACTCTGCTCTTTCCTCTCCCCCAGACTGAGTGCTTCAACTTCATCCGAGTCCTGGTGGCCCTGAACCAGACCCACCTCTACGTCTGCGGGACCTACGCCTTCAGCCCCGCATGCACCTACATTGTGAGTGTCCTCCCAGGACAGGGCGCAGGGGTCTCTGGGCAGGTTTGGTGTTGCTGTGAGAACCCACAAAATACAGTCCCAGGAGCAAATTGCATCACGAGGTGACCCTGGGATGGGGGTGCTGGGTGTCCCCCACAAGGGGCATCTTTGTGTTCTGTGTGCTAAAGGAACCCTTGGTGATTCTCACTCAATTGCCAGCAACTCTTCATCTGGCAGGGAAACCCCAATTTTGGGTCCTAGTCCCCTTAGGTGAGTCCAGGTTCTCTGTCCCTACCTCAGTTTCCCCCTTGATGAGCACATGGTAGGGACTGCAACTCCCCAACGGGAAAGTGGGAGCCAGGTATGCCCTGGCATCCCGCATCATCACCCCCTGTCACCATCCCTGCACCTACTTTTAAGACACAGGCCACCCCATGTCTACAAGGTATTCCACAGACAGATTTGGGATTGTTTTCACTCCTTTGGCTGATTTTTCTCCCCTTTTCCACAGCACCTCAAAAACTTCACACTGGTGTCCAGTGGCAGAGGACAACCCTTCCTGGATGGGAAGGGCCAGTGCCCCTTTGATCCCCAGCACACCTACACGGCCCTGCTGGTGGGTGAGTATGGGGCCAGTGGCCCCACAGGTGGGCACCCACCCCTGGGATGGAGCAGAGGGTGAGGGTGGGGGCTCCCCACCGTGGCTCACCCCTCCACTCTGTCTCCGAGCAGATGGCGAGCTCTACGCTGGCACCATGAACAACTTCCAGGGCAACGAGCCCATCATCTCCCGTTCGCTGGGCACCCGCACCCTGCTCAAGACGGACGCCTTCCTCCGCTGGCTCTCGGGTCAGCAGAGGGAAGGTCCTTGGGAGGATCCCCCCATGCCAGAGGTGCCTGCACCCCCTCCCCAACTCCAGTTCCTCACTCACCAGCCCCTGCTGTGCCTACAGCTGACGCCGCCTTCGTGGCCTCCTTCAGCATCCCTGGGGACGACAAGGTCTACTTCTTCTTCGAGGAGACAGCTGACGAGTTCGACTTCTTCGAGCGGCTTCTGGTGCCGCGGGTGGCCCGTGTCTGCAAGGTGGGTGCAGCGATGGCAGCAGGGAGTGATGATGGAGGACAGTGGGAGTACAGTGATGGCAGGTGATGATGATGGGGGACAAGGCGGGGAAAATTATGGGGAATTATGATAATGGGGGACAATGATGGGAGACAATGATGGAGACGACGATGATTGTACTATATATCAGTGACGATGGTAGGGGACAATGGCACAGGATGATGACACAAGGATGGGGGACAAAGACAGGGGACAAAGGGGGTAACCAGCTCTTGTCACCTTGGTGCTGAGCATCCTCTGGCTCCCACAGAGTGATGTAGGCGGGGACAAGGTGCTGCAGAAGAAGTGGACCACTTTCCTGAAGGCACAGCTGGTGTGCTCCCAGCCTGGCCGCTTCCCCTTCAATGTCATCCACCACGCCTTTGCCCTGCCCCGCCACGGCGGCCGTGCCGACTTCTACGCCGTCTTCACCTCGCAGTGGTGAGTGTCCAGGGATGCAGAGGGACTCTGGGGGCCCATGCCCTCCTGGTGCCCACCTGGCTGTCCCTCCCCGCAGGCAGGTGGGCAGGGCGGGCAGCGCCGCCGTCTGTGCCTACAGCCAGGAGGATCTCGAGAAGGTCTTCGAGGGCAAGTACAAGGAACTGAACAAGGAGAGCTCTCGCTGGACTGTCTACAGCGGCCCCGACATGAGTCCCCGGCCTGGCAGCGTGAGTGCTGCCCACCCAGGGGGACCGGACCCACTGGGGACAATGCTGGTCCCCAAGAGAAGGGGTCTCTGTGTCCCAGTTTGCCCTGTGACACAGGGACCCACTGGGGACAATGCTGGTCCCCAAGAGAAGGGGTCTCTGTGTCCCAGTTTGCCCTGTGTGCTCACACTGCAAGCAGGATGGGAAAAGAGGAGCATCCCTCTGCACCCCACTGATGCTGGCACAGGGCAGTGCGGTGATGCAGAACATTCTCCCCTCCCTGCACCTCAGTTTCCCCACACCAGCACTGACCCCTCTCTCTCCCTGCAGTGCTCCATGGGTTCCTCCTCGGACAAAGCCCTCACCTTCATGAAGGACCATTTCCTGATGGACGGGAAGGTGTCACCCATCCAGGGTCGGCCTCTCCTGGTGAAGTCGGACGTCACCTACACACGCATCACAGTGGATGAGACTCGCGGCATCTCAGGGACCATCTACCGTGTCATGTTCCTGGCCACGGGTGGGTTTATATGGGGGTGCACACAGGGTCACCCCTCCAACCCTCCCCTTGGCTCCAGTGCCCCAGTGATGTCCCCTGTGCCCCACAGCGGAGGGTTTCCTGCACAAGGCAGTGGAGCTGCCCGAGGGTCCCCACATCGTGGAAAGCATCCAGCTCTTCACAGTGCCGGAACCGGTGAAGAACCTGCTGCTGGCCCCAGGGAAGGTAGGAGAGACGGGGATCACCAAGACACCCAACATCGGCAGTGGCGGCCAGGGGGAGGCTCAGCCCTGCTCCTCTCCCTCCCCAGGGCTTCCTCTATGTGGGCTACTCCAGAGGTGTCCTACAGCTCCCGTTGGCCAACTGCAGCCTGCACCGGAGCTGTGCTGAGTGTGTGCTGGCGCGGGACCCTTACTGTGCCTGGCACAGCCCCGAGGGCTCCTGCCAGCTTGCCCACTTCACCGCTGAGGACGCGTGAGCAGCGGGATGAGGATGGGAAGGGAGACGTGGACGGCACCAGGATGCTGACCCTGCTCTCCCGGCTGCAGGAATATGTGGCTGCAGGATGTTGAGACAGGGAGCCCGGACACCACGTGCTACCGCGGGAGGAGTGCAGCCACGGCCCGAGCCTGGGGGGCACCGGAGGAGCCCACCATACAGAGTTGAGTATGGGAGCACAGGGGGATGGGGCTCACGGGGTTGGACAGGGCACATGGGATGCACCACATCACCCTGTTCTCCACACCCACAGGGCTCAGCCCCCAGCCGAACTCCGTGGTCCAGCTGCCGTGCCCCCACCACTCTGCACTGGCCACCTACAACTGGCAGCAGCCTGGCGGTGGCCAGGGGCACACAGTGCTTCTGCCTGACCACACACTGGTGGTCATCATGCAGCAGGGGACGTCTGGCACCTACAAGTGCCAAGCCACAGAGAATGGCTACACCTGGACCGTGGCTCATTATCAGCTCAGGGACTCTGGCGGAGCAGCCCTGGGGGATGGGCTGGATGAGGAGGAGTTGGCCTGGGGGTCCTCAGCCGCTGGCACCCCCCGGTCATACTGGCCACAGTTTGTCACGGTGACAGTGCTGCTGGTGGTGACGCTGACCGCAGCCGCCTGCCTGGCCCTCCTTGCCTACCGTGACCAGCTCAAAGCCCGGAGCAAAGTGCGGGGGTGCAGCGCACCCCACAGCCCCCCGTCCCGCCACCGGGAGAAGGTGCCACTCAATGGGGGCACTGGAGAGCCCCCAGCACCTGGAGCTGCCACCGAGGAGGAGGAGGAGGAGGATGAAAGCTCCCGCGCTTGCTGCCTCCAGCTTGATGGAGACATCGATGTGGACAACAACCGACTCCACGTGCCAGCAGGGGACAGGGCGTGACACTGCCAGCGGGTCAGGGAGACCGTGGGGGGGGGGGATATGAGGAGGGGTGTGAATGTGAAAGGGGTTTTGTTTTCTTTTTTTTTTTTTAATTTAATACACGTGTTTTAATGTAAGGTTGACATTCTGGCAGGGGGTGGAATGGGCCCTGGGAGCAGTGAGGGTGGAATGACACAAGAGGGTGGGATGGGGCAAGGGAGTGGGATGGAGAGAGTGGAGGGCAGAAGAAGGTCATGGGGACAAGGAAGGGATGTGACACAGAGGATGAATGTGCCGTGGGGGAAGGCCACATGGGGTGAGGACAGATGGAAATGGTGAATGCTGACACTGGTATCACGCCAGGAAAACCCCCACATTCTATAAAAACCTTAACATGGGGAGAGCTGAGCCCAATGGATTCCATAAGCTGACCCCATGAACACCCACCCTGCACCGCCATCCCCACCCTGCATGCTCTGCATGCTCCCGACCCCCAGACCGCTGGGGTGACATAGCCCCCCACTTCTCCCCAGCTGTCCTCCCATTTCCAATGCCTTTATCTGCCTTTTTTAAGTCAAACCAGCTGTAAATTTTCCTGCTCTTGCTTTTTTATTAAAAAAAGAAAACTCAATGCCTCACACTGTTGGGTCCAGGGAGCAGCCCAGGGGGGCTTTGGGGCCATGTGGGTGGAGGTGTGCAAGGCGTGTGCCAGGGCAACAACACGTGTGTGCACGCGTGTGCGTGTAGAAACACGTGTTCATGTGAAGCACCTGCGAGGTGTGCACCTACAATGAGGGGCGAGGAGACCGAGAAGGGTGGTAGAGATCTCTCATACTCGCCCATCACTCCCTTCCTTTGGGTGCTGTTTTCCCCTCCTCGCCGTGCCCCCGGCCCCTCGAGCACGTGGGTTCCCGCGCTGAAGCACAGGACCCTCCCGCAGCCGCTGAAGGCCGCTGGCCCTTTAAGAGCTGTAATTCGGCGCGGTCCCTTTAAGGCGCGCGCGCCCCCTCCCTGCCGCCCCGGGGCACCGCGGGCCGCCGCCCTCTTTACTGCGGGCCGGAAGCGCGCGGGGCACTTCCGGCGCGGCCTCTGCCCTTCCCTAAGATGGCGGCGGCGCTGGGCTGCTGACGCCGCCGGGCACTTCCGGCCGGGGAACGGCCATGGGGCTGCGAGGCCGGGCCGGGCCGGGCCGGGCCGAGGGTCCTGGGGGGTCCCTCCCGCCGGCGTGAGGTGAGGGGGCAGTGGGGCCGGGCCTGCGACAGGGCGGGGAGAGGCCTGGCCTGGGCCAGCGGCGGTGCGATAGGGCCTAACCGTAGTGGCCCGGCCCGGCGCGGCGCTAAGGCAGGGCGAGCGGCGGCGCCTTAGCAGGAGCCTGGCGTGGTGTGGAGGCAGTGGGACCGGACGGGAGGGCGGCAGGTGGGGGGGGGAAGGGTGGCTGGCGAGGGGTGCAGGGAAACCGAGGCAGAGAGAAGGTTGGTGCGAGACACGTTTGGCCTTGAAAAACCCCGCTAGAAGGGGCCGAAGGGCTCAGGAGCAGACGGGAAAGGGCCGGAGCCCTCCCTCGGGGAGGCCCCCCGGGACAGGCGGGGCAGAGGGTGGAACGGCCCCCAGGCAGGCGGGGAAGGGGACTGGAGGGTCCAGGGACCCTCCCCAGGACAGGGGCTGGAGCCTCCCCCGGGGCGGACGGGGAATGGGCCGGAGTCTCCCGGGAGTGCAAGGGTGAAGATGCCCGGGGGACAGTGGGGACACCCTCGCGACACGGTGCTGGGGACGCGTCTGGCCCGGCAGTGACCTTGAGCGGATCCTGGACCGAGCTCTACCCCTGTTTACGGCCCCAGAGCACGGTCAAGCTTTTGTGGACCTGGGATCAGAATTGGTTGCTTCGCTTGGGGGGGGTGGGAGAGTGTGGGGGCTCCTGCCCGCGGGGCTGGGGGTGCTGAGGAGAGAAGTGCTGGCATCAGAGTGTCTGTGCCGCATTGGTTACAGAGGACAGCTGCCCCAAGGAGCTGCGGGTTTGTCAGCGTGGCTGGGGTTGTAGCCAGGACTCCCCCGCGGGTTTGTATCCGCTCCCACCCTGGGGTGGATTTAAGGAGTGAACAGTGGATTAGCTTAGCTCGGTTCGTTAGACGTGGTGCTAATCACGCCAAGGTCGAGGTTCGATCCCCGAATGGACCATTCACTCAAGAGTTGGGCTCGATGGCCTGTCTGGGTCCTGTCCAACTCAGACTATTCTGTGGTTCTTTGCCGAAGGAGCTGCCAGGCAGCCTCGGCGCTGGCTCCGGATGGTTCCCAGGCGGGTGCTGAGGCATTAGCATGCTGGGCAGGACACGTCCCTGGTCAGGGGACACAAAGGCCTTGTCTGTGTTTGTCAGGGAATCAGCTCCATCTGCAGCAAAGAGCGGTTTGGGACCAGACTGGCAGGGTGGCATTAAAAGGACACAAATTGGGGATGGTTTATACTAAGTTGAGTTCCATGTATGGGAAACTGAGCCTGTGCCCAGGTGAGAGAGCAGGAGTGGGGACAGACTACTTGGTATCCCCTGCTTGGATTTCTGGGCAGAAGTTCAAGAAATGCAGTTTTGTGCATGGTGGGCAGGGACCACTGAGGGATGATTTTGGCATGGAAGCTGCTCAAGGGTTTGAGGAAGCATGAGCTGTGAGGAAACCTGGTGCACTTTTACCTTGTTTTGGAGGGCAGGTCAGTTCTTGGGAGATTTAGCCATTACTTTTATATTAGTCTCCCCAAAAGTACTTGAAAATCATCAAAAAGTTGCTGAATGGGTGTGATGGGATCCCTGCCCTGAACAAGGCCTCAGTCTAAATTTCTGGAAGAATAAATGCTCTGAGCAAAGCTCTCATGTTGGCAGAGTAAGAACTAGGGCCATGCTGGGGCCATCCCAGAGCTGCCGGGATGCCTTCCTTCTTCCACACAGGAGGGACTTTGAGTGCTGCAGGGCCCTGGGGTTAAAGTGACTTCGTCTTTCTAATTCAGATCTTGAATGAGAGGAGTTATTGGTAAGAGTCCAGAGAAAGTACAGCTATTTCCTCAAGAGATTGTGGCTGAAATTATAAACCCAAAGCACTAGAGCACATAAAACTAAATCAAGATCATGGTTACTTCATTATTATTATTATTTTGTTTTCCTTCTTGCAGCAATGAGGATATTTTTTGCAGGCAGCCCTTTCCTTTTCTGTGGGGAACTCGATTCCATCCCTGGGTGGCAGAGGAATGTGCAGCATGGACTAAACCCTCAGGCTTCACCAGGAAAACATATTCACTAGACTCTATTTTATTTTTTTAATAAAATATTAAGCTAGTGGGACTCCTAACAAGAACCAAGTCATGTTTTCATACGTGCTGTGTGCAGATAATTCCTGTGCAGGAAGCTTTATGTGTCAAATTGTACCAGCATTAGCGAACCCAGTAAGGCTGTAATTGTAATTAAAGCAATCCAGGCTTTGTTTAGCCAGGCTGTGGTGTTTGTTGTGCCTTATCTGCCAAGGCAATTGCCCGGGAGGATGAAGTGTAGCTCTCTTTGCAGTGGTAAAGATGTTGGACCTGGATGCCCTTGGGTGTTTTTAATTCCCCTGTCCATCTGCAGGAGCTGTGGTAGCCTGTAACGCTGTTTAGTGCTATTCAGCAAATATTTTGATGGCAGACAGGCAATGAAATGGTCAGTTAATGGGACCCCCACCCCTACCCTGCTGTAGTTTCTTCTCTGTGCCAGAGGTAAACAACTTCCCATTGTTTCGTTACTGTGTTTCTAACAGAATGGCTCTGGCCTGTGTGAGTTCTCCTGAATCCTGAAGTGCAGAGACATTTGTCAAAGAATCACAGATTGGTTTGGTTTGGAAGGGCCTTAAAGTCCATTCTGTCCCACCTTCCTGCCATGGGCAGGGAGAGCTTCCTCTAGACCAGGTTGCTCCAAGCCCCATCCAGCCTTGCCTTGAACACATCCAGGGATGGGGCAGCCACAGCTGCCCTGGGCAACCTGTGCCAGGGCCTCACCACCCTCACAGAGAACAATTTATTCCCAATATCCCATTTAACCCTTTGTCAGTAGGAAGTCATTCCCCCTGTCCTGTCACTCCAGGCCCTTGTTCCAAGTTTCTCTCCAGCTCTTCTGGAGCCACTTTAGGCACTGATGTTGTGACCTGGTAATGTAAAATGCCTCCAGATCAGTGTGTGGTGGTAACTGCCCTTTCCTTTGAATTCTCTCTTGGTGAATGTGTTTTCAGATCTCAGGTTTTGGCTCCTTGTTCCTGTTCCTGCTCCTTGCTGTACCTCTGCTCTCCAACAGTTCAGCTTGTGCCTGGGCACACACTTCCAATACTCGTTTGCCAGCACCTGGAATGTCAGCTGTGATCCAGTCAAAAATTTAGCCATCTGTTATTCCAAAACACCCCAAGGTTTTTTTATTTTGATGTGGAAAGAAAGTCCTTACAGGTAGTGAAACAATCAGTGTTGTGTTGGGTGACTCTAAACTGCCTTTCTCTTGTTGCCTGGCCCTGCCTGGAGGTTCCCTTAGCCCAAGCTTGGTTAATCTTGCAGCAAGTTAATTTGCTAATTACAGCAGCTGGAAGTACTGGGAGCCTGGTTGTGGAGAAGCAGTTGGTGTCTGCTGGGACACGGGGATGAGCCACAGCAATTGTGCATTGGGGCTGGGGAAGGCTCTGCTGGAGGAGGTTGAGCCTGCACCTCCCTCCTCACCCCCCATTCCTGGCGCTCTGAGCACGGCCAGCCAGCGATGGAAGGGGGCGGGGTGGGGCTTATCAGACCAGGAGCAGCGACGGAGTGTTGGAAGGGAGGGTGAACTTTGCTCGCTGTAGCTGACAATTTGCTCAACAGAGGCTGGACCGTGATTTAACCCTTTCTTTTTTTGGTCATCACCGTGGAGACTCTACATGGCTGTTTTGCATTGGCCTTGTTCTCCCACTGTTATTCCTCTTTTCATGACCTTCTCATCCCCCTTCCCTGGCTTGCATCAACCTCCAGCTTTAGGAAGATCAGAATGGAAATTGCCAATGAAATGTGACTAATTTGTACAGGGAAGTAGGAACACAAACAGAGACTTGTCACTTTCTTCTTTGTACAGATCCTGGAACTGAAAAGTGAAATCCTGACACCTGAAAGCATCACAGACCTGGAATGACTGGGGAGAAGTTGCTTTGGTTGGCCATCCTTGATCTTGCATGTCCATTAAAAGGTGTGTGTGCTGCTGGAGTGGTACTTGTCCTCTGGCTCTCAACCTGCTTTCCAAGGCATGGCAGCTTTGCTTTTCCATGGAGCAGTCTGAGCTGTAGTGAGAGCTGCCACATGTGCCAGCTGCTGCAGGAGCTCAGCAAACTGCAGTGACTTCAGAAGGTGCCACCACCAGCCATGTGGTAGGGCCCTGCCTCTGGAGGTTAGAGTCCCTCTGCTTGGCCAGCACAGTGCTGTCAAGGGCTCGCTGTGTGCTCGAGGAGAGTCAGCAGGTGAGGTGGTGTGGGCAGCCGTAGTGAGCAGGGGCTTTGTACTCTACCCAAGGTGTTTCATTTCAGGTGCCGGCACTTGCAGTCTGGTCAGTCGAGGCTGGAGGGCTGGGCCTGGATCTGCTCTGTACCTTTGAGGGAGATCTGGACCTCTCCTGCCCCACCCTGAGGAGCCATGGAGGACAAACGCAACATCCCCATCATTGAGTGGGAGCACCTGGACAAAAGGAAATTCTATGTGTTTGGGATTTGCATGACTATGATGATCCGGGTGAGCGTTTACCCCTTCACGCTCATCCGGACGCGGTTGCAGGTTCAGAAGGGCAAGAGCCTGTACAACGGGACTTTCGATGCCTTTGTGAAAATCCTGCGGACAGAAGGGACGGCTGGGCTCTACCGTGGCTTTTTGGTCAACACCTTCACCCTGATCTCGGGACAGTGCTATGTGACAACATACGAGCTCACTCGGAAGTACGTGTCACGGTACAACAACAACAACGCCGTGAAGTCTCTGGTGGCCGGTGGCTCAGCCTCCCTGGTGGCCCAGAGCATCACGGTGCCCATCGACGTCATCTCCCAGCACCTCATGATGCAGAGGAAGGGGGAAAGCATGGGCAGGTTCAAGGTGCAGAACCACGACGGCAAGCGGCTGCTGGTCTTTGGCCAAACCAAGGACATCATTGTACAGATTTTCAAGGCTGACGGTTTTAGAGGCTTCTATAGGGGCTACGTGGCCTCGCTGCTCACTTATATTCCCAACAGTGCGGTCTGGTGGCCCTTCTACCACTTCTATGCTGGTAAGTGAAAGGAGGCTTGAAATGTATTCTGTCTCAGGAGACCTGGAAGCCCCTCAGATCGACTCTCACACTGTGGATTCAGCGTGATGCGCTTTCTCTCTCTTGGGGTGGGAGCAGAACCTGTCATGAACTAAAGAGCTGTATCTGATGTGAAGGAGTTCTGCAGGTGTTGGGTGGAAGTTTGACAGAGCAGCAGTATCTCAATGCAGAGATAATGATGAGGGGCCTGAGTGCTAGAGGACTTCAAACTGAATGGCTGTAGGCAAAAGGGGCTTGATGCATCTGCTTTAACTTTCTCTTCCACTAATCCCAAATAATGCCTTCTCCATGGGAGTGAGGAAGGCTCTTGTCTGGCGTTGGGCAGAGTTTTGGAGCCACTGTGTAAGTATAGTTAATCTTTCAGTTTACATGAACTCAGGAATCTCACATATGTCAAAAGGACTTTTAGAGCCACAAATCTCATGGCAAAACCAAACAGCAGGCAGAGACAAAGGCCCAATCTTCCCTGGTTTTATGTGTCAGATCTTGCTTCAGTTTTTGTAGCTTTAAAACTGACACCAAGTCTTGTGATGAAAAACTACACTTAGCAGAATGTTCTTTCTCCCTAGCCCAGTTCTGGTGCTCCCTAGGGTGTTCCCAAAGACTAAAGGTAAGGGCCAGCTAAGGTTTATTTCCACCTCCAATGATGCTTTAGATTTCTGCCTTGCAGCTTTGCACGTGGTATTTAGGCCTGTAGTTACCTAATTTATGCCGAAAAGTGATGGTAATGAGCAGTTTGGGTTTCACTGTTCTGGGCTTAAAGTATATCTTGGAGTTTACCTGTTCTTCAAAATCCATGTGTCTCAAAGGTCCTGTTTGTTTTCCAGAGTTCTGGTAGCTACAGGGAGTGTCGATTCCACATCCGGGCCACATTCAAATGGCAGTGCCAGTTTGGGAAGTTGGTCCAGTCTGTACTTTGTGGGAGCACTCCCTTCACTCTCCATGTTGATAGTTTATAAGACCAAAACCCACTGTATTAGTTGTAAGATTTTCATGCCAGAAGGTCTCAAAGGAGAGCATGTAAGACCAAGGCAGTTGATATGGAGAGACTGGAGCTCTCCACTTCCAGGTGTTTGCTCTTTCCTTGTCTTCTCAGTGGAGATCAAGATGATGGGAGACATAAGCCATAGCTGTCAGTAAGTCTCTGCTTTGGCTGCGTTTCCCAGTCCTCTGTCCCTGGATGGAGCTGCAGCAGGGGTCACTGACCCCTTCTTGGGCTCAAAGGACACTGCTGGTGCTGATTCCAATCAATGTTCCAGGTCACAAACAGAGCTGCTTCCTTCCCTCCTGCCAGACAGGCACAGCTTCCACATCATCTGAAAAAACGGGGGCTTTTGAACTGTCTTCTGTCTAACTTTAGCCAATAAAAGTGTGGGAGATTCAAATGCCATTCGCCAGGCAACAGGAGCAGAGTGAGGAAGTCTGGGACGAGCACTACATGGTGCTTTTCTCCTTAGGGATTCACAGTGGGATACCGGGATATCTCCAGGACAGTGTACTCAGTAGTGACAGCTTTCTGTGCAAATCTCTGCAGACACCTTCCAATAGAGGCTTGTCTTAAGGCTTCTCCCACCTTCTAAAAGGGGTGGGTGTTTCCATGCCCTCTTTTGGGGATATGGAAGCTCATCCTGTCCAGTTTGCCCTGCAGGCGTGGGAACTGGTGTGGCAGCTGATGGGAGGCTGTGGAATGAAGCAGTGAAAGTGTCCTGGACCCATGGGGGTGATGAGTCCTGTTCCCTGTCACAGAGCCACTGGGGTGATGAGTCCTGCTCCCTGTGCTGTGCCAGCTTTCTGGTTGTTGTAGGAAGCACCACTTGGAGATTCTATGGGAGGAGGTGGCAGACGGTAAATTAGGGATTCTGCCCACTGCAAACCAGTTGGAATTAGGGGGTGGAGTTAAGGAACTGATAAGCTGCCACTGAAAGTCTGAAACTTTGCTCTCTCTCCCATTCCCAGAACAGCTTTCGAGTCTGACTCCTAAAGACTGTCCCCACCTCCTCCTGCAAGCGATATCGGGGCCACTTGCAGCTGCAACGGCTTCCACACTCACCAACCCCATGGATGTGGTGAGGGCTCGGGTCCAGGTAAGAGCTCAGCCTGCTTGGCACAGCACAGGGTGGGGTTCAGCCTTGGCTCTCTGATCTCTCTGGTTTGAGGTGAGCTGCTTCCCTGCTCTCCCTAGGCCTTTCATCCTGGTTACTGGCTGCTTAATTAGCTCTCAGCCTTAGCAGGAGCAGCCCAGGGAGGGAGGCAGGCAGTGCTGGCCTGGCCTGCTCTGACAGGCTTTCCCTTTGGAAAAGGAGAGGTGCTTCCAGCTGCCTCCTTAGGACTTTGTGCTTTTTCTGCTCCTTGGGGAGTTCTGGAGACCAGATCAAGGTTGTTGAATTGTCTGATCTATTGTCTCCAGAGTCTTCAGTTGCAACAGAACCCCAGAGCAGCTCAGTATGGAGTCTGGCAGCTCTGTCAATGTTTGTTCTGGTATTGCAGGTGGAAGGCAAGAGCTCCATCATCCTCACCTTCAAACAGCTCATTGCAGAGGAAGGTCCCTGGGGGCTGACTAAAGGCCTCTCCGCCCGCATCATTTCAGCCACTCCTTCCACTATCGTCATCGTGGTGGGGTATGAAACGCTGAAGAAGCTGAGCCTCCGCCCAGAGCTGGTGGACTCAAGGCACTGGTAGAGGCAGCTGGTGGAAGAGAACCTTCCTGTGAACCCTCTGAGTTTGGACTGTCGCAGGGGAGAGCCCGGGAGGCGACGCAGCTGCTGTGCCTTTGTCTCTGGCTGGTTTCGCAGCACAAGGCAGATGCAAAAGCAACTGCACTTCACCTCTTTAGATTTGAGTGTCATACAACGCTCTGCTGCTGGTTGTGCTTAAACTGTGACCCTTGGTAGTGCTGTTTGCCTGGGACAGTCCACTCCAGGTGTGTGTGAACACATCCTGGCAAGTTATTAATTCCTTTTTTTTTTAAATTAAAGACTTACTGGCTTAAGCAAAAAGCCAGTGTACTCTCTTTAAATTATTTTCATCTTTGCCAAACTTCCAAGGAGAGGAGTCTGATAGCTTGCTACAGGACCCTCCGGTGGGATGTCTCTAGTGGAAGTTGTACTGTGGGAAGCTGGAAGCAGAAAATAGACAAGTGAATTTCTCCAATTACCCTCATTTATTTCTAGAAGATGTGAGATGAGAGTAACCTGGAACCACTTCAGACCTGATTTCCTGCGTTTTTAATAGATCTACATACTTGTTTTGTATGTTCTTGGAAAATGTTCCCTCTCTCTCATCCTCCAAACAAGCAGGCTGGCCGAGTGTGCCTCAGGAGCTGAGCTGGCTGTTTGGAATCAGCTGATGGCGGTTTTGACACCTAACCTGTGTTTTTAATCTGATGTAATTTAATTTTTTTATTTTAGGGAAGTTTATTCTGATTTCTGGGGAACTGAATGGTTGTCCTGTGGCCTTGTTCATTGTGTCAATCCTGCATGTTCAGGGTGGCTGCAGCCACTTCCCACCTTTAGTTAGTTTAAGCCCAGAAATGCAGTTTGGAAGTGTCTGATGGCGGTGCTGCCGGCAGCTGGATGAGAACTGAATGTGGTTTGATCTACAACTAGATGGGAGGTGGGGAAGGAAAAACCTTGTGCTGGCTTTTGATCCAGTTCAAACCTGACTGGCATGTTCATATTGAATAAGAAGTGATGGTTCACTAATACTTTGTGAGTTTAAATCCGGCTCATCCTGTTTGGGAAGGGCAAGGATGATGTTTTGCACACTTGCTGGATCAGAATCCTGAGCTATGGTCTATGTATTTTACCAGGTGAAAACTTCAGGGGGATGAAACCAGAGGCTGCTCTTTGGGGAGGGAAGGGATTATTTGACTGTACTCTGCTGCTCTCAGTGGTTGAGATTTGCCTTCATGCTGCCAGCGCACACGTAGTGCTTGTCCTGGTTAGCCGTGTCGGGGGGGGCGGGGGGTGACGGATACACCTCGGGATCACAGAGTGCATCGCCTCCATTCCCCCTGCTGCCATAACCAGGAATTTTGGTCGAGGTGTTGATCCTGCCGACCTATGGCTGTTGCTGGGCTCCTCTTGGCTGTCTCTTCCCCCGGGGACTCACAGAGTGTGGCTCTGCCCTTCATCCCGATGTTGTGGTTCTGCCCGACAGGGACTGAACGTGCCACCGTGTCTGCTGAAGGCGGAGAGTGCTGAAGCTGCTTCTGAGGTGGGAGAGGCTGCTCTGCTAAGGGCAGAGCTTTGGTTCTAAGGTGCAGCGCTGTGTTGGGCCTTCGGGTGAGTCATGAAAGGCCTCTTCATCCCACCTTTGCTGCAGTGCTCAGAAAGGCAGCAGATGCCGGAGCCACTGGTGGAGCTGTTGGAGCAGCACCTTCTGCACCTGCTCTGGTCACCTGTTGTTTAAAAGTTGGCTCCACTGTGCTCTTGTTGTAACAGCAGATTCTGCTCTGCAAAGCAGAACAACAGCACCCCAAATCGCACGGCAGCACTAACACCGATGTTAACAGGAACAGTAACAGTAGGCCTCGGCCGAGTGCAGCAGGGCTGGTCCCGGTGTGTGGTGTGGAGGGGCGGCAGCACCAGTGTGGGGAGATACTGTCAAACTTAATGTTCCTCTCGTAACCAGCAACATTCTTGACAACTAATAAACTTCAGAGACCTTCAATTTGGTGCCTGAGTTTAAAAGCACAAGTGTCCGTGCCAGGGTAGGCTGGTGTTATCTGTTGTTTCACAGAAAGGGTTTCACCCTTTGCCTTTGGACTAGGACGGACCTGACCTGCCTGAGAATGCAGTGACGGTGGCTGCACAGTGGCTGAACAAGCCAGGGACAATGGGCTGGATCACGTGCAGTATCTGGAACGTCTGCTCAGCTGTGATCCAGACCCTCCTGACGACGCGGGCTGGGTCCTGGTTGGCTCTTACAAGGGGAATGTCGCTTTTTCATTTCTATCCGAGCAGAACTTTGCTGCTTCTTCCCCCGTTGAATTCTTCAGGCTTGGTCGTTTTCTTTCCTTAAACGATAGACAGCCCCAGTCGCTGGGGGCAGGGCGGCTATTTCCACGGGGTTTGGAGAGAGGGACGGTTTGTCACGCTGCTCCTCTTCAAGGCCGGGAGGCGGCAGTTGATTGCGGTGGCTTTTGTCGCGTTTGGGGTTCGAACCGGGGAGCGGCCGGGCCGGGCTGGGCGAGGCCCCGCCCAGGGCGGCACGGAGCCCCGCCCATAACTGCACGGAGCCCCGCCCATAACTGCACGGAGCCCCGCCCATAACGGCACGGAGCCCCGCCCGTGACGGCACGGAGCCCCGCCCGTGACTGCACGGAGCCCCGCCCATGACGGCACAGAGCCCCGCCCGTGACTGCACGGAGCCCCGCCCACGGCCTCGGCCTCCCTGCAGGCGCTCTCCCTTCCCGCGCTCGCAACCGGCGGGGGCGGGGCCCCGCGCCCCGACCAATGGCAGCGGCGCCCGCCGAGGCGGCAGCCAATGGGCGGTGGCGGCGCAAGCGCTCGGGCTGGGCCATGGCGGCGGCGGGCGCCGATGGCGGCGAGGGGGTGACGGCGGATGGCGGCGCCGGTGCAGATGGCGCTGCCGGTGGTGATGGCGGTGGCGATGGCGGTGCAGGCCCGACCTTGTCGGCGGCCCCGGGCCGCGCCCAGGTGTTCGCCACCGTGGTGGACACATTCCTGGAGAAGCTGGTGGCCGCCGGGAGGTGAGGCGGGAGCGGGAGCGGGAGCGGGGTTGGGCCGGGGCGGGAGGGACCCCGACCGCTGCCCCTGACCCCGGCTCTGACCCCAGTCCCAACCCTGCCGTAACCCTCGGCCCGGCCTGATCGCCAGCAAGGCCCTGCCCTCGGTTCTGGCCACGGCTCTGAGCCTGGCCCTGACCCCGGCCCCATCTCTAACCCTCCGACCCCGCCGTGACCCCACACCTGATCCTGTCCCCCTCCTGTCCTGCAGCTACCAAAGGTTTGCCAACTGCTACCGCTGCTTCTACAAGCTGCAGCCCCAGCTGACCAGGAGCATTTACGATCAGCTCATCTCCCAGCTACAGGCGTCCATCAAGGTGAACGGGGGAGCGGCCCGGGCACCTGGGGGTCTGCAGAGGGGCTTGGAGCCTCCAGAGGGGCTTTAAACCTCTGAGAAAAAGTGCTGAACAGGTTGATTTTACGGGCAACAAATACACTTCCTAAATGGCAAAAGCAGAAAGCTGAGGCTGCTCCCTAGACCTCTCTTCCCCAGAAAGAGCTGTAGAATCATTCAGGTTGGAAAAGACCCTTAGGAGCATCGAGTCCAAACGTTCCCCCAGCACTGCCAAGGCCATCACTAAACCATGTCCCCAAGTGCCACATCCACACATCTGTTAAATACCCCCAGGGATGGTGACTCAATCCTTGGTGATTCCCAGTTATTCAGGGCAAAACTGGAGGAACTTTGGACAAGGACCTGGAGTGACAGGACAGAGAAAATGGCTTCCCACTGACCAAGGGCAGGGATATTGGGAAAAAAAATTTCACTGTGAGAGTGGTGAGGCCCTGGCACAGGTTGCCCAGAGAAACTGTGGCTGCCCAGTCCCTGGAAGTGTCCAAGGCCAGGTTGGACAGGGCTTGGAGCAGTCTGGTCTATTGGAAGTTCTCCCTGCCCATGGCAGGGGGTGGAATGGGATGGGCTTTAAGGTCCCTTCCAACCCAAACCATTCCCTGATTCCATGACCAGCAAGGTCTCACAAGCAGAGTGGTGCCTGTGTTTGTTCACTTTGGGTCTTGCTGAACCCCTGTCTGTGTCCTTCCTTTGCAGGAGGAGATCCAGGAGGTAAAAAATGAAGGGAATCTAGAAGGGCTCTTTAGTTCCCTGGATAAGATCGTGGAGGAGGCAAAGGACCGGGAAGAGCCAGCATGGTATGGATGGCCAGGGAATGGGTGGGAACCATATTCCTACAAGGGCGACAGGCGGTTCCTGGGTGACATTTGGGTGTCCTGTTGGCCTCATGCTGCAAGGCAGGATCTGAAAGCTGCTGTATCTGTGCCTAAATCACCCAAAAATCAGTTTAATCTGTGCTTCTCTGGGATCCATTTCCATGCACTTCCTCAGCACAGGGAGGTCAATGCCTCTGAGATGGGGAGAGAACTCAATTCTGACCAGTCCAAAGGGCTGATGGGTTGTTTTGGGCACGGCTTGTGTCCGAAAGTGGAGCTCCCATGGGTGCTTTTTGTACCTCTGGCTCAGGGCCCCGTCAGATGCTGCAGGTGCCATTTGGCCACCATGGAGACAGGCTGGGGACTATAACCAGAAACACCAGGATTTTGTGTTTCTGTGTTGGGGGGGTGAATGACATCCTGCCTGCTCCAGGCTGGGTTTGGGGAAGGACTCCCTGTTCCCTCCTGTGGGGCTCTGCACTGAAGTCGCCACTCAGGCTGTCCTCAGCTCTTGGTGCCAGAGGAAACTGTGGGAGCTGCGGAGCTGATCCCACTCGGCAGCAGTTCAGCATCCAGTCGGGCTGTGCGGGACTGGTGCTGGGCAGGATCTCTGCTCTGGCTGCTCCACGTGCGGGGTGTCCGCAGGCGGCCCAGCGGGATCCCGGAGCAGGACGTCCGCAGCGCCATGGTGCCGTACCTCCTGAAGCACCGCTCCTACCTGCGCAGAGTCCTCAGGGAGAAGGAGGAAGAGAACAGGAAGGTGGCTGAGTCCGTGCTGATGGGGAGGGACAGGATTGCGGAGCTGCAGCAACTGATCCAGGCTCACAAACAGGCCTGGCAGGTAAAAACAGATAAAACCAAACCGAGCAAACCTTCTCCTTGCAGCACCAGCCTGAGGGAGGCTCAGTGAGGCCTGCAATGGCATTAAAACCCTCCACTTCTCCAAGACCTCCCAGCAGTCAAGTCCTGCTGAAACTGAAGGCCTGGGCATTTTCTCTGGAGGTCTCGGGTGCTTTTCCCTTTGCACTGGGTGGGATGTGGGATGTTCCTGGGAAAGATGAAAGGGTTGTGTTCCATGCATGCAGGGGACAGCCATGTTTGACACACTCGGCCCACTTTCCTCCTGAGCATGGCAGGGTGGGAGAAGCATCATGCTGAGGTCCATGTGTTGTTTTCCTTCCAGGCGATCAGTAAAGAGCAGCGAGAACTCGTCATGACATTTCAGGAGCCCCAGTGAGGCCGCAGGGGTCGCGCAGGCTTTGCTGGGGTGGTTCATCATCCCAAAACACTGATGTGACGGGATGTGTGCAGAACCCAAACTCAGAACCACCCTGTCAGGCTACCGGAGACTGCAGAGGGACTGGAACAGCTGCTGGACTGGCACAGTTTGATCTGATTTGGTGAAGAAACAAAAAAACCACTGGGGTCTTTGGAAATAGATGGTAATTCCCTATTCCCCGCTCAGTAAGACAGAGAGGAGAGTCCCCAGTCGTGTCTGTGCACTCATCAGCTCCCTCAGTGCTGTGACAGGCCTGATTCCAGTTGCTAAAACCTCATTTGGGGCCTTCTAGCTCCTTTGGCAGTGCGTTAGACAAAATTCAGTGCCTTTAACCCCAGGCCAGGCTGTGCCCAGGCCCGAGGAGCCCAGGAGCAGGAGCACACGCAGCTGAGGGCAGGTCACAGCCAACGCCCCTGCCCTGTTTGCAGGTTCATTCAGTCTCCCGTGTGCAAACCACTGCCCATTGTACACGTGGCAGCAGCTGCTGCACCAAGTTCCTCGTTGCCATTCTTTCTGTTTTCCCAGTTATTTTCTGCTCCCCTCCCAGCAGCACGAGGGATCCAGGGATCTGCTGGTGGTGTGCAGAGGTTGGAACGGCCCTGCCTCAAATTTGTGGCCTTGTGGCACAGGGGTTTCATGTTTTTCTGTGGTACCTCCTGGAACCAGCCTGGTTTTCCCCACCCGGAGCTGTCTGTTACCACCTCACTGGAAGTTTGCCAGCCAGGGAAGCGAAGGCTCCCAGGATCTCCCTGGAGGAGCCCCACGAGTGACGTGTGTCTTCAGCTTGAGGACAGGTGGTTCCTCAGGCTGGGCAGGGAATGCAGAGTCCCCCAGCACCTGATGAGGACTGAGGGGTGTTCTGAGTCCAACAGCCACCGAGGGCAGCAGGTACCCAGGTCGCCTGTGGGTGTGCGGCCACCCCAGGGAGAGGCCATGCCCTGTGACAAACGGGGGAGCAGCGGTGGCCACTCGCACCGCGCCCCGGCCTCTGTTTGCAATTAGAGCCCGCGACAGGGCGGCTGCCACAGTTCCCCCTCTGCCTCCCCTCACTACACTGGAATCTAAATAAATTGGGGCTGTTGTTCCCAGCTTGGCTCTGGCCGTGCGCTTGGCCCACGTACTCTGTACTTTATGGGTTTGTCTGACAAAGGCTCTGGGTTCAGCATTTCTCTCCTCCTCCATCCCAAAGCCTCCAGTTCTGCTTTTCAAGACAGGACTGGGATTTATAGGATCTGAAAGTGGTCAGGATCCCAAAGAGGAATGTCACACAGGGGCTCCTACTGCCTGGAGCCCTTCTGGAGTTACACAGGAGCAAACTGGGGATGGGTGAGCACCTGAGCACTGTTGGGGTCTCAGGGAGAAGAGGATGTGAAAGGATGGATGAACAAGAGGTTCTGCTGCTCCGGTTGCCCCACTCCCCTGCACAGGGCTGGAATCACATGGTTTTTTCTGGCAAAGCCCTGTTTTGGGGGTTTTTAGAGGTGCTGGACCTCTTTGAGGTCCTGCTTTTGGGAACAGCTGCTGCTCTGTCCACACAGCATCTGCCCGTGGCATATTGCAGGGAGAGCTGTGTAGAGACCAAGGGCATGGGCATCTGCTCACCCTCCTCCAGGGTCATGGCATGACGCAACAAAAAGCACATACTGATCCCCCAAAAATGGGCCAACAAGTTCCCCCTGGCCCTGCACAGGGAGGAAAACCCCACAGATTTTGGCAGGAAGGTCCCCCCTTGTCGCAGAAGATACTGCTGGGACAGGGCAGTGGGTGACTGGGGAGCACAGCAAGGAGCCCCCCAGTGCCCCATCCATCACCCATTCCAGTGGGGACCGCGTGCTGCCAGACTGGCAGGGCTGGGCCCGCCAGTAAATCCCCCCTGGCCTGGGGCCATGTTTCCCTCCCTTTGTGGGCTCTGGCCGGGCACGGGGGACCAAGTTCATCCCAAACCACAATTGCTGCCTGTGCCGGCAGCTCCGGCCACAGCGGATGTGCTGGAAATAACCCTGGTGGGGCCGTGGCACCCCCTCGCCACAGCCACAGCACCCTATAAAGGCACCCTGAGAGCCGGGGCTGCGCTGAGCCCAGCACAGGGAGGCACCATGAAGACCCTCGTCCTGCTGACCCTCTTGGCCTTGCTCACCCTTGGCCTCTGCCACAGAGGTACGGGGGCTGATGGGGACAGGGAGGGGGTGTTCCGTGTCCCAGGAAGGGCTCTGGAGGGAGCAAAGGGACTGGGAGAGATTTGCTGGGGTGGGGGGCGTGGGGCTGGAACAGGGAGATGGGGAGCAGGACATCCTTGGGCAGATTTGGGGGGTCTCAGTGAGGGATTTGAGCCCTGAAAGGAGAAATGGGGTGAGAGCAGAGCCTGCACAGGGCCTTCCTGAGCCCACACAGCTCCATGTCACCCGCAGCTGCCGATGGCTCCGCCAGCACTGACAACTCACCCAGGTCTGAAGGTGAGTGACCGCAGCTGCTCGGCCCCTCTGCCCCAGAGATGGGGGATATGACCCCCCCTGACCTGCCACACTGTCCCTGCAGCCTTTGTCTCCAGACGTGCCAGCGCTCAGGTGGTGCAGAGACAGAAGCGGAATTATGGCTATGACAGGTAGTGCTTGGTCCTGCTGGGCCAGGAACCGCAGCCCCCAGGGGACACTGAGGGAGTCCCTGCTGGCTCGGTCCCTCCCAGGAGCCTCCAGCCCCCACGGGGCCCCCCAGCACCCCCTGAGTCCCCCATCTGTCCCCAGCAGCATCTATGGAGCCCCACGGGACCCACTGGAGGCCAAGCGCGAGGTGTGCGAGCTCAACCCCGACTGTGACGAGCTGGCCGACCAGATCGGCTTGCAGGAGGCCTATCGGCGCTACTACGGCCTGGTGTAGCCCCCACTGCCCCCCGGCCACGCTTTGGGGCAGGGGCTGAGCTCCAAAAAACTCCCTTCAGCCCTCCTTTACACCTTCACCCTTTCACCCTTTCTGTTAGCCCTGGAAAGAAATAAATGCAAATCGTGGAGCCAGTTCCTTCCCGGGCTGGGGGCGTGGGTGGGTGGGAGGCTGCAGTGGAGGTGCCCCCTGTCACCCCACTGCACACAACTGAGGACTCCCGATTTCCCTCCCTGTTGCCCTGCAGGCTGGGGGGTGCAGCAGTGCTGCCAGCCCTGGATCCTGCTCCCAGCAGTGAGGAGCCCAGTGCTGCACCACCATTATTCCAGTTTAATTTAAATGTGCTTCTCCCAAGCGTGGGGTTATCAGCAGCTGCTCTGTGCTTCCAGGGCCCTGTGCCCTGCCCAGAGTTCTCATCACAAACCACCTTAACTACACCTTGACACATGCATGCACGCACTGCTGGGTCCCAACATATTGTGCCTGCCCCAAATTCATGGAATCACAACTGGTTTGGGTTGGAAGAACTGAGGCACAGGCTGGGCGCAGAGGGAGCGGGGAGAGGGACGTTGCAAGTCACACAACAGCAGGGCCTGGGCGTCTGAGGCCCTCCCCACAAAGGGCGTGCCAGGATGCGTCCTCCCAGGCCCTGCAGCCCAGCCCCTCGCCCCGCAGTGTCACAGGTCCTCCAGTGCCCAGCCTGGGTGGGGACGCCTGAGGGGTGGCCAGAGCCACCAGGGGTCTGGGGCAAGGCCACAGTCAAGGCGCCGATGACAACAGCATTGCCCGCAAGGCCAGTCCAGCAGTGCCAAAGGTGCTGGAAAGCCTGGGGGGACTCAGGTGGCTGTGCAGTCAGGTCCAACACGTGCACACATCACAGAGGATGGCCTCCAGTTGGAAGTGGGTGCCCAGCACAGCACAGATGTGGAAGAGCTGGTGGCTATCTCCTGCCAGGGTGAGAGGCCTGATTATTCCTGCATGCTGGGGCTCCGTGTACAGTTCCTCCTCCAAGGGGCTGCTTTGAGGGCAGGGGACAGGAGCTGCGACACCGGGCGGCGCTGGGGGGCTGCTGCTCACTGATGCAGTCAAAGTGTCCAGACACGAGGCACTCAGGCAGGTGGGACACAAGGAGGAAGGCAGTGAGTAGCACAAAGAGAAGGTGGTGGCAGTACCTGGCCACAGCTTTGCTCCAGGCACAGTCACACCAGCAGCTGCAGAGGACCTGTGGGAAGGAGGGTGAGAACAAGCAGGGACACCCCAGAAGCACCCCAGGACCCCCATGGTGGGAGCACCCAACCCTTGCCCAGGGACACCCGACTCACCCGGTAGAAGAGCGGGAGATGTAGAGGAAGGGGTTACACAGAAGCTGCTGTCTGCAGCCCCTTGCTCAGCTAGGGATGCTCCAGCTCGGGGAAGCTGTGAAGGGGGAACAGGGTGGGGGGGCACAAACCCGTGTCAGCCCCCACAGCAGGGACCCTGCAAACACCTTGGCTTTGGGCCTGAGCAGGGGCAACCACCAAGAGGACCCCAGAGCTGAGAAGGAGGAAACTTCCAGCATCAGTTTCCTTACCCCAAACACAGTGGGAAGAGCGGGAGAGGCCAGTGCAGGTGACAGAGTTCAAAACAATCACAGGGACAAAGCAACGGTGCCAAATGTCTCTGACCCAGGGGTCTGGGATCACATAGGCACCACACAGGCAAACACAAGGCCTGTGAGAGACACTCGGCGTCCTGGGGCCTGCAGCCACCTGCCCCTGCCCCGGCCTCATCCCTGTGCCAGGCCCTCTTCGCAGAGCCCCTCCCAGGCTGTAGAGGCTGAGGGCTCTGCAGTCACAGACATAGCAGGCGCCGAGACAGAGCTGAAGGTGTGGCTGCAGGTGAGGGTGAAGGGATAGAGGCAGACAAGCAGCAGGTAGATGAGCAGGGGGCAGTGTGGCTCCTGGCAGAGCTCCAGGGAGGACGAGAGCACCAGGCAGCGCCACATGAAATACCTGCAGGCAGAGCGTATTTTGAGGTGAGCTCCAACCCCACCCTTACCCCATCCTTGTCCTCATCCCCATCTCCATCCCTTTCTCATCCTGCCCCTATCTGTGTCCCTAACCCCATGTTGGTCCCTGGCCCTGTCCCTAGCCCCATCCCTATCCCCATCACCAGCCCTTCTTTGTCCCTATCTCCATCCTCTCATCATCCCCATCCCTAACCCCATCTCCACAGCCATCCGTGTCCCCATTTCCATCTCCATCATTTCATCACTCCCATCCTTGACCCTGTTCCCACCCCATCTCCATCCCCATGCCCATCACCGTTCCTATTCCCACCCTCATCTCCATCCCTGTCCCTATCCCCACCAGGTCAGCAGGAAGTGTGTCCAGATGTTGACTGTCTTATTCATCAACTGAAGGGAGCTGAGGATGCAGTCAAGGACTGAGCTCCTGGGGTGCCAGTACCCCAGCATGATCCCATCCTCCCAGAAGATCTGTGGGGACAGCGGGGCTGGTCAGGGGACACCCCACGGGGTGTGGGGCAGAGCAAGAGCTGCTTTGGGATCGTGATGGGTGGGGAAACTGGGGCAGGGTGGGCTGGGAGTGTCTCTCAGCTGGAGCAAGGTTGGGTGGGGAGTCCAGGTGATTTCCCACCTTGGATGAGGGAACTGGGGGAAGAAACCTGGGGCCAGAGCCTCCCCCTCCCCCAGCAACACACACCCGAGGCACCTGGTGGACCCCGAAGACCTGCGGCAGCTTTACCAGCAGCATGGCAGAGCCATGGCCCTCAGGGCAAGAGAGGCTGGGTCTCCAGGCCACAGCCCCTGTCCTGCAGACAGGAGGGAGCCTGCTGGGGTACGGGAATGTGGCTTCAGGAGCCAGGATGGACACACCCAGGAAGGCTCCTGGCTTTTTCCGAGGTTGTATGCAGCAAAATCTGCTTTCTGTTTGACTCTTCCAGAGAGACACCAGGCCCAGAACAGGAGAGCACAATGGGGTCAGGGGTGGGGGCTGGCAGCAGTCCGGGGGGCTGCAGGAAAGAGCAAGTTCCTGCCTCATCCCCCACACCACTGTATACCCTCTCCCCAGAGAGGCTCCCGACTCTGGGGATGTCCCTGGCGAATGCAGGCTTAGGACCACCATGGCAGGGCCAAGCCCCCATGGACACCCTGCAGCCCCGCCGAGCCCTGGCCCAGCAAAGTTGTTAGGCAGGGGCTGATGTGGGACAGTGAACTGGGCAGCTGGGGAACGTGGGGCAACAGGGAGCACATCTCAGCAGCACCAGGGGGGCCATAAGCATCCCACTCACCCCTCAGAGCAAAACTCACCAGGTGGTTTAGGAGAAAAAACCAAAATGATCGAAAAGTGTCTGGAGACACTTCCTGTCACTCTGCCAAGCAGGAGCCAGAGCGGCGCTGGCCAGAAGCACTGGTGGGAAGGTGGCCGATGCTGTGTGGGCATCCCCTCCTCCAGCCCTGCAGAGCCCCCTCCTCACCACCACCTTGGGCCGGGGGTCTCAGCCCCACCTTCACCACTGGCTGCCCTTCTCCTGGCTGCATTCCAGGTCCCTCCCTGGCAGCTTCCTCTCACTGACAGGAAGGGCAGACAGGGCCTCTGCAGGGGCTCAAAAGCATCTTTGTGCCTACCCTGCCACAGCCTTGCTTTGGCTGAGAGATCCCCCCAAATTCCCCCTGCAGACACGACCCCTCACTGTTCACAGGGGGCACGTGGGAGCCTCCAGAGCTGCAGGGGCCACTGGAAGGTGGTTCTGGGCACCAGACCTTGAGTGCCACCAAGCTGGGAGGGTCAGGGCAGGCAATGGAGCTGAGTGCAAGTCCACACAGGGGCCCTCAAAAATACCCACCACATCACAATGTGGTGTCCCACCAGAGGAGATCTGGGAGGGAAGAGGTGGAGAAAGCAAAAATTTGGGGAAACAAAACTAGCCTGGCAGCAGGACAGCTGGCGGTGGCTCGGCTCAGTCCATGGGGGCGAATGCCCGCAGAAGCTCCGCACTGCGGCTGGATGGAGCTCACGGGACAGAGGGCTTAGCTGGGAGCAGCAATGATGCTTTTCAAAGCCCCCATCTTTGGGTTTTTATTGACCCCCAGAGGACTTGTGCTGGGTGCTAGGGATAGCATGAGCAGCTCAAAACCACCGTGTGCCTGTCCCAAAGAGCCAGAGGTGCAGTCTGATCCACACAGGGCTCTGCTGCTCTGGTGGTCCCAAGCCAAGGGGAAGTCACTTGTCCCCAGGGGTGTTGGCAGGACGCCAGTGGTAGGGCTGGGGGTCTCCACACCAGGATAGAGACCCTGGTGCTGAACAGCCCCTCCAAAATAACCTGCATGAGGCAGAGCAAATCCAGGCAGTTAAATGTTAAGGGCAGGGAAATGACACGTCTGTGCCTGAAGTGGGAAGCAGAGACACAGAGGAGAGAAACAGGCAGTAAGTGGGGTTGGAGAGGCAGCAGCTCCTGGGGTTCCTGAGAACTCAGCTCGCCAGTGAACAGCACCAGGAGTCCCAGCCCGAGCAGTGCTGGGGCCTTTTCCTGCTTCAGTTTCACCCTCGGTCCGCTCCCACGCGAGAGCTGTGGGACACACCCCCACCCACGGACCCCCCACAGCAACACGCTCCTGCCCTGACCGATGACGGAGGCTCAGGGTTTGTTATGGGGCCGGCGGACTCTTGGCACGGCCCTCCCAAGCTGGAAGAGGCATTCCCAGCCCTGTTGGAGGGGATGCAGGCAGCAGTGCCAGTCCCTTTCTGCCATTGGGCGAGTCTCGCCCACGATGCATTCCCCGCTGGTGACTGAAGCCATATCCGCCTTTGCACAACCCTTTCTCCGACCTTCCCGCCTGTGGTAGCCTTCAAGGAACAGGAGAAGGAATTGTGACGGTGCCCGGCTCGGCGTTTCCCACTCAGGGGACGCAAATCAAGGAGCTTTGGTAGCAAGGAATTCAGGGCACGGAACACTGATTTATTTCCTTCTCCTAAAAAATAACCCCCCAGCTGCCCTTGGCACCAGTGCGTGGTGGGACCCTCACAGAGCCCGATCTCCAGCATGCAGCCCCCAGCCCACCCTCTCATGGCACCTCAAAAGGACACTAAAAAGTTACACATTTTAAAAATGTACACTCTCTCCAGCCCCCACTTTCGCCCCCCATTAAAATCGAGCTGCAAAGGCCCCGATGAGCCACGGCAGGTCCTTGTGCAGGGTCAGGGGTGCTCCTCTGGCAGCAGCATGTGGAGTCCTAGCTAGAGCATGAACTCCTCCCAAATTGCAGAGGCATCAAGGGAAATGCTATTCCCATCACAGGGATAACGAAGCACCCACCTGCATTTTTTTACTGGAACGTTCGGTCAGTGAAGTGCATATTTGAGGGTGGATTCACAGATGGAAAATGCACTCAGCTTCAGGGCTGCGCCAGAGAGGTGGGATGGGCTGGGAATGACCACAGCACACTAAGTACAAACATCTGGTATTTTATTAAGCCAGTCAATGGGATCGGACCATGGTCAGACACATGCCAAGAGCCCCAGTCCCTCCTCACCCAGCCGGGCCCCACACTCCCTCGTCCCCCAGCGAGAGCGATCCCCGTGGCTCTGCAGGCCTGTGTGCCACAGGAGGGCTGAGCTGATTGTCCCTCGCCTCGAACCAACAGTCCCCTCACTGCCAGCAGCAGGGCAAGCAACACAGCCCCTGTGTCAGCCCACCTTGTCCCCACCCTGGCTGGCCTGGCCAGTGCTGCCACACACCAAGAAGGAAAAGAGTCCTAAATTGAAGATGCAAGAGAAAACCCGAAGCACTGCAGGTGGCCTTGAGCCAAGCAAGGATGGGAACAGAGAAAAGAGCCACTTGGAACAGCCCATGAAACCATGGAGCAGAAGCCCAATAAGCACCAGGGACTGTGTCCACCATGGCATGGGGACAGCCCAGCCGGCCTCAGCCACCACAGACCTATGTCCTCCCAGCGTGGGGTCGCCCCAAAAACCCCCAACAGCTCAACAGGGTGGTAATGAGAGAAAAACCAAACCCAAGAAACACACAAAAACACATGAAAACCCTTGTTTTTGGCCCACAAGATGGTTTTTCTGTTTGCTTTCCTTCCCAACACAGCAAGACACTACGGGACTGGCTTGCAGCTGCTCTGGGGCAAGCCTGGAGTTGTGCAGGAGCGCACTGCAGGGATGAGCTGTGGCCAGAGCCTGCAGTCTCCATCGCGCCTGAGACTTTCTCAGCGAGGCACCTCTCAGTTCTGGCTCAGGCCAGGATGCACAGGGTGGGGGGTCTCTTGGGGAGCCCTCGATGCAGCACCACAGGAGAACAGGGAGCCTCCCACAGACCATCCCGTTTGCTTCCACCCCAAGAGCCACTTCGCATCAGCAACCACCACGCCAGGGCAGGGAGGCAGTGGCCCTTAGACAGAGCAGATCTGTTCAATTTATCCCCAGGGAGGAAACTCTGGCTCATCCTGAGTGCTGGGATAGGAGCTGAGAAGTGCCTTCCTTTACCCCAATCCTGGAGATGACACGTTGAGTCCCCTCAGGTGGCCCCGCTGGAGGACACTACATGCCACCTCCCCAGGGCCACTCTACAGCCACACTGCTCCCACACTGTGGAGTCTCCCAGTTTTTCAGCTCAGTGTGTCTCCGACTGGGGATGCATATCCAAAACCCATTCACCAGGTCCTCAAGCACAGCTGTGCATTCTGGAGAGGAGTAAGGTGGCACAGGGGCCCTTCAGGTGCCCTTTTTAAAGGTCATGATCCCTCCTCCCCCAGCCCAGAGTGGAAGGTGCCACGGGGGCAGTCAGGATTCCCTGTTGCAGGATGAGAATGTCTTCCTCCCCTCCAGGTGTGTAAAACATCAGGGAATATTAAACCAACCCCTCAGGAAGACCAGAGCAGTGACTAAGGGATAGTTGGGAGCAGCCCCGGCTGTCACCACACAGCCCCACGTGGGCTGATGGCAGCTCCACAGCCGCTGGTTACAGAAATTGAGTTTATTTACTTTTGTTCTTAAACTGTGTCCTGGGCCCAGACAAGGCCTCAGTGACTCAGGACACGGTTCCAGCCTCAGCCTCCTCTGTGGCCCTGACTGCGCAGCACTGGGCTCCCAGTTCCCACCCTGCACAGCCCCGGGAGCTGCACGAACCAAAACACTTGCCCTCATGAGACAGGAATTCCCTCTGGACTGCTGCTCTACCTGCAATGCTCTTCTCTCCCCTCAAGATCCAGCCAGGGCCAAAGGAATGCCAAGTGTGAAGCTGAGGACTGCTCCCAGCTCCTTGATGCTTTGACTGTAGCCCAGCAATGCTTCTCTTTACCAAGTGTGGCCACAAGGGTGACCCTGAGGGCTCTCAGGACACACCCGGCTCAGCCCCAGTGACTCCCAGACTCCTCTTCTGTGCTCGGCCGCCGAGATTGGGGGATTTCTTCAGCAGCAGGAAAAAGCAGAGCAAACCAACTCTCTGTGCCCCTGAGTCAGGCTCCTACCAGACAAGGAGGGTTTCACCACAGGAACAGTCCCACAAGGTGATTCCCTTCTCTTTTCCCACCCCACCAAACAGAAATAATGAGCTACACAAACAAATGGCTTCAAATAAAACCACTGGAAGGGTGACTGTGAGCTTCACAACCCATCTCAGATCTCCAAGAACTTCCTAAGGTGTGCCGGAGTCTCTGACCTGCTGTCCTGCATATGTCCTTTTCTTGGCTTAGCCAAGCAAAGCACTGTAAGTTTCAGGAGAAGCTGTAAAAGGGAATATCCTGCAGGGAAACCCCTGTCTCTCCCAACCGGCCTGTCAGCCCCTAGGGATGGACTAGTTGTACCATGGAGCTTGGCATTTCCCTCTGTTGTGCTGCAAAGGAGCTGATCTGGAATAGAAATGAATCCTCTGGGACTTGTGCTGGTACTTTTAGTTTTTACCTGAAAACAAGGAACACCCTGCCCCTGCAGTACAACACACCATGCTCAGAGCCTGCACAGACTGGAGTACTGACTTGGCTTCTCGTGTTACGCCCTGGCTGTAGCAGCTTCTGACTGGCCCATGTGAGAACACACAGACAGGTAGAAGACTCCAGTGGTTTGTACTTGCATAGCTGCTGCTGGTTCATGTGGATGGAGACATCTGTTCTGTGGGCACATGGAGGCAAGAAGGAGCACGAAGAGGCTGCCCACCCCGTCTCCTGCTGCCCTGCAAGCAAACTGCAGCTTCATATCCAAGCACCGGCCAAGTGATAGTGTGTCAGACACAGGTTGCGTGAGATGCTGTTGGGATGAAGGTCTGCAAGGTCCCTCACAGGTCACCTGGGGAACCAGCTCTTCCAGCATCCATCCAGGTAGCATCATCCCTCCCATTTGGGATGTGAAAAGCTTGGAACAGTCCATGAGCTCGGTCCTCCCAGGAAGCAGCGGTCACAGCACTGCCTCTGCCGGCCCAGAAGGACATGAGAAGGGGGGACACAAATGCTCCAGCTCTGCCCCCATCTCTAGCATGGCATTGCAGCAGTGGTGCATTGAACAACCAGCAGAAGATAATGGCTTTGAGATCCTCCTTCCTCCTCCACACCCCATTGAAAGACTTAGGGAGGGGGGAAAAAAAGGGAAAAAAATAAAAGATTAAAAAGAGGCATTGGGTCCTTTGGAGACGTCTGCTCCATCCCAGGGTCGAAGCGCTCAAGTCAAGCGTTTGAGCCTTATTGGTGTTTAAATCCCACCCGGCTCTTCTCTCTCTTCCTGGACTCCTCCTTTTCCCCAAGGTCTAACGCTGGAAGCGAAGTGGGAGAGCCTGGGACAGAGGCAGAGAGTCCCGTGGCCTCCCCGGAGCAGTGCGGTCAGGCTCCTGTTGCGCATGAAGCGTGCGGCTCCCAGGGAGAGCAGGGTGTGCACGGCGGGGCTGCTCCCTCCTCTCAGGCCAACATCCCTTTGCACTGAGCCCACTCTAGGGGGGCCGGGGAAAGGAAATAAATATGCTTGTTCTAAGACCAAAAAAAATTATATTAAGAGCTTTCCCCCCCTTTTAAATAGCATAATTGTTTCCTTTTCTCTCTGACAGTGAAAGAGCATCCAGAACCCCAAGGGAATTCCTCATTTTTTTCTTTTTTTT
>WBMZ01008030.1:0-174925 GCA_013400975.1 Atrichornis clamosus | reverse complement strand
CGGGTCGGGCTGGGTGGGCGCCGCGGGGGCTGCGCGGGGCCCGCGGGTCCCTGCGTGGGCAGGGCCGGCGCGGCGCTCGCTGGCCGTGCGCTCCCTCCCTCCCTCCTTCCCTCCCTTACCGGTGTTGTAATCTCGGGCCCGGTGCCGAGCGGCCCCAGCCGGAGCGAGCGGCAGCGCCCGTCGTCGTGGGGAGGGTACGCGGAATAAGGTGCTTCGCCTTCCTTTTGTGCGAGCCTTGAACAAAGCTGGACGCCGGCTTTCCAAATGGGTGTTTGCCGTTCAGCGACGTGAAACAAAAAAACCGTCTAAAGAAGTAATAACCCCAAATAACCGCCCGTACCTTAGTAGTGAAAGACTGTGCTGTTGAGGACCGATTATGTGCGCTGTTTTCATAAATGATTACAAAATATATTGAACAGGGTTCACAAGCTTGAATGGTTTTTTACCACCTTCAATCAACAACCCTCTGATGTTGTTTTGGTAAAATTAAGAGTGAATTCAACAGCAGGGAATAGTAGTAAGTTGTAGTATTTCCTTTCAGCAGTTGCCTGTTACTTTGTGTCAAGTTGTATGACGATTTTCCCAGTGTAAATTGATTGCCCTCCTACTTTACATATTTTTTCTCTTCTTGGAGGTAATTACCTGAGAGTTCTTTTATCAAGTTAGCGTGCAAGGTACTGTGCAGGCCTGTTACCTGCAGGAACAGAGAAGCTGCTTTTGTAGATGAGGAAGACTCTCCTGGATTGAAAGGCTTGTCTGATTTGCAGTAGAACCTAGTCCTGGAATAAAAAAGTTAATATAAGAGCGGTGTATAGTTAGATAATTTATCCAATCCATAGAAATACTGCATGTTGTGGCATTTGTAGCAGTCTGGATAAAATTCTTGCTGGCTTGGTCTTGCCTTTGGGTCTTGTACTTTCTTTTTTTTTCAGCTTTTTCTTAGGTTATGCACAACATTTTATTTGGAAGGTGGATGAGTCTGTGTATTTTATACGTATTTAGATAGACAAATACAGCCTTGGTAGGCTTCGAGTTCTGGTTTGAATTTTGTGGAGGGTCCTCTCTCGCACCTGCAAGATTCAGCTGCCAGTCCTTAGTATGTCCTGCTGGCTGATCTGTTTAGGGACGGCGAATATATGTGTCTGGATCTGAATTATTTTTTTTTCCCTCAGTTTTGAAGTAATTTACGTTTAAGAGGGACCTCTGGCTGTTATCTGGTCGAGCCTTTGTTCAAGTTAGAGCAGAAAGGCGTTGGTAAATTGCAAGTCTGAAAGAGCATGTTACTTGGAATTCAGTGATCAAATACATGTTTACTGAAATAGTATGTAGCTAGAGCACAGACTTGAAGAAAGTTGGAGTCTGGAACCCCAAATCCTAATGTTTTGGACACTGCAGGATCCTCACAGTGAAAATTGTGTGTTTTGTTATGCGGGTTAAAAACACTGAACATGGTGGAATGTTCAAATGATACATGAGCTTTTTCTGAATACCAGCATTTAGGAATTGAGGATCTAAACTGTAAGTGATATAACTAAGGTAGTGGCTTTATTCTTTATAATAGCTGGTGTATTTGTTGAACTGCTCCAAGTAAGGGCTGACAAAATTATCATAAAAATTTTGATTTAGGGTTGAATAAGGTGCTTGTTCAGATATGCAGTAAGCAACATCTGCTAACTCCTCCAAAATGGATGTGTGTTTGCCATGGATGAGCATTACTGTTACATGAAATGTCATGGAGTATTGCTCTGCAAAGAGAAAAGGATTTAAAAGAAGTAATACTTCTCAGAGTCCTGAAAGGCAAGCAGTTAATGGATAATTTTTTAAAATTTTATTTATTTTCCTTCAATTTAGAAATTGTGAATTATCCTAATGTTTGGTATGTTCTTCGAGAAACAGTATGTAGATTCTGTGGCTGTGTAATATGAAAAAAGTAGGGAAGGACTTGCTGAGTATTTACTAAACTGTATTTCTGTAATGAAAAATCAGTGCAGGCTATATTTTTAGATTCATGGACTCGTTTTGGTTAGAGGATACCTCTAAGATTATCAGGTCCAGCCATTAATTCATCATTGCCAAGTCCACCAATAAACCATGTCCCTAAGTATTTTTTTTTTTTAAAGTTTTCTGGAAATAGTGATCTTAAATACATCCAGGTTAATGGAACCTCTTAAATTGTGCATCAGTCAGTGTAACTGAGAACTTGCCAGCCTTTCAAGGTGTAGTGGGGCACAGACATGTAGTTAGGAGGATCTAGGAGAAGATCCCCTCCTGTAGCTGGTAACTTTTATGATGAGGACACATCTCTTTCAAGAGCAGCTGACACAGGGAGCCGCAGTAACTTCTTTGGTAAATTGCTGAAAAACGAAGATGGATGAATGAGACTAGTCTCTGTGTGGCAGAGAAAGTGTTCAAAATGTTTGTCTGCCCCTGCTTATGTCAAGCATCAGTTGAAGATCTGATCTTTCTCTCTGGATATCTGGGAAAGCATAGGGTATTTCTTGGTTCCTCAGTAAAAGGAGGGCATAGTTGCAGTGCCCGGGATTTCTTCACTTATCTTACTGTCATCTGTAAATAAATGACAGAAGGAACTCAGCAATTTAAAAGTATATCACATTGGAGTAATATGTGGATACAGATGGAGTGCTTAGAGCCTTGTTTCATTTGCTGATATTCCCAAAATGCGGGACATGGGGGTGGGCACAGAGTGTGCCTGACAACAAATTTTTCCTTTCACTGGTGCTGGTTTAGTGGTTCCACTTTTTCCTTTCTTGGACAAGATCTGCAGAACCCTCTGCAGTTGTCCCACCACAGTCATGCTGATGGTCCCCAGTTGCAGTGGTGTCTTCTGCGTCTTCCAGGATGGTTTGTGCTTTAAAGGGAAAAAACGGGATTTCTTTCGGCCTCGTTTTCTGGCAATCCCTTTAAAGTTGCAGTGAAATCTGTTGAGGGTTTGCTACTCTAAGACAGAAAGTAGTTACTCTTAAAAACGTTTCAAACTGACAACTGACCTACAATATTGTGTCCTTAAGGATAGTATGGAGGCTAGACTTGGTGATCCTTGGAACTGGGCAAAAAGTTGAAATAGTCACCTCACTTTTCTTCTTTGTACAGAGATCATAATTCTAGCAATCACAACACTCTTGTTGAGAAGGTCTATGGAATAGCTATTTTGTGAGGGATCCAGTCCAGAAACACCTGCGTAGCAGATTGTATTCGGGGTGTGTAAATCCCAACAAGTTTAGTTTGATGAAACAAATAGCTGGCCCACAACTGACCAGACAATCAAGTAGGGGACAAGCTGCCAACTTGCCAGGATGGTCTTTGTTGTGAATTGACTTCCCAACACTTTGCTGGGTATGTTCAGAGAGAGTGTATTAGGTGTATTTTATGTCCATTTTCCCCCCAAAGCCAAACAAAGCAATTATTTTACTAGGCTTCAACATATATATTCAATATATATTTTGAAATTCACTGTAGCAAGTTTGACATTGAAGTGTTTTAGGTTTTTGTATATTTTATATATTGAGAAGACCAAGAACTTCATTCATCTTGTGGCAGTGCACAACCCATGCATGGGTTTCTGGTTATGACCCCCTTGTTTCAGCTGTACACAAATGGAGTGAGAAATATGGTCATTCTGCTTCAGGTTTATAATCCAGGGAAGTTTTTTCCTTGCCATTTTTCTAATGGGTATTGTGTAGTTGCTGTGCCATTTCATTTGAATTCTGTACATTTTGGTTAGGTTTGCTACTGTTTTATGATGGTCCAGTTAGCTAAATTCAAAACAAGTGTTAGAGGAGGAAAATAAACTGTAGTTCATGACTGTGATAATATTGATAGATTGTATATGCAGGATGAAAGGAGAAGCCACAGCAAAGCCTTCTGGAAGGTCAGGTGTGTTCCCACCCCAGAATTCCTGCAGTGGCACCTGTAGTTACAGTGAAGGGATTGCCTCGATGGAGCCGTCCCTGCGAGTCACGGGGGGATGTTCACTGGGGAGGGGGCAGCACTCCAATTAGCGGGGAGGGTGTGAACTTTAAACGTTTTAAAAGATTTCAATTAGACAGAAATTTGTGTGGCAGTAGTAGTTCACAGGGTGTGTACCTGCAGCATGCAGCTAAATGCTCTCATGCTCATTTTTTCACCAAAACAGGATTTTCCAAAATACAGAGGAAAATGTAGTACGTTTAAATGTAATTTTAGTATGTGATGAGTTGCTCTGCATTAAAAGGGGGGAAAAAAATCAATATTATTAACTCAGCAGTATTGTAGCTTAATTTGCATCATATGTTATAACTGCGGCAATGCCTTTTACAAAAATTTGAGATCACTTACATTTTCTTAGTGTCTCCTCAGATAATTGCATTACACGATGGCCTCAGTCAACTTCATCAGTATAAAATGTGGAAGCAACTAGCAACTCTTTGTGTCAGTATTCCCTCAGTTCACTGTCTTAAAGAGAAAACTGTCTTGCCATGATTTCGTTGATAAAAATACAAGCAGATGCAGAAGGCCTAAGTTAGAGAAATATCAAAGTCTCAGAAGATATGTACCAGGATATAGACCTGGTCTGTGGAAGCAATTTCCTTTTCACTGCTGCAGCTGTTGCAATTATTTAAATTTGATTTTCTTCTCTTTATAGTGTTAATTTTTAAGAACTTTTTCTTCTTTTCAAAAAAAAATTCCACCTAAAAGCATTCGTAGGCCTTCATATTTCCTCTGTGAGAGCCTGATTCCAAACTTGACTGGAAATCAGTGAGCAGAGCTCAAATAACTTCGAAGGACTGAAGTCATTGGAGATTTCATTTATGCAGAAAATCAATACTCTGCTCATGAGATTTGTGCAAATGAGCACATTATGTGCTCAGAGTCAGAATTTCAGGAATATGGAGGTAGTGAATAAACTCAGATACAATTTTCTAAATTAATAATTCTTTTTCCTATCCTGTGTTGACTTGGAAATTCACAGTGCAGTGGCCAGCCAGAGGACCTGTGCCATGTGTTTGTGCAGGGTTATAGAGGGGTTGGGAAAAAAAGCATGAACAGACAAGTTGGGAGGAATCGTTCCCATATAGCTGATATTCTTTCGTTTCCTGCCCTTAAAATTTCATGGAAGGAATGCAGTTAGAAACTCACCAATTTGCGTTAAACCAGGAACTGCGAAATCAAACCCAACCCAGACAGGACAGTTTTTTATTCAAACCCAAGCCTCTGTTGAACTGTCTGTTTTTGTTCTGCCCCTGGCCCTGTTTCACTCCCCCACCTCTCTTTAAATTCACAAGTTTTTAAATGTAGAGATGTTTCTAATTTAGGAAATTATTTTGGTGTAATGAACTAAAACAGAGAAGAGGGGACTAAACTGAGGGAGGTCAAAAACCAGATGGAGATAGAAAATCTGAAAACAGGGAGTAAAAAAAAAAATCCCCCTTGAAATAATGGAATCTAAATGCTGAAATTATACATCTGCTCAGCAGCTGTGCATTCCTTAGCCAGAGGTTCCACTGTAGAAATGGCATTAGTCAAGTTTTTCTCAAAGCTTCAAATGCTGTTGTATAATATTTACATCTCTCTAATAGTGTCAGTAATGGTCTTTGGAGCCTGGAGAATAGAGGTGGAGGAAAGAGCTGATGTAAGAATTTCCTTTCTTTGTCCTTAAGCATCTGTAGCTTGTATAGTTGTTTGCTACAATGAAATTCTGTTATTTTCTTTCTTGGTTGTTCTTTATAAGTATCTTTCATTTTCTGCTTACTTAATTTCAGAGGAGAAGTTGGTTACTGGAAAAGTAACCGATTAAAACTGTATGAAATGAGAGTGCACGAGGGAGAAAAAGATGTTGCAAGTGCCTCAAGTATTTTGCTCCCAAGAATGGCCAGCAGTATTGCTCCAGAGAAACACGTAAGACAGTCTAGCAGACTACTGTGGTATTACACTGCTCTGTGGAAGCTTCTCCCTACATCCCAACAACAAGGAGCTGTCTGAGACTGTAAGGCACGTTAAATACATTCCAGTATATATCCATAGCACATGAAGCAATTTTAGTTAGAAAAGGTCTCTATAAGCTACTAAGCAAGTTATAAAAATGTGTAAGCTTACATTTTCTTTTGTGTTCTTTTTTTCTTTGTACTTTTTTTGACAATGTTGGTGTCCATCAGAGTTACCTGTCAGTACTGAGATTTACGTGTGGTAGAGCTGGTCTTTGGGAAGGGATTGGTTTGAGTGCTCATGTAAAGGGTGACTTAGTTAATGTAAGACACTAAGATTTTTTTGCTTTGTAAAAAGATAACAACCAAGGAGACTATTACTTCAAAGAATTTTAGCCAAAATTTAGAAGTTTGAGGTTATGTAAGGTAAATGTCAGGGTTTTCAGCAAGTTTGAATCTTGTTTTCAAACTGTTTCTGCTTTTGGAAAAAGTAGTTGTTTACAGGAAGGTATTTTTTACTATGTGTTCTTGGAGCAACTGAAGGCAAAGTAAATCTCCTTCAGGTTACTTTCATTGAGAAGAGAAGCTGTGGATGTGCTGTAAATGCAGATTGCAGGGTCGCCTGAGGAGCTGAAAGAGCAGGGGTGGAACTTGGGGTTCGGGTAACAGAGGATTTGGGCAGAGGAGCAGTGGCATGGTAAGCAAGGCTTGCTGGGTTTGAGCTCTGGAGGGGAGCCCAGAGCTCTCTTCTAACAGAGTTTCTTACCTGGGATAGAAGTGTCAGAATTGTTAATCAACCTGCTCTGTATATTACTGCAAAGCACCTCTTCCCATATCTATCCATCCATGTTACTGCTCCACTGTTACTATTGACTTTTCTCTCCAGCATCTGTAACTTTGTCATAGTGTGAAATGAGGTTTCAGGCTATTAAAGTATAGCCAGTAAGAAGTTTCTAAGACAAAGATTTAAACTAAGTCGATTATTTGGGGTTCACTGTTTTCCACATATTGTGGAAAAGACTGGGCACAAGCAGGAGAAGTTGGAGGTCTGTGTGCAGCTGCATGGCTGCAGTCTGGTTTTGATCAGAGATGGGGTGGGACAACTGACACAGCTGGAGTGCTGTAAGGGCTGGTTCTGGGCTCTCCAGGAAGGACAGGCTGGAATGGTGAGCAGTGCAGGGTGTTGTGGGGTTTTTTGTTGTGAGAGTGCTGTGGAATTGATGAAGCTCTTCCTTTTGGGTGAATGAGGAGTCAGTTGAGAGCTGAGGGTGGGCTGGCAGCAGATCAGCGTGGGTGATGTTGGTAGGTGCCTGATGATAACTTCCCTGCAGGAGGCTACCTCAGTGAGTGAGTGGACAGCATGGATACTGTTTATCCTGAATTCCTTGGGGTAGTGGCAGTGTTGCTTTGTAATATCCTCATCAACAAACTGATGGAAGTACAAACTAAACAAATGGACACTGAGATAGGTTGAAAATTGGATGAGTTACCAGATTCAAAGAGTTGTGATCAGCAGCACAGTGTCCAGCTGGCGACCAGTCACTAGCAGTGTGCCCCAGGGGTTGATGCTGGATTTCCAGCACACTGCAACCAAATGAACATTCATGGATGATGGACAGAGCACACCCTCAGAAGTTTGTAGGCAATAGAGAACTGGAAGGAGTGTGTTTGGTAGGCCAGGTGGTTGTGCAGCCCCCTGCAGGACTGGAGAAGTGAGCGGAGAGGAACTTCATGAAGCTCCACAAAGGGAAAAGCAAAGCCCTGCACCTGGAGCAGTGCCTCCTGGGCTCTCAAAGGGTGAGTGTTGTGCGCGTGCTCAGGGACGTGATGGTGCCCTTCAGCTCAGCACTGGTGGGACACATCTGTTCTGGGCTCCCGGCAAGAATTTGGCAGGTATCCCTGTGGCAGAGAGGTGGTAGCAGCCTCACTGAAAGCGGGTGGCCAGGGCTGTTCTAGTCTGTGTGTTTGGAAATAGTGTGGAATGGGGAGTGGATGGTGAGGTGCTGACATTTGTAGCTGATACAGGTGCTGTAAACTGGCTTGAGCAGTATTGAATGCCTGGATGATAAAATACCGGATGAGGTACAGTAAGTGCAATGTAATTGAATTCAAACAGAGGAAAAACAGTAATAGGCTCTAAATTAGGTATTAACACTTGGAGAGATCTTGAATCATTTTCCAAACAGCTCTCTGTTTTGAAGCTCTGACTTTAGGTTGAACCTATCTGCTTATGGTGTTGAAAATCTTTTTTTCCTCTTCTCTTTGTTGTGTTTCCACTGTCATTTTTGTAATTGTGGCCCTGTAAAAGGTTAGATTTGTTTGCTAATTTAGCTGAAAACTAACCCTATTGAAAACCCCTGGGTTTGCAGTAGTTCCAGCTCGCTGTTGTACTGTAAGAAGAGTAAGGGGAGAGGAGGGTTAGCACTTCCCTTCTTAAAATCAGTACAGGCTTAAATAAATTTAAGTCAATTTTAAAGCAGGATTCTATAGAGGAATTTTAAGTTTTTAAAAAATGTGATTATACAACTGTACACATTCATTATATATAGACATGCCTGTTACCTCCTTCTGGTAATGCAGTTTCAACAGTCCTATTAAAACTAGAAGGTAATTTTTTTTTCTTCTGGTTTGATTTTTCCTTCTTCCAGCAGTACAAATAGGATGCAGTACTAAATAGACTTGGGCCTCTTCAGTTAGGAAGGAGAAACAGCAAAGAGGGAAATAGTGATGGTAATCTGTCAAACCTTAAATGAAATTAAGAAGCCAATGATAATGTTTCACCACTATTTTTTTTCTCCACAGTGTAAGGGAATGGCAGGTTTACAAGGACAGTAGAATGGGGCGTTTCTTTCCTTCCTCACAGTGAATACTTCAGTTTGGAGAGGTGCTGCCAGAATATGTGGCTGGGGATGAAAGTACTGTGCAGGTTTGCCGTCACACGGGTTTGTTGACAGGTGTGTGCACTGATGGCAATAGCCCAGTCACTTGTGCCAGTTGTAGGTCAGGAACCACACAGGTTTCTGGATGAAGCAAGGGAGGACTCTGTTCTTCCTTCTTTCCCAACTGGTCTGATAGCAGGCGGTGCCACAAGCAGAGTGCTGGGCTAGACATCTGCCACAGAGCAGTCGGCTAATTCGTAGGCCTTTTATCACACCCACACGCACCCAGGCACGTCAGCTCCTCTGCTGGTGCCTTTAGTAGTGTCTGTAACGCCTACAGGTTTTTTTTATGTTGCACTGGCATCTAGCTGCCTTCGTTGACGCATTTGCTAGGTTTGCTTTAACGAAACTGCCATCCAACGTGAAGTAACACGTTTTTTTGTATCTGCCTTATCTTAAACATTTTCTGTTCAGGTACTGTATTTTGCTTAGTGTGGAAAGATTGATAATAGAATTTCCTAAGGACTGGAGCAGTGCAGCCAGGTAGACTTCCATTGATGTCTGCTGGATGAATAATTAACTGCCAGATGGAGAGGGCAGTTCTGTGCTGCAGATAAGCAGCCTAAGCAGCCGGGTACACTCGAAGGGCCAGTTCAACTCCTTGTTCACGCCACCCCTGTGCATCCTTCCCTCTTCCTTTGCAGCAGCACTGGTTGGCACTGCCCTGATGCTGTGGGAATCTAAACTGGCTGAGAGCCGATTACCCTTTTTTGCCTTTTTTTAAAAATTTTTTTTCAGTATGCTTCACTCCTTGCCAGTCTAGCTGCAGTTGTGGGGGCAGACCAAGTGTCAGTGTTAGCATAGAGAACAAGAGTGTCCCTTCCAGGCACGGCTTAGCTGTAGTGCATTTGTGGGTAAGGCTGCTGTTTGGGAATGTTACCCAGTTTGGAATGCTTTCTTTTTCTTTTTTTTTTTAATTAGCTTGAATGTTGGTGATCCCACATAACTTCTTACTATATATTGAGTATATCCCCTCTCTATAAAGCAAAAATAGGTTGGTCAAAATCTTTACTTTCCCACATTCGTCTTCACTCTTTTGCAGTTGAGTCCTTTGTATTTTAGGTCTGTTAAATTTTTCTGTCTCTGATGTAGTATGTAAAGTTTTGGAGTTTGGCAGATTCCTAATACCTAAAACTTCAAAGACAAAGCTTCACGTATCAGCAGGCTTGAAGATTAGATGTCTAGTCAGATTATGGAGTGGATGTCACAGTGTTTGTATTTCAAAGGTCTTGAGCTGTGTCAGTGTCCCCAGAGATGAAGGATGTTACGATCAGAAGCGTTCAGTAAACTTGTTATGTCTGATAGGAGGGAGGTCAATATGCACATATTGTCCAGCCAGCAAGACGTTGTTTGGCACCAGAGGATGTGGGAGGGAAAGGGAGAGACAACTGTGGTTAGAGGAATAAGTGTGTGAGTGGGAAAATGGATATATTGCTAAGGCACGGGGAGAATGAAATCACACAGGATATAGAGTGAGCTGGTGCAATTACATTGGGAAAAGATGTAGACGAAAATAGAACATAAATCTGGAAGAGACCAGGCCTTCCTATGCCTGTTGCTCGTAGTGCAGCTTTGTTTCATGTATGATGACTTTTTTTTCCCCTGAATGAAGAGAAGAATTTGAGATGAAAGAATCACTTGAGTTCTAAGACCCAGAAATACCATAGGTATGTGTTTGGCATCACTGCCAGGGCAGAAGGGATCAATTCAGCCAAGTTTTTTCTTCTGTTTTCCTCATAACCTAGGCTTTATTAGAACAGAGAGAAGGCACAACATAGCAGGGACACATATAAGAACAGGTATGCTATTCCCAAATCCAAGGATTTTTACAAAGTTGGTCAAAAGGAACATGAAGTGACATAGCACCTCGGAAATGAAATGTGGGTGCTCTTTTTTCTGTATTACACTAAGCTGGCTTGTGGCTATGAATGGGGAAATATATTTGAGAATTAAATACAGTCTCTAAAAATGAATTTTTTCAGAGAACTGCTGTAGTTGAAGTAGAAGATTAGCTTTTTGACAATGAATATAATGGAATGAAATGCCACTGTAACAGTGCTGTTGGTATGAGAGAATAATCTAAAAATGCAGTGCTGAAATGTCTGACAAGCTCATAGGAGTACTGATGCAGCCACATGTTTATATGTTAGTGTGTCTGCAGTCCACACTCTTCCACCTACGGAACCCATTACACTGTAATAAAAAACAGATTCTGCATAAACTGCTTGTTGAAAATGCACTTGTTTTTTGAAAATGCTGGATTTGATGAATTCTACTCCTCTGCACTGAATTTTCTCTTCGTCAGAAAGTATTATCATCTAGAATTTGTGCTTTTGGAAGGTGTATTAGAAAATATTTTATGCTCGTGCAAAGAAATTTGCCAATACTGTTGAGTTTTTAATTTTAATTTCGAATGCAAGTTTCTAAAAGGCTACTTTAAACATCACTTTATTTAAACCAATAATTTTGATACGCCTTTCAGAAGATTCTGTGCTGGAAGCAGTGACAGCTTTGGTTGACCAGGTGCACAGAGTTCAGTCATAGCTCAGTGGGACTGCGTGTCCATGAGTATGTTAGAGATCAGTGTCTAAAGTGCCACTTGCTAGAGCAGTTAGTGATGTTCTCAGTCCCATTTCTCATAGGAAATTAAGTGTGTTCAAAAGGACTGTTTAGAATGACAGCTCTCATGCTCTGTGTTGCTCATGCACTCAAGAGTAGTCCCAAAAGAAGTCAGAGGACATTTTCTATTTCAAAACTCCTTTCTAACAGTACTTTATGTAATCTGGTTTGTGTCTCTTCTTCATCTTTGTTTCACCATGTGTGAATGTTTCTGTGACATATGGTCTTGCAGTTTTCAAAGAAGTTTGTGACTGTGGAAGTATTAGAATTGTTATAAGCAGGTATACTTCCTGACACTGCTTTGCATTTGTTAAAATTAATTGCAACGACGATACGAGTTTGGGGTCGTTGGACTTCTTGGTTGGTTTTGGTTTGGTGTTTTTTTCCTTTGTTCCCTCTACCCCTGCACAGTGACTGCTTGTAATCTTTGCTGGCATGAAACTTGTGCTGAACTGAAGTACTAAAGGCATTTGTGAATGTCCTTGTAAAACAGTGGTGTTTTCTATCTTCTCTTTTGAAAAACAGAATCCTCAGTAAAATAGGTATACATCTTATTTTTAGCACAGTGGGTTTGACCCGTGTTGAAGCCTTTAGGATTACTTTGTAGTTTTAGGACTGTCTTAATTTTCTTTACATGTAGTTGTGTGAAATATTCCAATAATAGGTCTTGAGACCAAAACACGACCTGTGGGAGTGCTGGGGAAAGTTTATGTTAAAAAAAGACACAACAAAGTAAAACTACAGGGAGGATGCTAAGGGTGGAACTGTTATACTGGCCTTCTGAAAGAGAAGCAACACTAATAACTTCTTACAGGGCATTTAATAGCTGTCAGGTAATCATATTATGGTGTTTTGAGCTTCAGTTCTAATGTGTAAACATACTTGCTCTTCCACTGCTAACTGACAATTTGAATAAATTTTACTCCAGTAAGTAAGCATGATTAAATATATTTTAAAAGAAATATAGCGATTTATTTGTTACATGTCTGACATTTTCTGTTACCTTAGGTTAATAGAGGCATTCTGTTTAAAACAGAAAATACTTTGAATGTTGATTATCTGATACAAATTACAAATTGGAAATAAAATTCTGTAGATTGCTAATAAATTAGAGAGGCTCTTTTGGGGGAAGAATTTAAAAGTCTGAGTTTTTAATAATCTAGAAGACAAAATGCTATAGTATATGATACATAGAACCAAAATGACAGTATTTTGCTTTCTGTAAAATGAGTTCTTGCAAATAAAAGTCTTCTATTTATTTTCACTAAATAAAAAATTATATTTAAAGGTGCTCATATTCTGTAACTAACAAAGGCATGTGAGTTGGGGTTTTGTTCTGGTACATATCAACAACAACAAAATCAATCCTATGCTTACTTTGCCTAGAATTACTGAGGTAAAGTAGCCAGTTGTTAGTGCTTCTGATCCTTGACCTGCAATAACCAAGGCTGAGAAATGTTGATAGTGAGGATTTTTTTGTAAGTGTATTAGTATATCAGTAAGGGTGATTATTTTCATCATTCTGCCTACTCATGGGTTTTTTTCAGATTTAAAGTCTTCCAAAAGCTCCCATTGTAGTGGTATTTGACATTCTTCACTGGATTCTAGGGTTTTAGCATGAAGGCAGTGCTTTAGTTCAACATCTCTTAGCATTTTGAATTTTTTCCTGTTTTGTAGTTGTGAACCAATACAGGGGAAATTGTGTGAGTAAAGGGATCCTGTATATTAAGGTCTTTGAGCTCTGAATTTGTGGTTTTGACTTCTTACATATATTTAAAGATCCAGGCCAAAACTCGATACCTGTGAAGAGTTTCTGGCAGCCTGTTGCTGGTGAGATTTTTTTTTTTACATGAACAGAGTGATCCTGCCTGTACAGTGTATGCTGGCCAAAGGTCTCTTCTTGGTAGAGTTGCAGAAGAATTGCCATCCTTACCAGTGTTTTGCAGTGTCAGATTTAGTTAAGCCAATGGAAGTACAAACCACCTCCTCTGGAAGTCATACCAGAACAAGCCAGTGTGAGCTCCTGGTTCCACACTGATGGCCTAAAGATCACACCCTCCTGAGATAACTTGAGAGCTTTTTTCTTGATTCCTTATAGACTAACATTTGGTAGTGTGTTTAATGAGTAAAATTACTATTGCTGGAAAAACGTTTTTCAGGTTATTCTTTCTCTCTTATGTGTGCTGTCACTGGAATGATTGATTATTTTTTTCAAGTCTGTCTCTTATCTGGTAGCATAATGGCATCTTAGTAATTTCAGGATGTTTAGAATGGTAAAAATCTTGTCCGTTTTGTTTACAGCAAAATACTTGCTCCAAATTGCAACTGCCTTTTTTCATGGTACAAAACTACTTGCTTTTAGAGAAAATAGATGGAGGCAATTTACCTGTAAGATCATCTCACAGTTCCTTTGAGGAATAACTCGTTCATTTCGGTGCTTACATGTAATCGACCTGAAAAGGCATTGTAGTGTTGTTGTATCCTGAATAGATGCCTATAGTTTGAAACGTTAAGTGAATTCATAAGAAGATTGTCCCTTTCATTTGTATTTATGAAGTGTCATTCTAGAAATCTGTCTCATCGGATCTACATGCGTGCATTGGGTTTGAGATGCAAGGCCTTTTCGATGGCAGCACGGTTCTTACCAGTTCCTTGCTTCTGAGTAAGACGGGTTCGTTTCTAAGGACAGTGCAGCTCGGGTGAGTGTTGAGTCGGGGTGGAGGGGGCCTGGCGGAGAGCGACCCGGGCGGGTTGTCCGTGCAGCGGTGGTTCCCGCAGCCGGGAACTGCTTCCCGTTGGCTGCCGGAGCGAGGGGACGCGGTCGGGCACCCTGCGCTCCGTGTCCGCGGGGAAACGCCGGGCGTCGAATAGATGGTTTTCCTTGGCATTTCGGGAGAGGCTCGCGCTGCCCGGTTCCCGGGCAGGCAGTGCCGGGATGCCATTTTGAGGTTAAATGTGTGCGAGCGCGGCGCTGCGGGAGGAGGGGCAGAGCGGGTCGGGTTACGGGCTCCGCATTCCAGCGCCGCCGCCGCGCCCGCGCCGGGAGGGGCTCGCGAAGGGGCCGGCACCGAGCCCTGCGCCTGCAGCCGCTCCAGATGCGGGGCAGGCACCGCCAAGCCTGGGGTCTTTCATTTCGGGAGGATTTCGGGGGTTTGGGTTGGCTCCGAGTAAGCAGAAGAACTTATTAGGAAAGAACTTGGTTTTGAACTATTTTTAGAGATCAGAAATCCTTGTGGCTCTGTTTAATTTTGCTTAGCTGTAACAGTGGTTATAAGGACTTTCTGGAAGCACACTAGTGTACTTCAAATATTTCCTTGAGAGCTAGAAAGTTATTTATCGAATGCATTTATTGCTTTCTCATTTTTCAAGTTGTTACCTGTATTTGCAGTATTATGTAAATTCTAGGTAAATATTTACTTTTTTTCGTGGAGATGTAGATTTGTGTATTTTGCTTGTTTTCCCTTCTCTTCCCATGGATACAAAATAGCAATTTGAAGCAATGTGTTTTAAAGAGCTTGTAATTTCCACTACATGTTTGCACTGCTGCAGTACTCAGTTGTTCCTTGGCAGAACAATGGTTGTGTATTTAGTGCACAATTCTTAAACCTTTCACCATTAAAATAAAAAAAAACCTGCAGGAGAATATAATTAAGACTTTTTATAATAGAACTGTGTTTGTATTTAAAGTTTCAAATTGACTTTGGAACAGAATGTTTCATGAAATATTTATTGTAGTTGTTACAGCAACATCAGCTTGTACCTTCTGTTCCTGCAGGGTCATTAGCATGTCTTGGGTACTTCTTTGGGACTGCATATTTTCAGCTAAAAGAAACTAAGGAGGAAATCTCAGTTTGAAACTCTGATCACGTTATGTTGTAGGGTTTGGGGTGTTGTGTCCTTTCCCCTGCTTTTAATTCAGGTTGTAAATCATTCTGCCAATCGAGTGTTCATAACTGTTGGCTTTTTTTCCCTCTACTTTCAGTATATTATCACAAACATGAGATAAATAATGACTCTAGATTTAGTTCAAGAGCTAAGTACAGCTTTGTTCATGGGAAGGCTCAGCAACGGCATGAGATACCACATTCATCAGAGCTTAAATGATGAATGCTGTATATCAAATGCTGTGAAATGTACAAAGCAAATCAGCTGCAAAAATATCTTCTCTGGCAACTGGTTGGAGTTGTATTATTTGTAAAATAACTTGAAGCTGTTAGATCACGGGATTTTTCTTCGTGGCATGTAATCTCTTTGTAGCTAAAGAAGTAAAATGATCCTGGTTGTGGTTAGCAGTGCAGCTCTCTTGTCAAAGGAATTCCTTTTATTCCCCTCCCTCCTCCCGCAAATAAAAGCAATCGCCTGCTGAAATGGGGAGTCCTCTCTGCAGTTGAGTTAGAATGAATCACTCGAGGAGAGTATCTTGTTCTGGTGAAAATTCTTTCTGAAACTTGCTGCTACTGCATCCCGGAGCTCCCTAAAACCGAAGGGATCAAACTGATCCTTTCTGTTTCACTGCAGGGAGTCTTTTCTGTCTCTGCCAGCAGAAGTTCTCTAGTACAGGTTGGAGAATTTTTCTTCTCCTCAGCCTGAACATGGGAAATCTAGTCTTGACTATTTAAAATCTGTACACAAACTTATTGGTAAGATTGAGTTTACCTGAAGATCAATAAAATCTGAGCATAGTAGCAAAAATGAAACACTGACATTGAATCTCATTTTCTTATTAAGACTATATATAGTAAATATAAATAACTTGATCACCTCATGTATTCTTTAGCCAAATTCTTCTCAGTGTTTTCTCAACTTACTGCTCCTCTTGCTATAATTTAAAGTGTGTGTGTTGTTGGTTTAAAAAAAAAGTTTATTCACATAAAGCCGTATGCAGTGGATGCAGCTGCTGTTGTGACTATTTAAAGGTAATTGATGTAAAAAACTACCAGGCATTTTTGTTTCTGTTCCAGTGTGTACCTCTATAATGGATTTCAGTGCAGTTCAGATGGTTTCATCATTTTCATACTGAGGTCAGTGTGTATAATGCCTAGTAATCAGAAAAGAGCTATAAGCGCACATATAATGTATTTTACTCATTCCTGTCAGTTCAGAAACTGCCAGTAGTCTGTGATGGTGAAGCCCCTGTGCTGAGATCCAGGGAAAATGAATGAATGCACAGCTCTGGGTAAAAGTTTATCACCAACACCCCATTTCTTGCCTTAACTGAGAAAGAGCACAGCTGCTGGAGTCACTCTGTAAGTTAGCAACACACGTATCTGAATTATGCTTCTGCCGCCCACACATGCTTACCTTGCAGAATGTTTGCATAGATCTTCATAAAAACACTTCCCTTAATCTGCCGTGGCAAGCAACAAAATTATTTCAGCACTAAATTAACATGGTATTTGAGCTGACAGCCTAGGAAATGGAGGATATGCTCTGTGTCTAGCGCTGTGTTTGCTGTGAAGCTGTTACTTGTTCACCTGTCTGATAGGGCAGTGAGATAATGGGTGTGTCTGTGCCATTCACCTTTATTATATTTCATGTAGCAGGTTAAGCCATTTCATTGTCCTGATACCAGAAATCCAACCTCTCAAAAAACCAAACCAAACCAAACAAAAACCCCAACAACATGAAAGTTACTTGAAGAACCTCGTCCTTTAGTTACATGGGGTACTAGCTCTGGTCTGCAAGTGAGGGTACAAGAGTGAGATGAAGACCAAACCTTTTGGGTTTGGCTCAGTGTTCTGCTGAATTGGAACAGAAGTCATCGCCAGCAGGCTGCAGGCTGGGTCTTCCAGGTCTGGTTTCCCAGTACAAGAGGGAGACTGATGCAATGGCATGGCCTGCAGCAGAGGGGCTGCCAAGCACCAGGTGTGTTTGCTCAGTCTGCAGAAGGCTGAGGAATGATGTTTGTTGTTTTCAGAGAAGGTGGAGCTAGAGTCTTCCCAGGAGTGCCTGTTGAAAGGATGGTAAATTAGTGGTTGCAAGTTACAGCAAGGTAATTTCTTACTGGATTTAAAAAAAAAATCTAATTAGAATGGTAAGGTAGTGGGACATGTTGCTGTGAGAGGCTGCAGAACTGCCTTTCTTGGACATGTCAGGATATTACTTGTCAAAGTCCTGAGCAACTTAACTGAGCATTGAATTTGGCTTTGTGTTGGGCAGGGGGTTGGACTGAGCAACTTCAGAGGCCTCTTCCAGCCTCTGAGAATTGATTAGCTCTGAGAATGCTCATAGATGTGGCACTGAGTACCGGTCCTTTTCTTAGGGTCACATTTGTGGGCTTTTCTAGTAGATCTTTCTTTAGAGGAAGACTTAACTTTTCTTTTTTTTTTTAAACTCATTGCTAAAATTAGTTAGTTGTAACTAGAGTTTGTTTATTTCAGATGCATTCTAGCTTTCTAAAGGTCTAGGTTGGGGAATGAAAAACTATGTAGACTGTTTTTTCTGTTTATCCCTCATTTGTAGTAGTCTTCTATTCCCTGATTTAAGTCTGACTTTGTAAAGAGATCTGAGCCAGTAGAGCTGCCAAATAGTTTAGTGCTACAGGCTATCTGAAAATCTCCATCTGAATATTTTGTCAGTGGGAGCTATTGGGTGGATGCCTAGGATTTTTTTTTTTTTTAATTTTTATTAGTCTGACAACTTGATTATCTAAATAGATTTGGGCTTCTATTTTATTTTAAATCTTAGCATTTGTATTACCACAAATAACTGTACATAGTCTTGTCTTACAGCAGCTACTACTAAGTTTTTTTAAATTATGGATGTTTATGACCTGGGAAAGATAACAATGCAATGGATGTTACATGCTGTTTGTTTCAAGGAGCATATTTGAAACAATGGAAAGACTTTAAAAAATGTTCAAGTTCTCAAGTGTTTTTTCTGTCAGTGTTAAATTTGGCAGTGGTTTGCAAACATGACAAATAATATGCCAGGAAAGGAGTAACTCTTAATGTACTTTTTGTGAGATCCCTGATTTTTCTGCAAATGTTAAAATCCTATTGTAGGACTTAGAATGAGGGAGTTTATTTCAAAGTGAACTGTAGGTAGTTTTCTTCCTTCCTTTTGTGAGGCAGGATGTGAAATGGCTATAGGTAGAACTGTTGGCCTGTAAGGAACTATTTTTATATAGGTATAATTGAAAACTGACAGGAATTTTTTTTCAACAAATGTTTATATATGTCAAGTTTTCAAACTCAATAGAGGACAATGGTATCATTTCTATAATAATATGTAATAAACTCCCTCAGGTTTTTTATTGGTGTTCTGGCTATCTGCAAGTGTTGTACAAGTACATAAGGATGTTATTTTTCCAATTGGATTTTTCTTGGCAATGTTATCAAATGTGAATGTTACCACTCAACTCCACAGAATCCTTTTTGTGTTAATTTTTAAAAATCAAATTGTTAAATAAGCCATGTTGAAACTTGGTAGAGGACAAAAAGCCTTAAGGCAGATTACTAAACTGGAGAAAATTTCCCAGATACTAAAGGCAAGAATCTTTTTCCCCTGTTCTTCGTATTTTTTTCAGGTATCGACTAGAGTACTGGCATTAAGATTTCTTAGTCTATCCTCTTTTTGCTACTTCTTTCAATTTTGATTGTTTGAAAATAACTGTTTCTATACTGCATATACATAAGTGTATGAAGATAGGACTTCAGAGGACTAGTGGTAGCTTGCCAGTCATGTTTACTTGTAAGATAGTGACTGTAAGTTAAGGCCCAAACCAGAACGTTCATAGACTCACAGAATAGTTTGTGGTGGAAGGGACCTCCACAGCATCTTGTCCAAACCCCTGCAGTGAGCATCTCCAACTAGATCAGGCTGCTCAGAGCCCTGTCCTTCCTGACCTTGAATGTTTCCAGGAATGAGGCATCCACCACCCCTCTGGGCAGTCTGTGCCAGTGTTTCATCACCCTCATCCTATAAAAAAATCCTCCTTCTATCTAGTCTGAATCTACCCCTTTTAGAAGTTTAAAACCGTGATCCCTTGCCCAGTCACAGAGGCCCTGCAAAAACATTTGTCCCCGTGTTCCTCTGTTTGTTTACCATGTGCGTTGGGAGCAGTTCTGCAACTGTTACTTATTTTCTGAGGCCTAGTCTCTTCCCTCTGCCCTCAAACATCATTAGAAGGTGGAAATATAAGCATTTAATGTCCTTCTTGGCTTTTATTGAAAACTGCACATTTCATGTTTTCCTTTTTGTTACTGTTTTTAATTAGAATTTATTGCAACATCAACGAGAAATAGAATGTATCTGTGAACTGGAAAGCTTTCTCAAATATGGCTGTAGTTTCATCAAAGGCTCAAGAAAATATCAGGGGAATACAACTGTGTTTTTTCATTAGGTGTTTTTTTGTTATTGTTGTTTCTTGCATGAACTTGGGCTTTAAAAAAGCAGTCAATTTCCCTGGAATTTTGGTCTTTCTTCCCTGTCTTTTTCTTTGGTTTTGTATGTGTCAATAAGTTTGATCAATATAAACATCATTTTTCTCAGGAAATAGTGGTGATCTTGCAGAGAATCAGCTAAAGAAAAAAGTGAAAATTGTTCCTCCACTGATACATTCTTTGTAACAGCTGTAATGGAACATTTTCTTATATAAAAGTGGCTTTTTTGCTATTTTATTTTTTTTAGTAGCATCTGAGGAAGCTTTTTTAAAGAGGATAAAACAAAGATAAATGTAATAAAGATAAAACTAGATTATAAGCAAATTCTCATTATAATTGTGCACTGTTTCTCAGTACTGAAGTTGCAGAAATCTAGCACTTCCTGGGTTCTCCATAAACTATTTTAGTTTTGCTTGCTGACAGTGGCTTGGAAAGCTTTTTATCTGTTTTTCAGTGGTAGTCATGTATCCTGGTGATGCTGTGTAATTGATGTTTCACACAATTATTTGTCCTAAAAAGATAACATGAGAACAGTCTAAAGTATTAAATGGACTTTTCTGTTTGTTCAGGGTTATATCCTGTCCTACTTGTTAGGAAAAATAAGCACTTGCAGCTCATCAAAATACACTGAACTTTAGACACACAATTAGAGCTTAAGCTGTGATCACTTCTAACACTTGCAGTTGTCTAAAGAGTTTAAAAATTGTAAAAGTGTAAGATTATTATTATTTTTTAATGTAGAAAATATTTTTAAAAATAATCCAGGTGCTGGAAAATGTGTAAAAAAAAAAAAGGTGCTATTACTGTGCAGTAATGGAAGAGTAGTTTGTCACATGCAATAGACAGTTTGGTGTTTTGTCTGCTGCTCTATGGAGTCAGTGTGCCTAAAGCAGCATGGTGAGGCTGAGGAGCTTTGGGTGAGTACTTCCCTTGCTGTATGGCCAAGCTGGGTTCTGGAGTATTTTAACTTCCATCTGGAGATGAGCAGTAGCTAAAAAAGAGCTTTTCTCTCCACATCTTCTCCTTAGCTGTTTTATTAGTCTAAACAATCTCCCTCCTCTTCATCCCATGCAAAGCATAAATATTCTCAGCTACTTAATTTTTGCAAGACACCTTCCTATATATATTGCTGATGAACGTTTTTGTCATGACCTCTGAAGCTGATGGAGGGTGAGTTCTTGCTCTTCCTGCTCTTCTTGATACACCTTTGAAAGTCTCATCTATCAACTCAAACAGAAGGGTATTGCTTCATCCTGCTAGTGTTCTCACTGTATTTGGTGCAACACATGCATCTTGATCATGCAGTTTGCAAAGTATCAGATGCCTTTTTTTAAAAATTTTTCATTAATGTGTTCCCCCTCCTGGGGGCAGATGCAGAATTCTGAGGCTGCTTTTCAGTTTGTCAGTTCTAGGATCAGGTTAAAAGTAGTGTGAGAATTACATATCCAAACTGCTGCTATTTTTCAGTATCTAAGAATGTTCCTCTTGAGATACCTTATAAATACTTTGCAACCCTGAAAAAAAAGGACCTATGAACAGCTCTCAGCTTATTTAACAGAAGAAAACAGCCCCCTACAGCCAGCCAAGGAGACCCTCACCTCTGCCAAACCAGTTTGCTGGACTTTGTGCATAGAACTGGTACTGTCATGGTACAAATGGCAGAGCACTAGGGGCTATTGACAAAGAGATATATCTTACCCCTGAGGGAGCATGTAGACAAGGAAAGCCCAGAAGCTCTTAATTCTTCAGAATTCTTGAATACTGGAACTTTTAAGCTTTTTGCATTGTATTTTGAAGAATATGTGTTGTGTGGTTGGTCCCTCTCCCTCCCCCTTTATCTCAGGAAACACAAAATAACCCAATGCCATTTTATGCCTCTTGCAAGCCTTGGCAAGAGTTAGCAGTCCTGTCCAAGGACACTGTTAGGAGGTTTTGAGTTTGGTCATACTACAAACAATGGTCCCCTGTCACCATTGTTTCCTCCCTGTGTTCCCCACTCCCTTTTCTGGTTTAAGGAAAGGCAAAGACCCATATAGTCTGATCTACATGGGGTTTTGGCAGTTTGACAGTCAAAACTCACTTAATGAGGTCACTGAATTACCATATAACATTCTAGTCAATTAGAGACAGACATCTTGTATTTGAAAGAACTTGAGAATTCCTGGGCCTCACCTGATTTCTGGACATATATGCACAAGCAAAATATATTACAGCATCTTGAGCTCACCCTTTACTGTGTTTCCTGTAACTCCAAACTTTTCTTTTTGTTCTTACCCCAGATATTCTTCTTTCTAAATCAGGAGGAGTTAGGTTATGGAGATGCCTATATTACACTAGTGACAGGCATCTGCTCTAGTGTCTGCCAGCATATGATTGCGTGCTGCTTTGGTCAAGATTTACTTCCATTGCTTAGATCTTTCAAGTTCTGTTTTCAAGCTGTAAGCTTGTTATTGAGTTGTTGTGTGGTTCTGTTTAAATATACTCAAATATTTGTTCTGTTTTAGTTTTGAGAATATACTAATGTTAGAAGGAATGTGCAGGAGTACTGCTTCTATTCAGCAGAACTTCTTTTTAAACATACTCATTTATTTCTGCTCACTTTAGTAACTTTTATTTTTTTATCTTGACTCTTCTTGAGACAGCAGAACTAAGTTAGACTTTCCAAACTGCTTTGAATGCTTGAAAAGTGTTTCCTGACTTGCAGTCACATATACTTGAATAAATCTCTTGAAGTAAGTGCAGGGGCATACCTGGGGTGCATACTTCATTTTGCAGAACCTTCGACTGTTAATGCATTCCCAAGAAAGTAACCCATTTTTGACTCTGGCCTGCGTTGGTAGGGCTGATATTTAGGAAGCTGTGTGCCTCTGTGGGGCAGTGTTAAAGATATTCCTACAAACAGAGCCTGCTGCTGTAGGCTGTGTAATTCTGTGTCAATTCTAGTCACTTTCAAAGCTGCTTATAAAAAGGTGGAAGGCTGTTTCATCTTTCCAAAGATTCTGTGGTTTATAAGGAAGAGACTACATAAATAAGTTTTTTAATGTTCTTTTACATTTTTTAAAAATTGGGAATACTGAACTTGTACCTCCTTGGCTTTGTAAGACATATAACCTTACACATTTTAAATTTGTAACTTACACATTTTTCCTGCAGTTGTTCTGACAATTGCATTTCAGATTTGAACAAACAAAAGTTGTCATGGTAGTGTGTCTGTATCTCTTCCTTTTGCAGTCTTGTTTAGTTACATGGTATACATACAGGAGTTTTCATTTATGTACCTTGCTGTAAAAAGAAAACAGAAGCAAAATGTAAATAAGGAATCCATGCTTTATAAAACCCTTCAGGAAAAACTGACTGTTTTTCTGTTTCAACTTTCAATTTTCTCTTGGACAGCCTTTCACCTCTTTTTACCTGAAAAAGAAAGCCGCTGCCCTGAACTGGGATTCTTTTCTATTTCCACTGAATACTCTTGGAAACTATCCAGTGTTGAAATCTATCAGCACTCACAAGTGTCTTGCATTCTTGTCAAACAGGGAATGCTGAAGTTCCAGTTAAGTCATTAGTGGGTTGAAATTTGTTTCTTTGAGGAGTAAGGAAGTTCAATGGCTTTCTGGTTCAGTGGAAATTATGCTGAAAAGGCCTGCCTGAAGACTGACACTTGAGTGGCATTGTTGTTATTTATTTAAAGTACAAATTTATTCCAAGGATTGCTCCTCTTAGTGAAGTTTGTGCGTCATATACAAGTTTCACTTGAGCATAGCCATGGATGGGACTGAATTCCTTTTGAGCCCAAAAGGTATTTGTCTGCAGTTGGGCCCTTTTCTTGCAGAGTCTTTTAGTAATGGTGTGTTTAGTCTGTATTCTGTGTTTTTGAAGGTGAAACCAAAGAAACCTGTGAGAAAACATAACTCAACAATCTTATTTGGAAGTCTTTGTTGCCTTCCCCTAAATTTCACAGTATTGATTGCTGTTTTATGAATAGTTCTCCAAATTGCTGAGAAGGAGGAGACAGCTGCTCTGCAGGTTACATTTTGCAGTTTTGCCTATATAATTTTATAAAATAAATGTCATGCATCTGAAGGGTTAAATCAGCTGAGATTCATATAGGGCTTTAGCATAGCCAATAAAGAAGCTACCAGTGTTAAACATTTTGCTGGTTCTTTTATTTATATGTTAACCCTGGTTAACATATAGATGGTTTAATAGAATCCAGATGATTCTCAGTGTAGAGAGAGACAGAGGTTATCTCTATATTCAAACTCCTTTTTAAATTTTTCCTTGGTTAAAATAACAATTTTATTCACTTATTTCTGTAAGAAATGAAATAGTTAAGGGAACATTGAAAGATGCTCTGTTTTCCTTTTCCCCTGAAAAAAAAATGGAGTAGCAATTACATAGGGTAATTAATAATTTAAAGTGTATCTGTAAAACTTACATCTTTCAACAAAAAGCTAAAATATGTCACATGGTGTTCTGATTTATACATCTGAAATAGCTCTACTTTCATCTGTTTTCAAAGTTTTTCGAAGCACTGCTTGGTTGGTCTGGGACATGTGTATGTTGTATTCAGGTTTGATAATTCTACTTGGGATTGTTCTCTGTGCATCTATTTCAGGGCAAAGGGAAACAACATAAATGCCTAGCCCAGGATGCTGTACATGCTCTTAACTGTGCATTTAGAGGTCTTCTCAGAATGGAGAATCGACTGCATCATGGATGAATCAGTCTGCAGTTGATAACTCCTTAAAGTGTATTATTTCCTGTTTGAATTTAGATGAGATTCAAATGTCAGCTGCTGGCTTTTGTGCCTTCAGTAAATAGAAAAACCTGCTAGAGTCAGAGGGTTTTGTTTTTTGTGGGTTTGGGGTTTTTTTGGCTGGTTGGTTTTCTTGGTAGAAGTCATATTAAAGCAACAGTGTCAAGTATCTTAAGTTTGTTACAGCAGAACAAGCTTTTTAGAACTAAAATAAACATGAAGTTTTCAAAACCATGATTTAACAATATCTATCACAAATGCTCACTCATATTTCTCTTATGGTGTCTCTCAGTGCTGATGGAAAAGCTTTCATGTTATTTTTCATCCCACTCTGGAACACAGTGAAGTCTAACTTATTTTCTCTATATCCCGAGAATAAGATAACTTCTCATGTGATGTATATTTTGCTATAAAGCATGTGTTAAAACTGCGGTCATTTTTCGGGAGTCTTCTCCATCCCCAAGTCTACTTAATTGGCCCAAACCAGATTGTGCCTTTTTTCTCCCTTTTGCTCTTTCTTCCATAGGCTTTGTGCTGATCTTGCAAAAGTGACCTGTCTTTAGCAGGTGCAGCGGTGAATGATGACTTGCTCTCATCAGGTCCCTCTTGGGAACACCCCATTCATCCACAACTGGTCGGATGATACCTTAACTCCTAAACTGGTGTATTAAGATGTGTCTGAAGGAGAGCAGCTGTCAGGTTTGGCAGCCCATGTCAGCATTGTCAGAGTGGTTAAAGGTGTGTGCAGAGTACCAGGCGTGTCACAGTGCTCAGCAGGCTTAAGCAAATGATAGCACAGGTCTGGTGGCTTTAGAGCTTTGTTGACAGAAACCTCTCCCTGGCTGAAGAACCCATGAATTTAATTTAGCCATTCTTTTTCAAGTCTGGTATTTTTTTTAAGATACAGCCTGTCTCTTTCAGTATTTGTTCATAGAAGGTGGCGTTGCTATATGAAGAGAACCTGTTCCCAGGCAGTTAACCAGAAGAGATCTGTATTGTCCTCTGCAAGTGGCCTGTCACCACTTTTTACCACAACAGTTTTTTTATTATGACTTTGGTTGGGGGGAAAAAAAAACCCCAGCTTAGTTTTCTTTCAAATCCTTGATGAGGTGCACCAATACTCCTGTGTGCTTGGAGAAGAGAATTTGAGATGAGATGAACTGGAATTCTTTACCACTACTTCCAAATATATAAATCAGTCGGAAATGCAAGAGGCCAGATTAGATATTAGATAACTGTACAGCATGTCCAGGAATGTGGTGTTGTGTTTTCCTGCCCTGTGTTTGTTTGTGCCCTTCAGCTCTATTCTGGATGTAGTATTTCAGAAATCTATCATTAGAAATCTTAGGTCAAGTTGAAAGTGTCCATAATTTGGTGACCAAAGAACTGCAGGCAGTATAACATTCTAGCATTCAGAATGAATAATTGTTAGACCTAATAGCTGAAGTGGCTGAGAATTTTTGAGCACCTTAGACTCTACACTGACTCAGCCATGTATTGTTTGCTACATGATGCAGCATTGCCTTATTCTAACCTGTTCACCTCAGCTGGGGCCTGGTTTAGACTTGCAAATCAAGTTTTGCATCATCATGCAAATAGTCAGGATGTAAATTCTTTTTATGGTCATGTCTTATAAAATCCGGATGAGTAAAAGATACTTTAGCAAATACCCAGCTTACTTTATTACCTGAGATATTTCTTCTAATTGTGCTTCAGGCACAGCATCACTGGCTGGTCGAGGGAGGGGATTGTCCTGCTCTGCTCTGCTCTGCACTGGGATGGCCTCACCTCCTGTGGGCAGTTTTGGGCACCACAACACAAGGATATAAAGCTATTAGAGTGCATTTAAAGAAGGACAGTGATGATGATGAAGGGCCTTGAGGGGAAGCCGTGTGAGGAGTGGCTGAGGGCACTTGGCCTGCTCAGCTGGAGAAGAGGAGACTGAGGTCAGACCTCACTGCAGTTACAGCTTCCTTGTGAGGGGAAGAGGAGGGGCAGGCACTGATCTCTGCTCTGCGGTGACAGGGACAGGACCCGAGGGAATGGCCTGAAGGTGTGTCAGGCGAGGTTTAGGTCGGAGATCAGGTAAAGGTTCTTCGTCTAGAGGGTGGTTGGGCACTGGAACAGGCTTCCCAGGGCAGTGGTCACAGCACCAAGGCTGGCTGAGTTCAGGAAGTGGTTGGACAATTCTCTCAAGCACATCATGTGACTCTTGGGGTGGTTCTGTGCAGGAACTGGATTTCAGTGATCCTTGTGGGTGGCTTTCAACTCAGGATATTCCATAATTCTAATTTCCATATGTTTTTTTTCTGAAATAACAATGTTTGAAGACATTTCAGAGAACAAGTATGCAGCAATAAGTTCCTAGTACCAATATCTTACTAAAAGAGTTCTGATTCCAGAATTCTAACTTTCTTGTGTGCAACCACTTTTGCAAAAAAGATTACTTACATTTTTTGGGGATAATATTCAGTTGTCTGAATAATGAATTGGTCTTACTGTATCAGGAAAAGTTTGCAGTGCCTGTAAATAGATGATGGAAAATTCAGTCTGCTTGAGATGAGATACAGTCAAGCACTACCAAGGTAATTTCATATGATTTTCTGGACTATAAAGCATTCTTTCACTTCACATATAGAAAGGTAGCGGGGGTTACCCTTGAATTACAAAAAAAGGGTAAAACATTTAGTTCTGTGTCTTCTCTGCCAAAGGCTTAGAGTTGTTTCTGTAACTTCAGTTAATTATGTAAACCCAGAACATCCCTGTAGATAATGTTGTGCATGAGGAGACTGTGGGGTTGTGACTGTCTGAAGTTTTATCCAAAAGGATCTGTGAAAATACATAAACAGCTAAATTTTAGATAATACACTTGGACCAAATGAATTCTGAAGTTGTCTAGAATAATTGGAAATATTTTTATATGCCTTTCTTTTTATTTTGCTATGTAGTATTATATGGTTAGTGATTTAAAGAAAGCAGGAGACTGGATGTAATGGGTACTCCAAAGGATGCACAAACCTCTTGCAGCATTCGAAGCTGCCCTGTCTGCTTCCTGTTCGAGTATCCTCATTGTAGTCAGTTTTCCCCAAAGCAGTATTGATAAGTCATAACTAGTCTGAAGGAAAACACTTTGCAGTACATTTTAATAAAATTCTGGTGTTGATTAAAGTATGACTAATCAGTTAGAGAAAATAAAGTGTGCATTGTCTTTTTTATCACTAAGGATTACATCAATAGGAGCCTACATTTAGGGCTTAGCATAAAAATGCAAACGTTCTTCTCTGTATTTTTCATATGATGCACACTGCGTGAATTTCACCTAAATGTACTTCCCTAGCTTTTGTAGTCTCTGCCAATTTTAAGGTTTAATCATAGTTGACTGACTCTTTCATTTTACTGTACAATGGTGGAAACAACTGCAAATTTTAACGTTTATGTGTTTCAGCAGAACTTAACAGATTTTATTGAGTGAGTCTAGTATTCTGTGCTTTTGTGCTTCTAATGCCAATAGGATTTTGGTTTCAATACACAGGCCATTTAATAGAATATGTGTGTTTTTATGTCTAGGGGAAAAAATAAAAGTCCAACTTTGTGTCTGTACCAGCTGCTAACTTCTGGACCTGAAGGTTTCCGTAATCTTTTTGAATACTTCTTATTTCTGACAGCTAAAATGCATGATGACAATGTTTCAGGTGTGTTCTGTCTGTCAGACCCAACAGAGGAAAGCGTTCATATTTTGAGTGTTCTGTTGTGAAAGACCAAGATATGATAGAGCCATAGGTGATTTATTTTGTTTGTGGAGAGATTTTTTTGTAAGAATGTTGATTGGTAAGGACTCTGAGTGCTTAAAGACTGTTTAAACTGCCCAAAATATCTAAATACGTTTGTATTCTCATATCTGAATGAAAAAGTACTTTTTTTAGCTTCAGCAGATGTTGTATTGGTTCACCCAGGAGTTGAATGTTAGGACGTAATCCACATACTTTTCTGTAGGAAAACTTACGTACCTGATAGATCTGCTCATGGTAAAGGCCTTTAACCTTATTGTGATGGGGATGGTGTCTGAGGTGTCTCCTGATTTCCTTGAAGAATCTGTCACGCTTCCATGTGTTCAGAGCTGTTGAGCTGATGGCTCTGACTTAGTGCTTTGCTGGAGGCAGTGATTTCATTGGAGAGGTTTTCTCATTCCCAGCTCTGTGTTCCTGTGACCTGTGTTTCTTGTCAGAAGTTAGCAACCCTGCAACCTGTGTTTAATATGATTCTGCATGGCTGCGTGTGTTTGGTTTGCATGCCAAGCATTTTGTAGCAGGGGGACTACAGGGGCGACTTCTGTGAGAAGCTGCCAGAAAGTTCCCTCATGTCAAATGGAGCCAGTGGCAGCCAGCTCCAGGATGGACCCACTGCAGGCCGTGGTGGTGCCTCTGGGATAACACATGTAAGCAAGGGAAGAAGTTACTGTGCAGGAGCAACTGCACCTGGAGATAGCAGTGAGAATATGTCAGAGAAAGAACTCTGCAGACACCAAGGTCAGTGGAGAAGGAAGGGCAGGAGGTGCTCCAGGTGCTGCAGATTGCCCTGCACAGCTCTTGGTGCAGCCCACATAGCTCTTGGTGCAGCCCATGATGAGACAGCTGTGCCCCTGCAGCCCGTGGAGGTCCATGATGGAGGAGAGATCCACCTGCAGCCCATGGAGGCCCCCACGCTGGAGCAGGTATACCCAAAGGAGGCTGCGACCCCATGGAAAGCCTGTGTTTGATCAGGCTCCTGCACAGGCGCTGTGGCCCCATGGAGAGAGGAGCAGGTTTGCTGGCAGGACCTGTGATGCTGTGGAAGAAACCTGTGCTGGAGCAGCCTTCTCCTGAGGGATGGCACCCCATGGAAGGGACTTAACTGGAGCAGTTCATGAAGAACTGCAGCCTGCAGGAAGGAGTCACGTTGGATAAGTTCATGGGGGAAATGTTTCCTGGGGGAGGAATCCACGCTGGAGCAGTGGAAGAGTGTGAGGAGTCCTTCCCCTGAGGAGGAAGGGTTGGCAGAGACAACGTGTGGGGAACTGATCACCATCCCCATTCCCTGTCCCCCTGTGCCACTTGCAGGGAGAAGAGGAGGTGAAAAGTTGGGGTGTAAAGTTGAGCCCAAAAAGAGGGGAGGAATGGAGGGAAAGTGTTTCCAAGATTTGGTTTTATTTCTCATTATCCTACTTCAATTTGATTGGTAATATATTAAACTAATTTCCCCAAGTGGAGTCTGTTTTGCCGATGACATTAATCAGTAAGTGCTCTCTCCCTGTCCTTATCTCAACCCACAAGCCTTTTGTTATATTTCCTCTCCCTGTTTAGCTGAGGAGTGCAGTGACAGCAACTTTGGACACCTGGCATCCAGCCTGGGTCAACCCACCACACTATTAAAAAATTTAAAAATCTGTATTGTAAAACTTAAATTTGGAAGGGAAAGAAAATAAATATTGATCCTACACACACAGAGGTATAAGGCAATGTGATAGAACATTAGTGTAGTTTTGAGGTTGTTTGCTCCATAGTATTTTGATAGTGCAGAAGATCATGGGATTTTAAAGTTGTAACAGAATTTCCTTTTTTTTTAAAGAGTTACGGAAAACATTTCTTACCATTTGAATTACTCTGCAAAATAGACAAATTGAAGAACTACTTGACCTTTTGCAGGAATCTTAGGGGGAGGGAGAAGAGGATCACCTATCAGAATGTGGTCTAATATGTCCTGCGGGACAGGCAGAAGCTAAATTTCATTTGCTCTTTTGTCAGAGAGAAATTGCAGTCTGGGCAACATTCCCAGGATCGGTATGATGATAAGAATGCGCGCCTCAGAGTCTGTGTGCCAAGTGATCGAATTTAATTGTTGCTTCCATCCACGTGAGGCAACCTATTAGCCAGGTGGCAAGTATGGCCCAGTGACCGTCTGAAGCTCGCTGGGAAAGCTGGCTGTGAAATTTGCCTGATGGCTGACCAGCACAGAGCCTTTTGCTGGGTTTTTTGGATCAGTTTTTGCAACTCAGGCAGACTTATGAAGTCAATAGTGTCACAGCCAGCCTTATGCTTTCAGGAATGTCAAATGCAGCAGAAGACTGTTAATTGTGGAGCCAGTCTGTCATCAGTATCCCAAGAGAAAGCTGAGATTGTGGGTGGAAGAGCTTTGGGCTGGGTACCTCCAAAGCTGAGCTAAAACAGTTGAGTTTTACGTCTCTCTTGAAAAGCAAAGGTATTTGTTACAGAATTTGTTTTGGATACTTGGAGAGCTGTGGGATTTGATGAAAGAAGGAGTTGCACAGCGAAGGCTTTTGCCCAGTTGTTGCTTGACAAAGCTTGACAGGTCAGATTTTGACTTCAGCTCTCCGCACGGAATGAACTGGTGGCTTTGATTTGTCACCAGTGCTGCAGGCTGATGGGTTTCCTTTTGAGGGTAACTGCTTTTCTTTTAACAGCAAGCCGTTGTCAGATTCCTTTTACCTCCAAAGTTTGGAGAGTGAGCTGATTTTTCAGCTTCTACAGGCTCACTGGGTGAATAACATTTAAGAAGACTGAGGGGAAAACTGTGCCTGCCCTGGGAGGGCAAAGCCTGCTCTCACAGCACAGCAGGCTGTGCAGTCCTTCAGATGGCTCCAGGTGATGTAGCTAGGCATGCCAAAATAAAATACTCAGGATATCCTCTAAGAAATCAGGAGGCTTTGACTCCTTCAACTGTAGGACATTACATCTGCCAGGGTAAAGTAAAAACCTGGTGGAATTATCTGGCCCTGCTGATGAGGCAGAATGAGGCTTGTGCCTGGATTCTCATGGCCCTGGTAATGAATTCCTTGTGTCACTAGATGCTGTGAAGGGTATGATGCATTGTCATTTATGCAGATTTGTGTCATTCTGGAAAATGCATTTTTTCTGTCTGGTACTGCGCAGTCCCACCTTACTCAGGAATTTATTTGTGCACTAATACTTCTAGATATGCCCTGGGGCAATGATTTTTCAGGAGCTTGATCATGTAGAACATTTTGTCTTCTATCACAGCAGGCACTGAAGATGATGAAAACAAAAATGTGTAATAAGGGCAGGGAGAGCGCTTGCTTAGGTGCTAAACTGTGTTGGTCCTTCAATACTAACCTGTTCAGGGTGTCTTCTGTCCATGTGTGCTTGCATGGTTGTAAGGCCCCAGAAGGAAAAGCTCAGGTTATTCTAGGGCACAGATACTCCCCTCCTATGGAAAGGGGACAAATGATGTGAAGAATCCTCTGATACCTCTTGAGTAGACAAGAGGGGAGCTGTCTCTGTTCTGCAAAAAGATTTTTGTTGTGCAAGGTCTAGTCCATTGATATAACTTCCAGCTAGTCACGTTCATGAAATAAAAATCAGAGTCGATAAGAAGAAAGTTGTATGGCTCTGACAGAGAACTTTTTCCCCTTAGAAAAGAATGACCTGGCTTAAGAAAAGCAGTTGTAGGTTTTTAGGTGTGGGGGTATTTTTCAATTGTACAGATTTGTCCTATATTTTTTGTCAGACTGGAAATGGAAGGGCAATCAAGAGGATTTTTTCCATTAGTGTCAGCAGCAGTCATTCATTACTCTACCTGCCTACACAACCAACCAGCCAGGTTAGATTAGTACTGGAATGGACCAGCTGATGTTTCAGTCTGTATTATTTCTGTGTGATGTCTTGTTTCCTTCAAACTATTTCAACGTAGTATTTCTGAAGTTCTCACAAAATATTAAGAATTCTTTTTGCCATCAAAGATCCATGCAGTAATCAATAAAGACAACAAAATCTAGGCTTTCCAAGAACAACCTGGCAGTGCTGGAAAGATCAGTTGTATCCTGAACTAATTTGTGTGTTTTGACCAGATATATAGAAAGGTCAAACCACTGTAATGCAGATGTGAAGAATTGTATGACATGTAGTGCTTGAATGCTAATTCCTTGCATTTTTAATACTTTGCAAGAATAACTTGTTAATTAAAACTCAAGGGAATGCAGGCATAAAATTAATTTTTAAAACTAGCGTTCACTTAGGTATACTTTTATTTAAGTGATTTCGAGTAATTTTCAACTACCTTGCTTCAGAGATCAGATAAGTGTGCTTGAACTGTATTTCATGCTCTTATTTTCACTCTTGCTACCTGGAAAGCTTAGTATCCAGAGACTGGAAAGTGATGTGTCCGTTCAGGCAGTTCATTTTACTTCATGTATCAGTTTCAATGTATTTGGAAGGGCTGTTTGTCCAGTGAGATGTTCTTGCTCATACACCTTCACTGTTTCACAGACAAAACCAGCAAGCCCCAGATTTCCCACAGGCAGCATGAGGTTTACTTTTCCCAGCGTGCTATGGGGTTTTTTTCCTCACATGTAAATTTCTTGAAAGGGATTTCTTTAATAAATTCATATCTTTGGACATGAACTTTGAAGTAGGATTTGAAGATTTGGTGTGGCTGCTTTCCCTTTGCAATTTGACTCATATTTCACAGCAGTAGTAGTCCTGTAAAAGCAGTGTACTCACTGTTTTTCACACTCTCTCTAGATTGCAGCAACTCTGGCTATATTTTCTAGTAGCAGTCATGAGATTGTTAACTGAAGCATCTTCCAGGCTGCCATGTGGGTCTGCAGTGCATTTTCATTGTGCATAGATTTCTAACAAAAAGCCTATTGTTTAGGGCCATAGTTTACCTGAAAAGGAATAACTCTGCTTCTGGAACCTCTCCCATCTCTGGTTACCAGAGCTGTCAGCTGGCCGTGAACTCTGACACTGCACACAGGGACCTGTTGGTAGCACCACATGCTTTTCTCCTTCTTCCCTTTGCCCCCACTCAAGTCTCAGACGCTGAAAGTTATTTGTTCTTTCTTTTTTCTGATTTAACTGTTGGTCTGAGACCACTCTAGCCCACGTCTGTGCTGTAATCTGAATTTACAGAAACTTTAAAACAAGTTCTGTTTCATAAATTGCAATAAAGGTATGATAACCTGAATGGCCACCCTGCAGAAATGGTGTGCTGATGGCTGAGGGAAGTGAAAGAGCAAGAAAGAAGTAACTGGAAGCTGGAGTGAATGGTCAAGTATTTAACCCAGTCTGTACCAACGAGTCCTTCTATGATAATGTTACTTTAAGTTACTTTGGAAACTTGTGTTCTTTAAATACATATTGTATTTAACAAGTAGCAATGTCCTTTGAGAAGAAAGAGATAATATAAGATGAATAAAATAATTCAGCTGAAGGCTGAGGCGTTGGGGCAAACAATGTCACTAAATATTTTGAAAAACTTATACATCAATAATTAAACCATTTGGAAAACTATAAAAATTTAAGTAAAATGATTTTTATACAATGAAATATGTTCTCAAGTAGCATTTCATGCTGATGAAAGTGGAAGAAATAGTAACACAGTGAGGTCACTCACATAATTTAATAATTATCATTAACTTCAGTTCCATCTCTTGACAGAGGTTTTGTAGTTTCCCTTTTAACAAAGGGAGAGATGAATTTGGAACTGACACAAAAATTCAGCAAGTCATAAAAGAGTCTGTGTCCACATTACCAAGCAATGTGGTGTAATAAGATCAGATGTGTCAGGTGCTGGGAACCTGGCATCTGTGCTCTACAGGTGGTGAGAGTTTTATTTCAAGCTGGTCCGATTCTGTGGCTGAATTCCTGTTGGTGGTTGGAGCGTGTACAAGGTACACCTGAAGCTCATTCTGTGATCTAATTTAATTCAAAGAAATCTGGTTCATGTACTTGATGACTGCTTTGCAATGTAAAGCAAAACAAGGAAAGTAGGGTTGTTTGGGAGATGGACTTCAAAAGTGCAGTCCTGATTTGAATTAAATGCTAATGTAGACATACCTAGAGTCATGCAGATCAGGAAGTTCACCAAAATAATGTTGTTTGGTAAGAGAGCTTGGATATCTGATACCTGGGATTGGAGTCAGGAAAGGCAAGGAATGCTTACAGAATGGAACAGTTACTTCATCTGTTTGGGAGTTTGGAAATATATTAGGAGGACATGGTTTTAAAAACAAAAAAAACCTGAGCAGCATTGTTCAGAAATGTCTTTACTCTTGTAAAGCAGTCTCTTTAAATAATAAAAAATGGACTTTATATAAATCAGGTAGTAGATATAGGGAGATGGGAGGTGTTGTGAAAACAGAAAGCACACCCAACTTCTTTTCTGTCTGTTGTTCTTTTGGAGTCCAAAGAAGATGAACTTGAGTTTCTTGGTTAGAGAGAGGAGAAGAGACGGATATATTTTGTAGATTCTTTACTTGCTTTGAAAAAGTGAAAACAATCTCTACAAACACTATTGCCTGGCTAGAATGTTTTTTTCAGTTTTACCATGGAAGAAATAAGTCAAGTGTCAGCCTGTCTGCTCAGAGGAGACAGTGGTCTTTAAGAATTGGTGCTATCTGATATTCTGGATGGTTTCGGGTTACCATTTAGCACAAATTTATTATTTATTACCAAGACTATTAAACCTCAGTGTGTGCGGAGCAGTGCTTATAAATGGACATGGAGACAGAAGTATTCTGACCTTCTTGTAATGGTAAAGGTCTTTATGGTGCTTAGGAAGGAAAAGAGGAGAGTAGATGCTGAAACTCTCTCTGCTGGAAATCATGCAGGCACATGGTTTGTTCATTTGCACCCATACTGTTGGCCTTGATATTCAAAAGTCATTACATCTCTACACTGTAGGATTGGATGTATGTTTTTTTAACAGGATGGCTGGATTAGTGGTGTTTCAGCCTTTGTGTGATTTTCAAGGTTGTGATGGCAGTCATAAGACTGGGATTTCTAAATGATAAAATTCTTGTAGGATCTTCCTAAAAGCTTCCGATGATGGAAACATTCAAAAATTGTGACACTGAGAAAATGGGAAAAGTGGCATCTGCTCATTGTGGAATCAAGCTGATAAAGCTGATAAGCACATCTTGGCTATCCACAACGTGTCTGAAGAGGCTGGGACTTGACACAAGTTAAGAGAGCTGGGCGCGAGCCTGTGCCAGGCTTTCCTCTGATGTGGGGATGTACGTCAGTTCAAAAATACAAACAAAAAATCAAACCCACCCTATTGCCAGTACTTTTGTCCAAATTCTTGGCTTGCTTTTTTCTTCCCAGGAGTAGTCATGCCCATGCACAGCTACAATAAACCTATCAATTATTTCTCAGTCTGTTGCAGTTTCTTGTGTACTGTAACTAATGGGGTGACAGCAGTGGCTTTTTGGTGTGGAGCTGCAGTCTTACAGATTCTCTGGTGTTTAATAGGGATTGACTTGTGTATCATTTGTTTTTTACATTGATGTCATCAACGTGTCCTTTCTGGACATTAGGAAGAAGTTCTTCATAGAAAGGGTGGTGGGGCCTTGGAATGGGCTTCCCAGGGACATGGTGGAGTCACTGTCCTTGCGGTGTTTAAAAAAAATTGGATGTGGCACTCAGTGCCATGGTCCAGTTGACAAGGTGGTGTTAGGTCATAGGTTGGACTTGATGGTCTCAAAGGTTTTTTCCAACCCAGCTGATTCTGTGATTCTATGATTCTCTAGTCTGCTAACCTTTTTAAAAGAAAAAAATTGGAAACCTGCTATCTGGAGGCTTGCAAATCTGTCTGGTATAGACCAGGTGAATCCAAGAGTTATTAGGAGAGATGAGAAATGCTTATTTTCATAGGAAAACTTTTTACAGAGATTTTTAACCCCCTTCCCCCCTGACATTACTGGTCATCTAAGACAAACGTGTATTTAAACTAAAGGATAGAAATTTTTTTGTTGGGTTTTTTTTAATATGAGTGATTACTGATATAAATAAAATTATTTTTAAATTGTTTTTCATGTCAGTGTTTTACAAATATACTGCAGCTGTGCAGCTATTGGATATGCATGACTCTTAAGAAGTTTTTCTCTAGCTGGGAGCAGCTCATAATAGCAGGCGGTTTCTGTAATTCCATGGATGAGTATCTGCAATGTGCAGTTCACATTCTGGACCATAAACCATCAACACAATTTGTTCAGATATCTCTTTAATCAAATTCTCTTTGTGTTTCACAGATCAGTAGAAATATGCAGTTCCATAATATCACCTTTGAACTAATGAAGTGGAAGTACAGATGAAAACAGTCTGGAGGAAGCTTGAAGTACAATACAGTTTCATTCAGTTTCCTAATTCTGAGGTAAGGTTGATGCATGCAGAATTTTATTTCAAGTATTTCAGGGATGAAAAGCATATGATAAGCGGTCGCCATATCTTACAAAAAAATTTCTGAGCCACCTTTTTGTATGCTCCTGGCAGTCTTGAATACCATACTGAAACAGCTACCAGCAGTTTGATCTAATCTCAATCCATGTTTCAGTTACAAGAAAAGAGAAATCAGCATCAACTGCGGAGCCATCTGGTTTACAAAGACACATTGGAAAGAAGCTATGATATCAGACAAATTTTATTTGGTACAATCTGCCTGGTCATGAACATTACTAATGCTTTAGTTGATTATTAGGTTTTTTTGGTTTATTATTTTGCTGATATGACTGTGCAAGAGCTTTTATACATTCTAAGTGGCAGAGCATGAGCAGAAGGAGTTGGGTTGAAAAGTCTGGGCATAATACTATTTTGAAAAGGGAAACACAAAACACACACAACCATCTTCACAAGTTATTTTTTTTGCCTTCTGATCCACTGTCTATTTAAAGAGGAGTAGTATTAGCAACAGTTGAGGGAGGGAGGTTGTTTATGCTTTCCCTGTATGTAAATAGCTGATCTGACAAAAAATAAAATGGCAACACCACTCCACCATGAATTTTCCCTATCTTCACACAGTTCGTTCTCTTTTTATTGGAGATTATGGGCTTCTAAGTTAACAAACACACAAAGGGCAAGAAGAGGGGAGCTTATCAGGACCAAATAAAAACAAGTCCTTTTGCTCATTATTCCTGCTCCTATGTACTGCCTCTTGTTTTCATACCTTTCATGCTTGAATATCAATAGCAAGGGGACAAAGACAAAAGAAAAAGTTTGATCAAGGCCAAAAGAGGGAAATGCTATAAATACCAGATGTGAACGGAGTACATTGTCCCAGGTGTTGGTCAGACATTTTATGTGCTTCCTGAGTAAGAGATCAGCAGTATTGTATTTCATAGCCTGACCTGCTTTCAGGTATGTCTTTGAGCTCCTTTATGAGTTTGAACCCACAAAAACCAGTGAAAGTGCGTGTTTTAGTTTTAAATATTTGCTATATACAAAAGCTGTCTTTTGTTTGCATCTAAAACTGCTGCCTGATAGTTTATTTGTTAGTTCTTCGCTGGTTTACAGAGAGAAATTGCAATTAAATTTCTTTGATTGTCTCTTCTATTTTAGGGTTCAGTGTAGAGTATCATATGTCTCTCTGACAGTTCTTAAAATGGCTTATTTTATCTTTCTTTAATATGGAATCTCTGTAATATAGCCCTTTATTGTACTTTTGCTAATTCTACTCTAATTTTTGAGACAGTATAAAATTTTTTTACATCTTAGTGGGGTGAATAGGTCTATCTTTTAACTGCACCTGTGAATTTGTGCAATGCAATTGGAGAAATTTAGAGTAGTATATTACATGTAATCAGTGTGTGCTCAGTTCCCTTCTGCAACAGATATCCTATAGTGTTGTCTCTTTATTTAATATAAAGATTTTGGGTTTATGATTACTTTGTTTTCTTTGTGATGTTGAAAACTGGACTTGGATGACTTCCCACCACCACCCATTAAAATGTGAAATACTCCCTTGGTTTAGCTTGCCTGCAGCAAGGTGTGAGTTAGAAGGACATTAGAGGTCTCTAAATACGACTACTGAACCAATAACTGTCAGCTGACAGTTTAGGAATAACTCCCTACTTTTCAGCTTTACTGTCCCTAGAGTTGTCACCTTTCTGTGTCCTCCAAACCAGTGGTGGTAGGACCACTTTTTCTCATGTGATGGAGCTTGTTCATTCAGTAGCCGGGAACACAAGCCAGGTGTTTCAGAATGAAGGGTGCCAGTGAGGAGATGCTGTTCCTGCAGTGACTTCCTTACTAATCATAAGACTGCCTGAGATCTTCTCTGTTCTGTTAGGAAACAATTATCTTGTGAGGTTGGGTTAGCTGCTATTGAATTTTCTTGGTGGCAAACTATTTGCTAAGAGTTAATTCCATAACAAACAGGCTGAGCCACTTCAGGCTCAAACCACAAATGGGAAATGCAGGTCAGTGTGCTCAAAGCATTTTCCAGGAGTGGAGTAACCAGAAGTCCGTGTCATCTTGTGAGTCAGTTGATGAAAACAGGAAGTGCCAGTGGTTCCACTCCAGAGCTGCTCTGTTGTGCAGTGTCCTCCGAACAAGTCTTTCCTTACTCCTATTTCCCCTGGCTTATCCCAAGTTGTTCCAGTACTCTGACCAACTTGATCTCAGACCACACAAAACAAGAGCCTTCCCCACTGCTAGGCCAAGACTGTCAGGCTCAGCAAGGTCAGATGAAGCTGCTGAGAATCCCTTCATTTTTATGTTGGCTCCTTTTGAAAGCATAGTGGGCAACAGATTTCAAAGAAATCTAGACAAATTCCTGTGTAGTAAAAAGGGGCTAAATTTTTTATCTTATTTCTGTATCTGAGGATGGGAATTTTATGGGATAGGATAGAGAACTAATTTAAGATCTTACAGGGAGAAAAGTATATAAGGAATGTATTTGCAGTACAGTCTGAAGATGTTTGTATTGATAGGAATGTATTTTGCAACCACAGTGTTCTAACATGGATATGTAATTAGAAACATACCAGATTTCCTTTTTTGCTTATTTCTTTAATTTAGTGTTTTGATTAAGAGTGGTAAAATGTGGGTTTCTACTAAATATTAATACAGGGATTATTTTCATTTTCAAGGATTATTTTCTTTCCCTTTTTTTTTCCCTTGAGGCAAAACCAAGCAGATGAATGCTTCCTTCTGATGGTTCTACTTTGAAGCAGTCTTCAATAATCAGTTCTGGAGTAGGTTCCTCTGAGCTGGGTTTATAAGTCAAGAATGTACTTTTCCAGGGGTTCCAAGGTTATGATATTACAGTAAGTTTCATGAAATGTTAGATGAAGTGTTGCTAAAGTGTTGCAGTTCATAGAGGATTTCATTAAAATAAATCTAGGGGTCCACTTAAAACGTATTGTAAAATACTAATATTAAAATAATAAACAGCTAATTGTTAACTTACCAGAATCTAAGACTGATTTAGGACCAAGTTCTTGGTGACATAGTCCTCTTGAGTTCTTACCTGTCAGTGAAAACCTGTCTGGAATAGTGTTTAACATCTACTAAAAAAGAGTAAGCACATGGATGATCAAACACATAATTTGGATGAAGAAAAAATATGCATATTCCTGTGTTTGTGTGTGTTATATACAAACTTCCGAAGAAAATGGAAGTCTAATAGTCCTGGTTTTTAATCTGAATTTCCTAGCAGCTCTGGCTTGCTTACAGTGGTGAGTAGCTTTCTGCCAACATTTAGCTATAGACAGGGCACTTGTGCTCAGATTTTAAATGTTTGCAGTTGATCACAGCTGCAGAAAATGTGAATCTGTTAGAGTGATTCTAGAGGGGTCAGTAGTCACGTTCGTTAGGAGAATTTCCACAGTGAAGTTGTGCAGCAGGGTTCCCAAATGGCTCTACTTCACCATACTTCAAACACATTTTGTTGTTCTAAGATCTGAAATTCCTGTTCTCGTTCAAACATGCTCATTCAGGTTGCTGGTGTTTGAAAAACAATTGTTTGTTTCATTTGGCAGGTAAAGCATATGAAATTTTTTTACAGAAACAGGTTAGTTTTAGGCTTTCAGTGGAATGCAAGTGAAGTGATAAGGGGTCTGCCTGTGCAGAGGCGAGTGCCTGAAGTCTTTGAGATGGCAATGTGTGAGAAGAGGGATTTTTATATGGGTGTCTTGGAGTTATGTGCACTTGGAGTTGTTTTAGAATTTGCAAATGTACACTTTCAATCTACTTGGTTTTTCCTTCCCTCAGTAAATTTGTTGTTTGGTGATATTGCCAATCTCTGAATTAATAAAACTTCTGTAATGGAGAAGGGGGAAAATGTTTTCTTTATTGGTGTTTAAAATCAGCACAGGGACTCACTAGAGCCACTCTATCACTCCCCTCTCCATGGGTTGAGATAAGGACCAGGAGAGATCACTCATTATCGTCCTGGGCAAAACAGACTCTACTTGGGAATCTTAACTGCATTTCTTACTAACAAAATCAGAGCAGAATAATAAGAAATAAAATCTTAAAAACACTTTCTCCCCACCCCTTTCTCCTTTCTGGGCCTTACCTCCCCCCGAGCAGTGCAGGGAAATGGGGAAGGAGAGTCAGTTCATCACATATTCCTGCTGCTGCTCAGGGAGTAGAGTTCTTTCCCTGCTCCACAGACTGGGTCACTCTTCCCTGGGGTGCAGTCCTTCGGGCACAGCCTGCTCCAACAGGAGTCCCCCACGGGGTCACAGGTCCTACCACGAAAGCTGTGGTCTGCAGGCCCCTGCCAGGGGCCTGCTCCAGCCGAGTTTCCCATGGGTTCACAGCCTTCTCTCAGGTATCCACCTGCTCTGGCGTGGGTCTCCTCCACAGGCTACAGGTGGATCCCTGCATCCCCATGGGCCTGGGATTGGTATTACGAGATACTGTACAGTGCTTGATAGAGAAGGTTCAGTAATGATGACTTTTTTTGTCCCCTTTCTCTCTGCCAAAAATAATTCTGTATTCTCTTCATCTAGCAACAAAAATTCCTTCCCGTTATGGAATCTGTGGTTTTCCTGTAACCTCAATTTTTCCTTCAGAGATTTAATTTGAATCAGCCTTAATTCCATCCTATTGGAGGTGATTAATGTAAGCTAAAGAATCCTGAAAGAAAGAAGGTTTTAATAGTGGAGGTGTGGAAGGAATGAATCACTCCTGGAGAGAATAACAGCCTTGACAGAAGTAACATAAGAAAAGGCAGAATAAGACAGTGAGAATGTGATCTCTAATGACTGAGGAATAACTGAATTGCCACTGTTATTGAAGAGGTGGCTTAGGAGGCAGATGAATTTACTTTTAAGATTTTTAGCTTAAGGAACTGTTGAGACATCAACAGAGGAGATAGCTTCAAGTTTAAGGATGATGGGGAGATAGGGGAAATGTTTGCAATAAAAAATAGTGTCCAAGTCATTCCTGTAGTACTGAGTATTGGCAGTTTAAGTCATACACCATGAGGGTCAAAGAAAAAAGTAGGAAACCAAGTGAAATTCATAGGAGAAGGAATACATCATATAATCTCTGTACCTTCTTAGTTGCTTTAGGTCTTAGTCCAGGTGCTTTCTTACATTATGGAGAGAAAAGCAAAGATTTGAATGAAAAAAAAAATTAAGGATTTTATGAGCTGAATGTGAAATGCATTTAATCTCAAACCAAGCCAAACAAAACCAAGCTGCTACCCTACATGTTGATGTTCTGCTGTCCTTCGTTCTACTGTGCAACAGTTGTTGAAAAATGTTTCTTAGTTTGTTTAAAATAACCTTTTTGCACTGAGGAAAAAAAGTGATGTAGTTGCTTGAATACAAATGGGAGACTTTTAATTTCCTTGAGCAGAAAACTCATGTTTGCTTTTGAATTTTGTGTGAAAAAAAAATTAACAATATTGCCTTTGCACATCAGTGCAGGGAAATAGGGGACTACAAGTGTTGAAGTAAACATTACCTTTGAACTCTGTTTTTGTCAACTCACTGAAAGATTACGGTGTGTTTGGATTTAGAAATGTCTTTGAAGCTATATTTGATGAAAGTACGTTGTTTAATCTTTAGAAGAGTATTTGTGTGCATGTGCATGCCATGTTGTTTCTGTAGTTATTTAACCAAGCAGATCTACAGTGCACTCAGAGTTTAACTTAAGTTTGCATTAAAATCTGTTTTCATCTTCAAGACTTGCAGAACACTAACAGGGTAAGATAATGCTCAGACACATATACTTAGGGTCCTGGAAAATTTTCCCAGGACGATAATACTTTCTTATATATTTCACATCGAAAATTAAATGTTGCAGATGAAAATAGAGGCTGAATGCAGCATAGAATTAATTTTATATTATTTGTACTGTGTAAGCACTTTCTTAATATAGCAATCTAGTGTAACATACCACTATCTGTGAGATAACTCTGTACATGAGCATATCATGCTTTACACGTAAGCGTTTATTGCTGCGATACTGAGAATATCTGAGTACTTTGCAGGTTCAGTGTGAGATAATGAATGATTCTAGTTTAGGCTGTTCTAGTCTTGCCACTGACAATACTTGCTCTCTTCTTCTGCCCTTAGTGTGAAGGGGGTAACCTCCTCTTGTGTTCTGTGCTTGGAGCTTGTAATCTCATAAAAATACCCCAACGTGAGTTTCTGTGGTAAATGTGAAGGCTCACAGATGACAGAAGTTAGTCAACTATTCATTAAAATTGGAAAGAATAAGAGAGGTTGGAATTTTAAGTTATAAGGGCAAAATAACTAACAGAACAAACTTAACAGTTCAATGTAATTTGCAAATTACATTTATCTAAAACTTTGTAATAAGAACACTTAAAAAATAATTTCCCCCACCACATCAGTCTTTTAGAAGAGCATAAAGGAGCAGCACCTACTATTTCGTTTATTTGCCCTATGCAGCTGTTAAAATGCCTTTTTGGAAGACTGATGGAGACCACTCCTTTGAGGATATCTGTGTGTTATTTACAATGATTTGTGGGAACAGCTAGACAGGGAGTTTCTCCTCTAAGTAGAGTACAGTGCATCTGTGGGCACGGCAAGCAGGTGAGGAAAATGAGGATTAAGGCTTGCCTTGCCAGGCAGCATTTTGTATTAGCAAATCTTCATGATGTTGAACTTGCCAGTCTTGTCTCTGCTGTTTGTATGTATCAAACAAATACTGTTAAAGAAAGCTCATCCCTCACCCATTGCAGTGGAGAGTGCTGAATTGATAGTTTAAAAATTATGTTGCTTGCTTATGAAGTAATATTTGCAAGCGTGTCTTGTCCATGGAACAATGTATGAACTTAGCCGTTATCTTCTGGGTAGCAGAACAAAAAAATATGTTCGTGTTGACACTTTTAAGTGTTGTGAGGGCAAGCAGTTGGCTTCTTGTGAAATGCTCTTCTGTTGGCCTTTTTCATACTAGATCACATGTCGCTTGCTCTAAAAGGGACACCATAGTCCCTTTGTCAGATGCCAGAGGGAAAGGGTTTGCAGATGTGTAAGTAGGCAGTGATTCCCCTGTGCAAGGCATCACAGCTCGCAGTTTGGAGGGGTTTGTTTGTATCTTTGGCTGAGGATTCTCTTCATAAGTAATGTTTCCTGTCTGTTCTCAGTAATTTGAAACTCCATCTTCCAGGTGTAAATGAAGAGGAAAGGGGATTTCAAATCTCCTTTCTGTTACTCTTCCCTTGGTTTATTTATTCTCTGCTCTGTATGAAAAGTGTATCCATTAATAACTTTCATGCCCACAGTGTGAGTATGAGGAGTGAGGGCTCCGTGCATTATCAGGTTGACTCTTTTGACCTTGGTAATTACTAATCTATGCAATCGGCCTTTCTGAGCCTTGTCAGCCTTGCTTGTTTAGAGTTTTATTTATTTTATTGGTTTCTACAAGTCCTGAATAGGAAAAGAGGATTTAAAGAGAAAATCCGAAAAAAAGAAACCCAACCCTATGTTTATTCTTAAGGGGTGGAGGTCTTCTAGAGGGGAGCTGGCTTGCAGAGGGGGAAGACAGTATTCTTATGCTAATCCAGGCTCTGGATAAGGAGCAAAGCAGCCGTACAAACAATGGAAGTGGAGCCAGAAAGTCTGCGCTGCAGTCTAGCACGCCTTGAAAAGCATGTCAGGCCGGGCGCCTTGGGCTGCCGGGAGGGGCCGGCGGGGGGAGCGCGCCTCCCGCTTGCTTTATGGAGCTGGCGGCTGGCCAGAACACTTGGAAAAATCTTACTACCTAGAAAACAAGAATTAAGGGTGGAAGAAGCGAGGGGAAGAGGGAGAGAAGTAGTTTGCGGTCTGGTTTTTTTGTATCAAAAAAAGCAAACCCCCGAAACCCGTATTGAGTTGTCTCAGCTTTGTTGCTGCTGTTTTATCCTTTGTACCAAAAATTGAAATTCAAGTGATGTGTCTTTTAAATAGCAACCACTTTTTCTAAATGTTCTGAGTGAGAGATGTAGGTTTTAGCGACGTGCCCCTACTCGGAAATGAGCTTACACCACCCTCCTGTGGGCAGAGTGCTTGGACTGGGAGGCTGCTGGGAGCCGGAGCTGCAGGCTGGCCTAAGGATGGCGGGGAGGTGCTCTTCCTTTTCTGCTCCTTGCTCCTCGTGTAGGAGAAACCGATGCCAGTGACACAGGGGAGGACGCAGGAGTTTGTCTGGCGTGCTTTGTTATTGATGCAGTTCAGAGATAGGCTGTTTTCCTTACGCGTCATGAAATGAAAAATACTCTCTTTAAGCACCAAACAAAAATCCAGTTTCTGGAGAACTCTTCATGAGTTCCATAACTTGCATAATCAGCTTCCCTTTGGAGACCTAAAGAGGTTGTGAATTTCTCCTTCTAGATTGGGCAGAGGTTATAGGTGTAACAGAAGCAAGGCAAGATCATGGGAGCTAAGTAAAATAAATGCTTACCCTGTCAGTTTCTTTTATCTGGGGATGTTTTTTTGACGTAGATTAATGAATAACTGTCCTTAAATTATGAAAAAATTGCTGTAGGGTTGTGAAAACATTCATTAGTCTTTATAGTGCTGAAAGGGACGTTGTATTTTAGAAACTCTTTCTATGAAAACATTTGTACTTTTGAAGGCACTGGCACACTGATTTTAGGATCATTTGTTCACTTCTAAAAAAGTAAGCAAATGAGAATTGAGACCCAGTTTTTTTCCTTCCCCAGCCTAGGTATGTTGTTTGTATCGAATTATTGAAACTCAGAGCTGAAATGTGTGATAAGTCTTGTAGGCAGTATAGTATGACCATAATATTTTTAATAGTGACATGTCAAATTCTATCAGTTTTGATGATTTCCCCCCTGCTGCTTATGTTTAGTGAACAAAAGGCATCTAGTAATATTTTTTTTGTGAATGAGATCTAAAAGGTTTAAGTTACAATTCTCCATTTGGATTTATTAAATATAGAGATGGAATGTATTACTACATCTGGAAACTTCTCCTTGTTGACATTGACTGGTATGACAGGAAGGAACTAGCAAAAATGATAAATAGATTATAAAAACATTTAAGAATGATAGTTTCTGGGTAGAATAGCAGAAGTTGTTGTCATTTATGTTAAAAAGAGCATGGGTGTCCTTTTGCCAATTGTCTTTAGGGCAGAATCTCTTAGCCAGCTAATCACCAAAGTGATGGAGTTGAAAAAGGAGAAATGGGTCAAGTGAATAAAAATTGTGTAGTGAAATCTTATCTGAATATGTTCAAGTAAGAGAATGTATCATGTTTGTAACACATTAGGATATGTCTGAATACCTGATTGCACTGGAAAACAATTTTTGTGAATTTTATTATCGTTAATTTAAAGGAAGAAACATTGTAGCAGTTAATTGGATTCCAGAGTAACAGTAAGATGGGCATTCAGGAGCCCAATGAGTGGCGTCCCCAATTACTTAATTGTGCTGGGCATGGTAGAAAGCAGCTAGGCTTTAATTTCTTCACGGTTAACAACTTTGTTTATGAAACAGACGGATGTATCATAATTTCGTACTTTGGCTTCTAAATTCTGCAGTAATGTACACATGTTTGATATTTGCAGGCAGCGTGAAGTCCTCCTTTGAGAAGATTTCTGTCCAGCTATCCAAGGTGCATTTTGGTGGCTTTTCCCAATGGGCAGAAATAAGAATTCCTTTTCTAGGACTGTGAGCTCCCTTGCTGCAAAATAACAGTTGTTAGGGTCTTGTGTTTTTTGGTAATGAACAAACATGTTGCAGTACATGTGTTCTAAACACATGGTTATAAATGTCCTGCAGAGAGAACTAAGATTTAATTTTTCATTTCAGTCTTTTAAGAAGTATATAATACACACACAAATGTGCTTCATTTAGCCTTTCAGATTTCACTTCAGTTTGTGTAACTGATACCAGTGGTTTTTCTCCCTCTGCAATCTCTTGGCTTTTAAATTTATGCAATCAGGAATGGTTTTAAATAATTCTTACACAATCCACAGTTCAATGGAATTATTTCTGTGAGCTTGGACAGATTAGTGCCTAAGCAAACAGGGCCCTGTTTGAAGTTGTTTTTATTGATGGCCATGCAGCCAGCTAGCTTGCAATAGCCAGCAGTCTTCTCCATCAGCTGTAGGATCTCCTGACAGATTTGAGTGGTGGATTTACCTTGCTTTTTTAATTTAACATTGACAGCACTTAAGCATAGTTTGGGTGTTTCACTGTGACACTTTGTGTAAGCTTGCCTTGCAATAGAATAATAGAAACATATTTTAAAAGTAGACTTGTACAAGTATTTGACAGAATTACACAGTACACAATCTGAAACTTTCTCCTGATTAAATTTGACTGTTTGTTTTTAGTTAAACTAAAGCCCGCTATAGTTCTTTTTGTATTATGAATAACGAAATGAAGTTGTAAGAGCTCTCCCAGATCAGTCTGCTCCCATCCTGTCACCTGTAGCTACATGAGATGGTGGCCTTTGTAAACTAAAGAATAATTAAATTTTTGGACCCCATTTAGTTTGAAAATCTGCCCTACAACCTTCTAACCAGTGGTTAGGCATTGTCTTCTAATTTCTGATCTAAATAAATTTTAATGGCTAATCCATATGTAGTTGTTGTTGAACCAGTAATTTTCTTCAAGTTGAATAGCTTTCCTGTTTATTCCTGTTATATTGTCAAAGTGTAGTCTTCACCCATCAACTTTAACTGTCCTAATGGTATTATTTTCCTTTCTTTTTGTCTCCAAATGTCTTTCTTTCCTTGAGATAGTATCCTTCTAGGTGTATGTTGGATTTATCAGTCTTGTCTCTGTGCTATTTGTACCTGATTGTTTCCCCTGGGAAATTTCCCTTGGAAATACTAGAGTTGTGTTTGTGTTTTCCTCACAGCAACATCACATGGATGTGTCTGATGTTCTGGAATTGGTTGGTGTCCTTGAGTCCATGGACACAGGACACAGCTATGTGTGAACTTCTAGTCTACGTGAAGTAGAAATTCTTCAGAGTTAACAATGTGCATGACTTACCCAATTTCATGCTGTTATACTTCATTTCATTTCTGTTACTTCAGTTCCTCACGTGATCCAAATATTCCTGTATAAAAACAACACTCAGCTGAACTGACAATTTGTTTGTCAGCATATTTTCTCAAAGCTTTGCTTTCTGTGCCTACGTCATTAATGAAAAGGGTGAGTATTCTTCAATCAAGCTGAATCAAGAATCAAGGTCCTCAAATGTCATTTGAACTAGACTACTAATCTCTGTTCTTGAAACTACTTGTCTGCCCTGTAGTGAATTCTTTGCTGTTCTTACAATCCCTCTCTTCTTCATCCAAGTTAGTAATTTTCTTTGTGGCACTGTATCAGGTTCTTTTATAATCTAATAGGAAAGTTGTTGTTGGGCACTGACTTAGACTGACAGTCCAGTTTATCTCTGTCATTCTGTTCCATCTCAAAGTTCTGGCCCTCTGTGATTGAGGTAATATGCTTGCATGTATCTGAGTTGCTTCTTGCCCCAGTTACACATCGGAGAAGGATTTGATATGTTTTAGTTTTGTTTTGGTAAATACAATAACTTGATGTTACATGCACTGCTGCAAATGTTTTGAAATGTCTGTTGAAATGGATTGTATGTTCTAATTCTTGTGAAGTCTAAGATTGACATTTTTTCATGTGTTCCCTTTTTACAATACTGTCTTTGTTGTTGCATTCAGCACTAGCATTCTCTGTTGAAATTTGGAACAGCACAACTCATTTGGTTTGAGGATCATGCTGTTAAAAATATTATATAGCCACATCTAAAGAACAGTTACCACTGAACTCTCTGCTTTCAGAGTTGTTATGGACCATATGACAGATCTTGCACACTTGAGTTTCATATATTTGGAGTCATACAGAACATAGGGTTAGACTGCCGTGATAGTGCCATGACTTCACTGCTGAGTTCCAGTTCAGAAAAAACCCCACACTTTTAATAACAAAAGCATTTTCTTCAATAGATTGTTATTAGGAAGGATAATAAAATACAGTGCAGAAAAATTGGGTGTTACAATTGATGAATAAATTACTTTTTAATGAGTGATAGTTCAATGCTTCTTCATGGCTACAGTAGGAAAAAAAGAGATGGAGAACTTCAAAATCTACTGATTGGCCTATGGGTTTGAATCTCTTCGGCATCATTCTGTTGGCAGAGTAGCATTCCAGCTGTTAATTGGTGCTTTAACACATCTGAAGTGGTTATTTAGTTGTGTCATTCTACACTGTTATATCAGGCAGGTCTTGGAGAAATTTCAGCTGTTTCTCACTTTCAGCTGTGTGCCTTAGCAGGGCTGCTAGTCTTCCTCTGCGGTGGGAATCTGGAAAAGTATTTTTTGTTGTTGTTTGCTTTGGTTTTAGTGAAAGATATTCTCCTATGAAGGTCAGAGCTGTGTCATTTTGGGGTATGGCATTTGTTAGAAGCACTCAAACACTAGCCTGCTTTTTAAAACGTTTTTAAGCTGTTAAACTACACAGCTATATTGGAGTGCCTGGTGATTTTTAGAATGAAATGTTCTTGAGCAGTTTTGTTTCTGCAAAAGAGCAACATAGACTATTAGAGAACTAGTTGTCTTAGTTTAACTCAGAAACTTACATGAGAAAAAGGAAGAACTGTTCAAAGGATGGGTTGAAATCCCTGAAATCTCTTCTGGTAGCTGTGTCATGAGGACTCTGCTTAATTCTGCTGTGATAACTGAAAAAAATGCCTCAACCCGCCCATGTCAGCGCTGTATTGCTACTGTAGTGTGGGCAGTAGAACAGGATATTTGTCCACACTGCAGTTCACATAGTTCCTACTGAGACATGTTACTGTAAATCCCCAGCTTTCCCGTGGTGGCTGAAGCTCACCTGCCCTGCAGGGAAGTGCTGCCATTCTTGCTCTGGGTGCAGCAAGGCTCAGCAGTGCTTGTCTGCCCAAGCCTTACAACCAGCCCAGGGGCTTTCCTGGCTAAGGAAGCAGCAACAAAAGATAGTTTGCATGTGTCATATGTGCATTTGTATAATTTCTTAGCATTTTCGAGGTATTCTTCTAAATGCTGATAAGCATTCTCAAATTAAAAGGGTTTTTAAATGGGGAATTATAACAGAATTTGTTTTCTTTTACTTTATTGCATGGTTTTATATATGATTTTATACATAGTTAAATTTTAATATATATCTGTGAAAAATAAAATATTAATGGAAGGAAGATTCAGGTACAGAATACTGGTTCTAAGTGTAGAGTGCTATTTTTCTAATAGGCTTGGACAGAATTTCTGGAAACTGCCTTGGATTCTGTCACGATTAAGTTGGAGTGAGCTGCACTAAAATGTTCTATTTTTCCCATTTTTTTCTTGATTTTTTTTGGTAACATGCTGTGTAGTACTGTGGCAAATATATGCTCCTGTGCCAGTGTGCCCTCTGATCTTAGTGAACTGGGCAGCGAGATCACCAATTTTCTGAAAGTTTAAAACACTCCTGCTCTTGAAATGTGCAAGAGTGTGAATGCACATTCCTTCCAGAAACTCTTGCATGTGCAAGACAGACAGAAATAATTTTTAAATAAACTTTGAACACACTATTACTGGGATTTTTTTTTTGCTTGATGGAATACTGTAAATAAAGCCTTTGTTGTTATTGTTGCATAAAGCTGTTGGCAGTTTTCATCTTCCATGTTTTATTGAGGCTTGGAAGTTCATTGCCATTGAAACACAGAATAAAGCAGTAATATTTATGGACTTATGTTGCTGGCCTGATGCTTTATAGCTAGAAGGACATTCCTTATCAGCTGTCAGAACTGGTCCTGTTTCTCGTGTATAGGGAACACTAAAGAGTGAATATTTTTGCTGTCACATTGCTTTTAGCTCTGCCCGGCCGGGAAGTTTAACTTGAAGTGACTTGTGCTCCGGACATTGCACAGCGCGTGGTTCCGAGTCCATCCCACCACAGCCTGGCAGGAATCCTGGCCAAGGCCGGGGCTGCCGTGGCGCTCGGGGAGCTCGGCCCCGGCTCCCTCTTTGTCGCTGCATTAGGGAGAAGTCAGAGACGTGTGAAAAGTAGGCCAGGGGTCGGTTTGGCGCGCTGCGCCTGCCCAAATTGGAAGTGACGGACACCTCCCGGCTCAGCCGCTAATTTGCCTCCACGTTAAATGCCTCCGAAGAGTAATTAAAATGAAAAGTTCTTGGGTCTCGCCGACAGACAGATTGAGTTATTGATGCTGGAAGCGGCCACCAACAGTAATTGCTGCCCATCCCCGAGCGAACGCCAGTTGTGGCATTCATGAGCAGCGCCAGGCTGACAGGGGTCAGGGGGGTCAACCCCGCCGAAACGAGGCCGAGCAAAGGCAAAATCAGTGCTCTGTTCCTCTTTGTGCAGCATTGCTTTTGTTGCAATTAACTATTTAGGTGTTCAAGCTGCTCTGTAGTCCTTTGAGGCCCAATTATGCTCCCCTTGTGAATTGCCATTGAAAAGTCCTGTAAGCAGAACCATGACCACAACTATTGCAGCCTGCAAAAGTAACTTCATACTCAGTTTTGCTGTCTTAGCTGTGTGTTCATCCACTGCACAAGTAAATTATATTTTATTTGTGGAGCAAATGGCATGTGCACATAGGAGCGTAATTTTTCAGGGGGAATTAATTTGCACACATCTTTGGAATCCAGAAGGATGTCACAATTTTGCATTGCAGTTAGTGTTGTCTTTTTCTGCTTTTTTTTTATTTTAAGATGATGTACTATTTAGGAGACAAAAGTAACGTGGTATTAGGTAACAAAACTAACCTTTAAATTTAATACAAATTTGGTTTTCATCCAGCAAAGAGGCTGGAGGTTTTTTGCAATAAAGCTGCTCTACTAGCATTTTTCACCAGGTGGCCCAACGTAGTGCTGCATTTTCCCCCCACAGTATTATGGGAAGTCACCACTTGAGTTTCGTTTTTAACAAAAATATTAAAAGAAGTTTTTGTTTCTGTAAAGAAAATAGTTTTCAAACAGATTTACATGTTAATCTGTTGAATACTACTGCTGATAGCTATATGCAAGTCTAAAATTATACAGCTGTGAGTAGTGAGTTGACATATCTAATATTTTTAATAGGAATGTAAAAACATCCCTGTGGGTTGTTACCAAAAGTGTATATTTCAGAAGAGCCCTGCTATTAAGTTAGATAGTAAACATGGCTAATACTTTCAGTTACTAATGTTAATAAACATATGGGGATTATTTGTTGGTTTTGTTGGTTATGCTCAGCATGATGAAAATCTTGAGGGTTTTTTCTTGTTTCAGAAATACATAAAGTTCCCTAACACTTTGTTTTATTGCATCTTTCAGGAAACAAAGGTGGAAAAGTTACAGAAGCATCTTTGCAGTCAAGCACCAAATCTTTTATTAGGCTTCACCGAACAGACTGAGCTTAACATCTGTCAAGCAGAAGGGCCAGTCGCCTTGCACAGGAAGGATTAAAAGTGAACAATGACTCGATTGAGAGTTCATGAGCAATTGCTTGGAGCCTATCTGCTCATCATTCTCCATGTTCAAGGTAAATATGTGCTAGTTTAAATAAGTTTATATTTTTGATTTGTAGCAGAGTTGTGTTTTCCAGTGGTTGAAGTAGGATTTTTGTCTTTTGGATTTTCTTTTGTAGGCAGGTCACTTACCAGCCTGATGTTCCCTATAGATTCTTCCCTAAAGAGAAGGACATTCTAGTGGTCATGCATTGCAGTACAGATTAGGTCTATTTTAGCAAATGCGTAAATAGAAACAACACCAAAAATGCCTAGTACACCATGGAGCAAGTTATATGAGAAGCAGAATTGAAGGTTTGACTTCCTGAATTTCAGTTCTCTATATGTGTGCATATTTGATCCCTTTAAACTTGACCCAATGAAAAAATTGCAGTGTGCAGTTGCCTTCTGATGCTCCCAGCAGCCTAGAGGTAGTGTGGCATAACTAATATAAGTTAACCTGTTGTGCCTACTTTATGAGCCGAGGTGAGGCTATGGAATATTCACAAATAGCCTCAGTTTCAGTTAGTGAGGATACTCATTTGTATGTCTGTTCTCTTTCCAGACACCAGTTATCAAAAACTTCTGGAAATCCAGTTATCATTAGAATTTGAACTCCTCTGTCAAATTGAGTTGAACTAAAGAAAATGAATTGGGAACAACCAATGTTGCTGTCTCATGCTCTCTCAGGAATTGAAGCTCTAGTATAGAGAATATAACTAGTTTTTGGGAAACTCCATTTTACAGTGATTTCCTTGCTCCTTCTTAGTGGCTGTACCTGGCAGATCTCATTCTGTACCTGCTTGTCGTTTAGAGTAGTGTCAGAATGGCAGAAAGGTCTCTGAGCTGTTGGTGGTATGGCATTCTTGTGGCTGGCACTGGAACAGCAGTGCTCTGCACGTCCAGCAGGCACCTACATCCCCAGTTGGTCTCTGTGTGAGATCAATTGTTCTCCCAGCTCTGCACTTCTCATTTGTTTGAGTACACAGAGCTTTCCATATATTTTCAGGAAAATAGAGAAGACTGGTACTGGCATCTAAATACTTGAATATTTCCATGCTTAGATCAATTACTGCTTAGTGCTTGATTTTATTTTGAGATATTATGTGAGATACTTACTTTCAAGAATAACAATTCAATGAACCCATTAAAATGGGGAGAGGAGGAAGCCTGGTAAGTACCCAAATGCTAATCTTTTTGTTCTGTTTCTGGTGTGAATCTGCAATACTCAATTGAAGGATGTACCAGAGCTGTATCTTTCAAAACTATGCTTGATATATAACTTGACAACTGATTTGAGGAGCAGACCTGCATTAATTGTGTAAGGGACTTGCCCCTTCCAAGCCAGTCCCCACCTCTTCCCTAGTGTTGATATTTACCTTCTTGTGACCAAGTGCCAAGGAGACAAGAATTTGGGGGCTACTGCAGCTTCTGACTTGGGTGGAGGAAGCACTTAGGCTGAGCACAAGAGTGTACCCTTCAACATAACCCAAACCCTTACTGAGCAGTGAATATAAGTGACACTGAGGGTGTTTACCTGGAATTGACCAGGCACGAGCTGTCAACTGCACTGAGACCCAAATTAAATGAATGGTGTCTCAGAGCACATACCTTTAAGCTCTTTTAAGTACTACCCCACACACAGACTCACATCTAAGCTTTTATGGAGCAGAAGTGCCCTCTGGATCTGTGCAGAATTGCACTTTAACTAAAGATACTTGAAACTGCCCTTCTTCCTTTGAGTTTTCTGTGGAGTCGGTCCAGGAGCTCACCACGAGCACACTGAAGGCTTCTGTGTTGTTGAGTACAGCCTACAGAAGAATTGTGAACACTCTTCGAACTCTCTTCGAAAACTGCACAAGTGTTCTGTGCAGTTGCCAAATTACTTGAGCATTTTCATCTTTTAACCAGCGGGGGCTCAGAAAGGTGTCACCAGACTTCTAGATACGTGCTTGAAGTGCTGGTGTTTGGCTGGATTCAGTGTCTGTATATGCTATACGTGCACTTATGTGTTTCAGGAGTGGGTAAGAGAATGGGTGTTAGTTTGAAACTTTGCCATTGCAGCAAAGACTTCGTGGTTGAAAGCAACAAAAACTATAAATCCAGGATTCTTCCATCCTTGACACATTAGTTAAGTTGGAAGAGAAGAATTCTCAAGACCAGTCCCTCTTCTCGTTGTGGACATATAATGTTTGATTTTCAAGAAATAACTCCATCTACTTGGGCAGAAATAATCTGGTTTTGAGTATAGTTGAATATATACAGATATCTGTAGGTGCTTAGGTTGGTAATGGGCATAAACTAAAATGCAGGAAATTTAGTTGAGAAATTAGGAATGAAATTTTCACTGAATACGGTTGTGTTAGGCTGCCTGGGGAGGCAATATCAATCCTTAGAGATAGTTAGAACTTTACAGCAGTGACTGAACAACCTGGTGTAACATAGAAGTTGGTCCTGTTTTGCTGAGGTGGTGGCACCACGTGACTTCTAAAAGTCTCTCCCACTCTAAAATGCTCTCAGACATAGTGTTTTGCAGTGTAGCTTGTTCTGCTTGTATTCTAGCAGTTTTGCTGCTTCTTGCAGAAGAGGCAAGCTTCTTGCCTTGTTCCCTTGAAGAGGCTGGGAGAGATATGCTTTGTTCTTTTTGCTGAAGTCACAGTTACCCCTTTGCATTAGTCAATATTTGGCATTTTACTCATAGGCAATAGCAACTGAAGGATTTCTTCTTTTCCTCTCTAGGTACAAATGGAAGTAATAATACAAATAGTCAGGTCTTCTAGTGACTTGAAATTAAATGACATTAACTTCTTCCATTATCACATTGATTAATAACAGTTCAGTAAATAACTTCTGATAAGTGATACAGGTCAATTAAGTTTAAAGACTGAAAATTTCTTTTTTCGGCTTCAAAAGAAGAAATTGCCTTATCTTAGAAATATTCATGACTTTCAGATGGATACTGAGGGAGTTCTGAAAGCCATGGAAAAGTTGAGCTTACTGAAATGTTGTTGATTCTTTACAAGTTGCCTAAGGGCAACTTCTTCAAACGTATGAAATATGCTTGGTTTCCAGGGGTGTTGAGGAAAAAAACAGTCAAGTCTCTCTGCTTTTCCCTAGGTTCGTGGAGGAGTTGTGTTTGTTGGGGGAGGAAAGGATTGATAGTTTTCAAGTATTTGAAATTTTTATAGGAAAGAGACAATCTAAAGTGAGAAGTTCAATTGAAAAAGTAGTTTCAACAAGGAAAAATATGCAGGATGTTACAAAAATCCATCATAAAGCAATGAACAGAGGTGAAGAAGATTCATTATGAGAAATTGAAGAGAATTTGTGTGATTTACAGGAAGAGGAAAGAAAAGCAGAGAAAGTAGAAACCAGCGTGTGTACCTTGTGTCTGGCATCCAGCTTAATGGCTTACTCCCTTGGTTTTTGGGAGGCTTCTTCTGAATGTTAGGAATTTCAGAGCTTACCAAGACCTGAGAGAATGATAATAGCAAGTGTGTCTATATACCTGCATATATACATATATATATATATATATACGTACCAGATTCCTTAACAGGTAACTTGAAAAAACAAGTGGCTGCATGTGTTGATTAATGTGAAAGTATTCTTGCAGTAACAACAGAAACCAGAGGCAACTCGTGACATTATTGGTGAACATCTGCAGTTTCTCAGGTTGGTACTAGAGAGCAGGGGGACCCACCTGGTGGTTACCCTTTGAATTGTAGCTTCTTATAGCTTAGGGGACTCCTTCAGTTATGTTGAGAAATAGTCAAAAATAAGCCTGTGTTGCAGATGGCTGGATTTAATAGCAAGCTTTCCAATTAAAACGTTTTTGGGTTTCCTTTCTTGCTATGGAAGGCCTCTGCAATGTCTTTAAACTTAAGACGTGCTCTGCATCTTCATCCCCTTCCTTTTTCTGATCTAAGGCAAGAGGTTATTGGCTTCAGCTGCAGTTGAGGACTGCAGTTAACAGCCTTTTGTCTTCCCAGTAGTGCAGATTTTTCCTTCAGAGAACCAGTTTTACTTCTGAGTGGAGTTCGTTCTTTGTTGTTGTAGTGCATTGATGAGCATATCTGATCAATATAGGTAACAGAGTAGCAAAGTGCTTAACATCTACTTAAACACCTTCTCATCAATTCTGTACTTCGCTGCTGGCAGTTTGCTTTATATGTGGTTCATCACACCTTGATGTATTCTTCAGAGACACCACAGAAGACCAGTTCTTTTAATCCTTGTAAATTAGTTGACAAAAAATATATTAATAGCACTTGATATGTATGAAGATTTATTAAAAGCTAATTTTTTTTAAAGGGTTAATATTAAATATTAAAACTTAAAGTTTCCACTGTTTGTTAGTAAACTAAAAATCTGTTGATTTTATTTCATTGCTCTAATTACTTTTATTCAAATATTTGATACGGATAAGGAATATATTAAGATACATTTTAAAACTTTTATGCACTTTCTCTAGTTACTGAATTTAAACGTATAAACTAATCTGAAATAAAGAAAATATTCTAAAAGCTGTAGAAGAAACTTACAGTTGTCGGTAGCTGATTCATTACTTGAAAACACTAGTTTGGTTTGCTGGTGATTTCTCCAATTACTGGCTGCATCTGTCTTTAAAACATGGGCAGCAAACATGTATTTTTATGCATTTGTCTGACTAAAGTTCTGCTAAGGGATTATTAAAAGTTGATCTATTTCTGTATTATAATTTCGCATTTAAAGTAACTTTAGTCTTTAAAAGTTCATTTAATGTAAATTAGAATGCAGTGTACATTTTAAAGTAAAATACACAAGATTTTCTTGTCTCTGGCTTTTTTATTGAATACATAAGAACAGAGTAGTCTTCCTCAGAAGTTACTTCTTTTGGGGAAGTGGGAGCAGAGGGGATTGCTGGTTGGGAAGTAAAGGAGGCAGGAGCTGCCTGCCTGTGTTAAGCACTGGTGTAGATCCTGGGAGAGCTGGAAGGGCAGGAGAGAGTTTTTAAACAAGTAGTCTGGGAACATGCTGTGATTTTTAGGAACCAGTTCTGCTGGATGGAGCTACCTCTAACATGCCTGGTGTTTGGAGATCACAGCCTTGATATATAAAAGGCACTATAGGGAGAATTATGGTTGGAATGCCAAAAAGAGTTCATAGAAAAATTTAAGATACTTTCTTTGCACTCATGCAATTTTTCTGATTTTTTAAAAATTATTTTGTCTTTCAAGAGCAAGTGCTATTATTGTATTCAAGGTGTGTCAGCTGTACCGAGGTTTTAATTCACATAACAGAACATGTTAAATCATTATGAAAGTTTGTGATAGGCAGAAAGGTGAAATGTCCTTACTGGAGTGGATGATTTTGCAGTATCTGCATCCTAAAGCAAGAAAAAGTAATTTAAAACTACCACATAAAAATGTCAAGGTTTGTCTTTCATAAGGAAGGCATATTTTGCATAAAGAGCGTTGGTACAACTTTCATCTTTGATGGAAAGAGCCCAGTGTGGGTGAGCCCTGAGCCTCAGCACCAGCAGGGAGGCAGGTGCAGGGGGTCTTCTGACAAAGATTCTTCTTTCTTAAATATTGAATTTCTTGGACTTGACAAGCATGGGTCAGGATAGATACAAATACATGCCTCCAGTGCTGTAGTTCTGTTAGGATAAATCCCTTTTTAAGGGTAATGTACTCTGGAATAGAAATGTTTTTATGAGCAACATCTGTATTACGGGTTCAGAAAGCTGACTGCTGTAGGCCACATTACAACTTTATTTATGGAGGAAGAGAGGATACACTTAAGTAAGAAATTGTAGGTATAATTTGGCTTTTGTATTTGTCTTCTTTCACTTACTGCTGTCTCTATGTTTCATAGAGCTGGGTTTTTACGGGTTACACAAATCTTCTCTTAGATCAGAAGACTTAATGAAATTATGTGTGTATCCTGGCATTGAGTTGCAACCATGTTAGCTCAGCTTTTAGTGATTAGTAACACCTCAGTGTCAAGCACAGTACATTTTAAAGATTTATCCGTGTTAATATTCATATTTGAAACCATTATTTCAAGTAGACTTAGATTTCTAACCTAGTGGGATTTTTAATATCCTGTGCTTCTTTGAAATACATTTTATAGTCTTAAGTTATTTTCTGTGATTGGAAGAAGTAGTGCTTTGAATAATTTATATTTTTGTTCAAGGGCTGGATATGATATATTGACAGGCGTTCTATTTTAACAATTTATTATTAATTTTTAAAAATTTATTTATTTTATTAAAATAAAGTTTAATTTTAAACATTCATTTAAATGTTGTCCTATCTGTAGCAGTTGCTCACACTTCTAGAAATCTGCACTGCAGTGTATGATGGGGCACAGCAAATGACAGAATCAGAACTTGAAGTCCCATCAGCTTGTTTCTCATCAGTGTCTTGTACTCTAGTTAAGTGAGGAGAATTTTCCACATCATCATCACTCTGACATTTCATTGAATATTGTAAGTTTTTGAAATGTGGTAAAATGCACATTACAGAGCAGTTTGCATGTTTAGAAGTATATGATACTACTGTTCTCAGGGCTGGACAAACAGGCTGCAAGTGGTCCAGGACCTTGAACAAGTCCTCCAGTGTGTAGTAGTTCATTTGTTGCTAATGTATATTATTTTGCCCCACCAGCCCTGTGCAGTTTACAGGTGGAGGTTAGGAAATAGTGGAGAAGGAAGCTCTGCTGTGCCTGAAGTCTCTGCGTACTACATTTCAGTTCACAATATGTGGCACTTACACCTTTGAAGGTTATGTGAGATTTATGTGTGTGTTTCTTAGCTATTCTGCAGAGTGACAACTGCTTGTGTCATGGAAAAGAAGAGATTAATTACATCATCAAGTAGTGTACTGTCACAGGATCCCTAAAACATGATCCTCCCTTTCACTGTCCTGCTCCCAGGAGGAAGATGCAGCGGTGTGAATGTTTGAGAGCTGCAGCCTTGAGGGTGGGGGGATAATGCTTGGAACAAGACATCATTGAGGCCTATCCTTAGTTCACTCTTGTTCATTTACTCAGTATCTGTTAACCAGGAAAAACAGCAATGAAGCATCCTCTGACTCCAGGACCTTCATCTGCCCGCTTAACACCTGTGCTGGATGGAAGTCAAGTTTTGCCGTGTTTGAATCCCTTCCCCATACCTAGCAGCCTTAAGCTGGGCACTAATCTGTCTTGAAATGCTGAGGATGAATTGTAGTGCTGCAGTAATGGATGTAGGTAGAGATAACATGTAGGTGGAGGCGATTAAAAACTGTTTTCTGAAGCGATGCTCAAACTCCTGGCTAAGAAGGGTTCTCTTTACAGTCTTAGAAAGTAAAAATGCAAGAGTGAAGTGATTTTCTTTCTTTTCCCTGTTTTTTGTGCTGTTCAGGTATTACTTGTAAGATGAAAGCAGGCTACCATGGAGTTTCACATTACAAAAGTAATGAAATTGTAGTCTGTTCTTGCTTTGAATAAAAATCTTTACCTATAGAAACAGTCCAAAAGACAAAGATGCTGGTTCTTTGAAAATACAGTTATCTATTTGGTATTTAATTTGGTTTGTGCTCTTCATAAATTTTGTAATGCAATCCATCATAATAAATGAAGAGGGAAAACGTATTTAATCTAACTTTTAGTATAAAAGCTTGGTATACCTGTAGTCATGCTTCATTGTGAGTTTACAAAGAATTATACTGCTTTAAAAGATGCCAGACCTGCATAAAAATGTTATTCTTTCTGTTCTGAAATAGGAGAAGCCATGCTTTAAGGGTTCCTTGGATTTCTCTTTAATAAGTTGAAAAAGTGATCATGGTAGGAAAATGGATGAGTAAGACATAGATCATAAAGTATTCAGACTTTCAACACATGGAATGTCCCTCAAGATAAAGGGGGGTTTTATAACATTAATTGGGAAAGATACCTCAGTCATTCAACAAAATTGGAAAGACAATATCTGTGCCTACGCAGTGGCTTTTCCTTTGAATATTTAGTAGAATTACCTGTTCTCTGAGCAGGTAAGGTCCTCTTAAATGCGAATACAGAATGTTGTGTAATGTCTGTGGCACAGTATTAAAATTACCCTTCAGTTTATGCTGGGAAGAACTCAGTTAGAAGGGGAGAGAGGATGGATGGAGGAGCTATTTCAATTGTGCAGAATTCCTCTTGGTTACATCAGAAATACTATAACTTCCTACAGTCTAGCACTGGATCTTGTTTCTTGTTAGCAGTCTGTATTTAACTGTTTAACTTGGGCATTACTGAAATACTGTTTGAAGACCATGTTTCAAATAAAACATTGCTAAGTGATTTCAGTGTTTAGGTAAATGGTGGTGTATTTCTTAGGATATTCTCTTAGTTGTATCTGAAAGAAGCGCAGTTCATTCCTTTGCTGCATTGCACTGTGCACTAGGTGTGCAGTATTAACCAGAGAAGGAAAGCTGCAAGTCTGCTATTTTCAGAACAGTAAGATCAAATTTCACAAATATTTCATCATGCATTTGTTTGAATGACATAGTGGATGTACAGCAGAGTGATACAGAGGGTTGTATCTGCGCAGGGTTTTAATCAAGTTTTTCTGCACATCTTTCAAGCAAGGTACAACAGGAGACTAATGTTCTCATCACTCGTGCTAGCTAGGTTTGACAGGAAGCCACAGGAATCTGTTCCAGGAGACTGTGAGTTTCTTGGTCAGGCTTTTTTTTCCTTAGAAAATTGAAATTTTTCTTGTGACTAAAGCATTTTTGAGAAGTACTGAGGTACCTCCATTTTTTTATTAATAACTGAATTTGTAAAATCTGTTGGTTCTGACTGTTGTCTTACCTTGCACTCTGAGCCTCACACGGGGCCTTGCTGTGATCTGTATCAGTGCAGGTGACAACTTGTTCATGACTATTTTTTGTCTGTATTTGTTTCATACCTTGAGGACTTAGAGCCAAGGTGATGCACAGAAAGAGATTTCCTGTTGGTAAAATTGTGTATGATAAAGCTGGAGGAGATGCGTAAAGATGTTCTCATCTCATACAGTAATCACATAGCATATTCCAAATAAGGCAGATAATGTTCCTAAATTTTTTTTCTGGATGTTCTTCACTAAGAAGAAAATGGATGTTTTCTTCTGAATGCCTACATTCACTAAAGCGCTTTAATAGTATGAACAAGAACAAATTATATTTAACTCTCCTGCTGTTGAGAAACTGAGGGCTACTTGGAACATGATGTAGCCCTGTTTTTATTCTGTGAAAGCTCGTTTGTATGGATGTTCATGTCATTTACAATTTTAATTTGCAAACAAGATTTACTTTAGATGTGTTTTGAAGTACTAGTGCATACAGAGATCAAAAAAACCAAGAGATTTTGGAGTTATTACTGCTCTTCTGTGAGACTGTGAATCTATAAAAAATTACTTCAGAAAATTAGAAAATTGCATATTAACTGTGTTCAGTCATGCATAAAATTATTCTTCTTGTGGTTGTCAAGCCATCAGCATTTTGGTTCTCTAAACACATGAATGAGAAGAGCTTTCTTCAGAAAATTCTGACCAGTTACCCCAGTACTTTTCTGCCCCACCTCTAAAAGGGAAAATCTCTTTCTGTTTATATTGATTATGATTGGAAGATCTGCTGTTAAGGTACAAAGTATTTCACCTACGTATTTCTGGAATAAAATTATTAACTGAAATTTCTACCATAATCTTGGGAGAGGAGGTTATGTACTGTGTAGTTCAATTATTTGTTATTATTACTATTATTCTATTGTCACGTTTTGCTTGTAAAATTCTGGAACTGTTACCAAAGAGATGCAAACTTTTTTTTTTGTTGGTTTTTTTTCATGTCCAGGCCAAAAGCTGGACAGCATGCTTCATGGCACAGGAATGAAGACAAATTCTGACCAAAAGAAACAAGCCAATGGAGTCACACTTGCTCCAGAGGACACCTTACCTTTTCTTAAGTGCTACTGCTCAGGACATTGTCCAGATGATGCTATCAATAACACATGCATGTAAGTATTGCATTCAGGATAGAGAGGCTCTTTAAAGAGGCTCATTTTGGCTTTTTAGAGAGCAAACTACCTCTAGAGTGCTGACTGAGGTCCTGTCAGGTGATCTGACCATAATTGATTAGACGCTCACTGGTCCTGAGTGCTAAAACCCACGGTCATCTCTGTGTAAACAATACTGTTTTCACCACACCTTAGAACCATTTGCCAGTGGTCGTTTTAGCCCCAGCAACTGCTTTGAAGGATGGAGGTTTTAAGTAACCCTGTGGTATTTTATAACTGGGTGAGTATTAAGTGACCCAAATCTAAGCCTTCTGACACAACCACCTGTTTGCTTATTTCTTTACCTAGCAGTCAGAAAGGTAATGTTAACAACATAGCCATTTACTGAGAATTCTTCTTGTTGCGTGTTCATTAGTTATAGACTATGAAGGAAAGATGGGAAAATAAAGAAAAACCTGTGGCTGTGTAGGGACAGGAGGGAAGTTTTATCTTTGATAGGCGTAAGAATCCTAACAGACTCGTACTGGTTATGTGTGTGCTTCCGGTGTTCTTTTCATGACCTGAAATGTCCTTGTATTTCCTTTTTTGTCTTCATTTGCAATTCCACGTTTAAGGCCCTTCTGTCTTCTTCCTTAAGAATGAATATACATAGTAGAAAACATAACTTGCTACTGTACTTTGAGTCTTCACTTTAACACACAGTATTCAGTCTTTCTAAAGGTGTTATTTGGGAGATCAGGCAGTTCTGTGGAACCCAAGGACGTAGAACAAACACTGCTCTCTTTTTAAATGTAAACACAGGTAGTGTCTTATAAACAGTTGTGAACCAAGAAAATGTTCCAGTATTTTGTCTTTGAAGTCTCTTGGTATTTATTTATTGGTTTTTTATTGCCCTCTAGTGTTTCAGTCAGTATAGGCCTTACTAATTTTTGTCTGACCTAGTGACTGTAATAGGCCATTATTCTGACAATAAAGCTGTCCATGTGCAGGGTATTTTATGGCAATATGCCTGCCACATCTGCATTTCCTTGAATTAATTTAAATAGATTTTTTGTAAACAAAAGTATTTCTAGATTTTTCTTTAGTATCTGTGTTGAGGGAATGAATGAGTATTTGTGAGAAAGCATCCTTGTAGTGTTGTATTTGAGAATACTGTGGAGGTCTTCGGTTCTCAAACTGGATGGTAACCACTGTGTTAAAGAATATTTCTAGAAGTTCTCATTCTAGAATTCTTAATGAGTTCATGGTGAACTAATGCTGCATATTAAGTGACAAACATGCTGGTAAAACACAAGTGATATGTTTATTCCAGAACTAACGGGCATTGCTTTGCTATCATTGAGGAAGATGAACATGGAGAACCCACGCTTGCTTCTGGCTGCATGAAGTATGAAGGTTCAGATTTCCAGTGCAAGGTAAAGAAAAGATATTTATACCAGTGCCTTACTTTCAGTTTAATTTCTATGCCCCTCCATCTTTTATATGGCATTCTGAAGATGTTTTTAAAGCAAACAGAGGTGCTGAGTACAAGAGAAGAACTTTGAAAGTGATTGTCTTTTTTGTCTTGAGCAGTATTTATTTAACGTACGATTAACAGATTTTGACTAAGCTTAAGAATTTTCCTGTGCATGAAGTAGCAAGTAGAAACCATCTATTTCTGTGCAGCAAGTTAAAAAAGTTGCATGAGATATAAAAAAATGCAAGGCTTAATGTATGCAGTCAAAGAGATGAGATGATGTCTGTCTGCCACGGCAAAGTGATCTCATACATTAAATAGTTGAAGTGTCTTTTTAAATAAAATAGCTTAAACTTTTGTCTGTGCTGTGTTGTAGTCATAGCATCCCCTGTCCCCGTTTTAGCTTCAAAATCTAAATGTTTATTCACTTCTCCTTCAACAGGACTCTCCTAAAGCACAATTACGTCGGACAATTGAGTGCTGTCGTACTGATTTCTGCAATCAGGATTTACAGCCAACGTTACCACCTCTTGATAGTACAGGTAAGCGACTCCTGTATGTTCACACTGCTACTAAGAAACACTGTGTAGATTCTCTTCCTCCTGATCAACAGTAAAAATAAGGAGAAAATGAAATTATAGTATTGCACAGATCTGTTTTTTTCCTTACTAAGTAATTTTTATATGACGTTCTGTACTACACTTCATCCTGTATTTTCAGTTTTCCTTTTCTGCCACTTTCAAGTTAAACTTTTTCTCCATCAGTCACTCATGGTATTTTTATTCTCATTCTTAGTGTGCTCATATCTTGATCTGCATGTGATCTTTTGATCTGTTTTTGTTGTTTCCACAGTCTGATCTCTTTTTTTAATGTTTTTCTTAATCTCTGCTATGCTTTTACCATTATGGATACCATCATAAAAAAGTATTCTGACCTTGTTAACACCTCTTTATTGCAAATTTATGATCTTCTTTCTGTTGTTCCCAGTGAAAACAGTTTGTTTTCATGCACTTACTCATTCATTGCTAGGCAAGTCATACTGGTTTAACTGTTGCTTTCTACCTTCTCAGAACCTTACTGCTGTAAATCCTTCATTACTATTTCTAACAAACTAGCAAGAGCAACCAAACCCAACAACTCCAAAATCTCAATTTAAATCATCTTTCTTTTTGGTTTTTTTTTGTTTGTTTTCTTTTTTTTTGTAGTTGTCATCCAAATGAAATGATCCCTGCTTTTCTGGTATAAATACTTTGATACACAGTATATGCAAGCATACCTAAATAAACTGTTTACAATATATGTTTAATAATAGACTTTGGAAACTTTCTCTTTTTTTTTCTTTCTTTTTTTTTTTTTTCTTTTTTTTTTTTTCTGTCTTATTTTTGTCAAATAGATGGACTTTTTGATGGCAGCATTCGTTGGATGGCAGTGTTGATTTCTATGGCAGTCTCCATAATTGTCATGGTCATCTTATTTAGCTGCTTTTGTTACAAGTAAGAAAGCACTTTCTTTATTGGCAACATTTTTAGTTTTGCAAATCGGTGTAAATAAAACAGTTATTTTGTAAATGTCCTCAGTTAATCATATGTAGATTGACAATAGTTGTAATTTTGTTTCACATTTCTGTGGGTAGCAGTTTCCATTGCCAGGTAAAATGAAATGTTCATGGCAGAGAATTTAAGTGAATTTGATCCTCCTCTGGCTGCAAGGTATTTACAGTTTGTAAGCTGTGCATAACTTTGATGCTATAGCAGCTGGTAAGTGGGAATATCTTAATGCTTTTTATGTCTTGGGGTCTTCAGTCACTTTCATTATTTAAATTTCATCTACTTCTGAGGTTTTTCTTTTTCTGCTGTATTTCAAAACTAAATAATTGACCAGCTGAGCTGAGGCAGTTCATTCGGGTGCTTGTGTCAGCTCCAGCCCTGTGCTGGAGGTGGTCATCGTTCTAAGAGTTTCCAAGGAAAGGTGCACATGTCAGCCTCATCAGCCATGGGTCAAGGTTCTGTCTGTTCATATAAACCAAAATCAGCAATGTTGTGCCAGTAACGCTGGCTGAAAGCTGAGTACTAAAAATGCTGGTTTCCCACCTGACTAATAATAAATTGACATCCATGCACATGCATTACAACAACTTCTTAATACTAAAAAGCTGTGGAAGTTACATTTCAGGGTAAAAAATGATACACTAATGATTCTCCATTTTTTCTTTCGAGAAAACTTCTATATTTAAATAGCTCTTTTCCCAGATCACTTTGTTACTTATGTATTTGGAAGAGTGTTTTGGAGTTCAGCTTAACTTCTGTTACCTTTGCAGGCATTACTGTAAGTCAATGGCAAAGAGGCACTGTTATAATCGTGACCTGGAACAAGATGAAGCTTTTATTCCAGCTGGGGAGTCATTGAAAGACCTTATTGACCAGTCACAGAGCTCTGGGAGTGGATCAGGACTGCCATTGTTGGTAAATCATAAACTAAGATTCTTCTTCACTGAATTTCTCTCCATCACATGCAAAGCTTGGTTTGTACCTAATGCCTACAACAGAGCAGTGTTCATGCAGAATGCTAATTATTTTTTATGCAATTATGATGAAAGATGAGGTACAAACTGAGCATGTTTAAAGCCCATCTTTACATAATTAACTAAAATGAAGTGCAAAATTAGATAATGTTATGAAATCTGTTGGCATCAGCAAAATTTAAAGAAAACCTAGAGCCTACAGCCATTAGATAAATATGCAAGGAATGGCTAATACAAGTATCAAATTGAGTGAACCCAGAGATTTTATTTTCTTAGTGTCCGCTGACTAGTAAAATAGATTTGCTTGTCATTGACTGATAGAAGTATTCAGGGAGACCTTAGAGCAGCTTTTCAGTACCTGAAGGGGCCTACAAAAAAGCAGAGAGGGACTTCTTGCATAGGCATTTAGTGGTAGGACAAAGGGAAAAGGCTTTAAGCTGAAGGAGAGCAGGTGGGTATTAGGAAGAAATTCTCCACTGTGAGTGTGGTGAGGTCCTGGCACAGGTTGCCCAGAGGAGCTGTGGCTGCCCCACCCCTGGGACTGTTCAAGGTCAGGTTGAACGGGGGATTTGAATAACCTGGTCTAGTGGAAGGTGTCCCTGCCCATGGCAGGAACTGGATTATCTTTAAGGTCCTTTCCAACCCAAACCATTTTATAGTGGTTGTTCATTATTTTTTCATTCACCATCCTATATAATACTTGTATGAAAATCAGCCAGTGAGACAGATGACTATTTATAAAATAGAAACAAGTAGAATGCAAGAGAAGATACCCAAATTCAATTAGAAGTTGAACTGACTTAAAACTTTTGGGGTTTGTTATACCTTCGAGGCAGCAATAGTGAGTCCAACATTGGAATAGTGGAAAATTTCATAGAACAAATTTTACAATGGGATCAAAATGTAAAGCAGTCCAGTCTTGACAAGCAGCCTGGCCAGGTACTTTTGGTTAACTGCTATGTTTCCTTCCTCCATCTTGTACCCTCTTTTTCCTTTTTTTTTTTAAATTTTATTTTGTCTTCCTTAGGTTCAGCGCACTATCGCCAAACAAATTCAGATGGTGAGGCAAGTTGGGAAAGGACGATATGGTGAAGTGTGGATGGGCAAATGGAGGGGTGAAAAAGTTGCAGTCAAAGTGTTTTTCACCACAGAAGAAGCCAGTTGGTTCCGAGAAACGGAGATTTACCAAACGGTTTTAATGCGACATGAAAACATCCTTGGTAAGGATAACCAGTTGTTTCCCTTAATGTGTGCTAAAATGTTGAAAGGGTAGAATCTTGCTGCTCTTGATAACCTCATGAACAGTTAGAATCAGAGCTTCTACATTATTAGTTTCCATAAGGGGAACATGTATCTTCTGATACAAAACAATATAGCTTTAGGAATTATTACCAAATCTACTGCATAAAAAATTCATGTCCAAATAAAAAGTAACTTTGTTCATATATTTCATAGGTTTCATAGCAGCAGATATTAAAGGCACTGGCTCCTGGACACAGCTTTATTTGATCACGGATTATCACGAAAATGGATCGCTGTACGATTTTCTGAAGTGCACTACGCTGGACAACAGGGCTCTGCTCAAACTGGCATTTTCTGCTGCGTGTGGCCTGTGCCACCTACACACGGAAATTTATGGGACACAAGGCAAGCCTGCTATTGCTCACAGGGACCTGAAGAGTAAAAACATCTTGATAAAGAAAAATGGAACCTGCTGCATTGCAGACTTGGGTCTTGCAGTCAAGTTTAACAGGTAAATCCTCTGTAATGGGTTTTATTTTATGTAATTCCTGTATTTAATGCACCAGGTACCCAGTTTAAAAGGGAAATGGAATCATTTGGTTGCATACAGTTTTTTTCAGTTTTGAGACTAAAATGTTGTTCTTATTGAATGCTGGTAGGCATTATGATGAAAATAGGTTGTTAAGAGAACAATGAAGAAACTCTTTTTATGGAAAATAAAAGTTTTGTACAGGAAAAGAAGAGGAGATTATTTAATTTTTTATGCAAAACTGGCCTTTCATAGTAATAGTTTCATTATAAGTTCTTTCATAGAATATTTGAACAATGTAAATACAGTTGAAACTTAATTGAAGAAGCGATACTATAATAGTGTTATTAAATAGTTTTTCTTTATTATTTTAAGTTCTATGTAGACAGAGAAATGTCTTTTATTCCAATATAGGCTGAAAGAAAGCATAGGCTTTTGCAAATAATTTTGGGTTGTTACAAAACATGCTCATTTTTAGTAGTGGATTTTAATGAATTTTTTCATATGTGTTTTCAATGTCTTGCAAAAGAAACAGTAAACTCTCAACTACTATATTCACTATGATTTTTCTAGGTAGAAGTACAGTACTTTTTCAGAGAAGTACAATGTATTGAAAGTGGTAGTGTTGAGAGAGAGAGAAACAAAATAAAATTTAATTTGTAAATGGGAGCTTGGCAGTGTAGTTACTGTGTCATACAGGATTTCACACCTTGTAATAGTCCACAATTCACTAACTTCCTAATGTTTTCCTGTAGTGACACAAATGAAGTTGATGTTCCCTTGAACACTAGAGTGGGAACAAAACGTTACATGGCTCCAGAAGTCCTGGATGAAAGCCTGAATAAAAACCATTTCCAACCGTACATCATGGCTGACATCTACAGTTTTGGGCTGATCATCTGGGAAATGGCTCGGCGCTGTGTCACAGGAGGTAAACTTCTCATTATTCTGTATAAAATCTACCAGGCCTTTCCCTCACTTCAGCAGTGCTTCGCCAGGAAATGATATGATAAGCTTGCTATGTGGTCAGGTTTGAGTTCTTTTAGTAGTAACAGTCTGACACATATTTTTGTGACTCATCCTGGCTTTTCTTTCACTCTTTTTTCGTATTCTTACAGATCTTGACCTCTATTCTTTTTCCATCTTACATTTCTCTGTGCTCCTTCATAGCATGTAGTGGATTAGAAAAAGCCAAATTCAGCATTTGGTATGAAAATCAAAGGCACTGTAAGGAATTATTGTAACTATTAAAGTTAATAATCATAATATTGGAGCTTTTATGGTAAATGATTGTTACAGTGAAATTTTCAGATTTTTACCACAGTAAAACAGTATGTTGGGTTTAACTTGGCACAAATTTGAGTTAATTTTTCCTCCTAGCTAAGGATATCTGGGAGTAGATACACAGATTTACTTATTTTAATTGTTCCAAATCTTTCACAATGATCTCCAGGTATTGTTGAAGAGTATCAGTTGCCATATTATGACATGGTGCCAAATGACCCATCCTATGAGGACATGAGAGAAGTGGTGTGTGTCAAACGCCTGCGCCCAGTGGTGTCCAACAGGTGGAACAGTGATGAAGTGAGTATGCTGAGAGGAAAAGCTCCTTCAGGTTGTTCGTTAGGATGGAAGGGTGTTTTAGTTTAACAAGTATTAAAACATTGTGAAATAGGAACTGTGTTCACACGTTCTAATACTTCGGAAAGCTCACAGCAACAGAAGGAGAAAGATATGCTTGAGATCAATTCAAAATACTGACTTTTTTATGTATCTTTCCAGTGATCTGAGGGGAAGATACCCTTAAGCAGCATCCGAGTGTATGAATACTGCTCTACTTGAGATCATCTCTTTTAGATAGTGGAATACGTTTGAAGTTTTAATTGGAGCTAAAACTTAAACGAATTTTCAATTGATTTTTTTTATTCTAAATGTATATAGCTTTTATTGCTTTGTGGCATAAGGTATTTCATGAAAGATGAAGCAATTCCTTTGTGGATTTCCTCTTTGTTTTTTCTTTTTTTTACTGTTACATTCCAGGGCAAGCTGTGATGTAACTAAAATATTTTCATTTAGATGTGTTTTTAAAGGGCTACAGCTTTAACACAGTAAATAAGAAATAACTAGTTCACACAGCAAATTAAATATGCCATACCCATTCTTCCCCAAGTCCTTGACTTCTTCTATGAATTCCCAGTTTTCTCCTTTTGTTTTTCTGACTGCTGAAAGAACTGTTGTCACATCTTCATTTTCACTGAAAGAATTCTCTACATTTTTCCAGCCATATATGTGGAGATTTTTCTGCTTATTGCTGCCATATTTGTACCACTGTTCTTGAGTTGTACTGAGAAGTTCTGGTAATGAACCATTGGGAAACTAAATCAACACTTCAGTTAGTTCCAGCTACTGTAATACCAGGCAGTGAGGTGGAGGGAAAAGAAGGATTGGGATGTGGATATTGCGTTTGGGATTGTTTTTTTTTCTTCAGTAGATCTGTTTATAATAGCTTTCTGCCAACAATTTTGGAGAAAATATAGAAATTGCACATTTGGACTTGAAATTTCTAATTTGGTGTTGATAGTGAACCAAAATTATACACCTCAGATCTAGCAATTGTTACAATAGTGCTCCTTTGTTTTTCCTTTCACAGTGTTTAAGAGCAATATTGAAGTTGATGTCTGAATGCTGGGCTCATAATCCTGCCTCAAGGCTCACTGCCTTGAGGATCAAGAAGACACTTGCCAAGATGGTGGAATCACAGGATGTAAAGATTTGACATAGGAAGTTGACTTTGGAGAGCAAAGCTGGACTCCTCGATCTTTTCACTCAAACGTGGGTGAGGAAGATAGAAATAGGAAAGAGGAAATAACTGAGATTCAGTATATTTTCTCAGCACACTTCTACAGGCTGCTAATGAAATCTTTCAGTACTTCATAGACTGATACTGAGAGCCTCTATACACTACATGCTACATAAATGGACAGCCTTGAGAAAATACACGTTTTGTTTGGGTTTGAGCTGCATTGAGACTTCAGTCATACTTAGTGAGTCTCCAGTAAAACTCTGGGTACTGAATTGAATGTTCAGATTACAGTGCTTTCTGTGAAAGCCTAACAAGCTATATGGATTCAACAGAGATGGAGAATATAAGCTTTTTTTTTTTTTGCCTTCTACCTGATGAAACCTAGTCAATCCATACTGAGTTTTTGTGAAACAGCCTGTAGGTTATAAATCTGTTTGTGATACTACTCAGTTTAACAGTTCTTTATGCCTTTATGTGTGTGCCAGGATTATTTTGCTGTCATTTGGAATATATTAAGAAACCATTTAAATGAACAAAGTTTTGTGGTCAGGGTTCCATGCATTTTGTGGCTCCACAATCAAGAGATTTGCTGCAGAATCTTTGCCATGAAGTTATCTTCAGAAATGTCAGTTTTAATCTTATTTCTATTTTTGGTCACAAGGAGAACTGCAAAAATGTGAACCATTAATCAATTAAAGAATGCCTACCTAAATCTGTAAGAAGCTTGAAACAATCTCATAGGGGTGTAGGCTGCCTTGGTCATCTCACAGCCTAGTGAGCTAGATGAGTATGAAATTTGGCATATTTTTTCCCAGTGCCAATGCAATGAGAATTTTTGCCATGGAATAATTTACATTTTAGCAGGAAGATCAATGATGATGTGTTTTGCCTTCCTGCTGTATTGGGACTCACTGATAGGTGTCTGTCGTGCTCTGAACTTGTTCCCCTGAAGGAGAGGATTTGTCAGCAGTAGGGATGTGCTTTTTCATTCGACAAAACCAGGCAGAAGATGAGTTTTGAAAGGCTTGAGAACAAGTCTTATTTAAGGACACAAAAGAGGGAAGGCAGGAAGCACTGGGTGCCCTGAAGATTAGAGAACACAGTAAAAGTCAAGACCAGGAGAAGTGAGTGTGTGAACTGTCAGAGATCAGATCCACAGCGTGCAGAAGATTTGGAGCTGGGTTGCCCTGGTGTGGATGCAGGAGGCCACATCTGTGGGCCACTTAGTGGAAGTGAAGATTTGAGGCCAGGTAAATCGGTGGGTGTCCTAAGTTCTAGTGAAGCACATTTGGGACGGATGGCATTGAAATTAATTCATGAAGATATAGTAAGCTAGCATAACTGCAAAATTTGTTTTAATTGTGCCAAGTGTCTGACCTGCACAAGAAACTGAAGTTGCCCCATTTTCACCACTGATCCACACAAGTTGGTCAGAAGCCAGAACCCTCCGTGAGGTTACTGTAAGGCAGAATTATTGATTTATAACTCCTTTGGCACTTCTGCTTGGAAGTTAGAAATTAGTACCATAACACAAGCTGAAGCTTCAAATGCATGAATCATCTGAAGAATGAACACACAGTATTGGAACCAGTGAATCTGTTTGATAATTTAAGTGCCTATAACTTTGTACTGTAAATCTTGTTCTAGATAACTTTAAAAAGGGAAGTTATTTATGCAGTGTGTTTTGTGCTTCAGTTAAAAAAAACAAAACCAAAACAAGAAATACCTAGTCCTAGGTACATGTGTACAATTAGATATATGCACACACACACATGCCATAGTTGAGATTTGAAGAAAAAAGTTAATAACACTAAAATTGATGAAAAATGTTAAAACTTCAGATCGATTTATGCCAGATTATTTGTTGTCTTAAAATATGTACATGGAGATTGTTTTGATGTGTTTAAATTTCCCTTGGAAAATACAACTGATAGAAAACAATGTAACACAGAACTAATGTGATTTGTGAACAATTGCAGCCTTCTAGCATGTTACTTTTTTTGTTTTAATCCTGTAGTTCCCATAATGTAAATGGTCAGGCAAAAGATTACAGTATTTTTATTTTCTATTGTGATGTACAGACTTTATTTAACAGTTCTACATATTTTATAGAAAACTAGCTATTTCGAGGGACTTTTTTTTTTTAATAAAGTCATTACTTTTGTAATGCCTTTAAGTATTAATATGTATTCTGGCTGAGAAGTTCAACTTTTGTGTGTCAACTTTTAACTTATTTGAAAACAGCAAGAGATATATGATATTGTGCCACAATCTTCATGATAAAGGGCTTTTAAAAAAAAAAGTTTCTCCGTCCATTGCCAAGAAATATATGATGATTTTGAAATCGCTAACCATGTCTTTGCGCATAATTTTTGCACAGGTAGTTGGAAAATGTTTGGTATAAGCCAAAAAAAGTAAGGGATAAGCTTCTTTTTTCCTTCTCTTGGATTGTTATCAATAAGAAGGAAAAAATGTTTATGTAGGTACCCTGCTAGCTTAAACTTTCAAAGCACGGAGGTCTGTTTAAATTAACCCTTTCCTATTTAGACTATTTTGTCATTTCTTTTAGAACTTGCCACATCATTCTTAGCTGTAAACGTGTTTTGTGAATGTTTTTTAGCTCATTTTTCCCAAGGAAACCTCTGGTGGAAGTATGAATTTCAAAAATTAGTAATTTTTCACTTATTTTCTTTTCCATTGTTTCGGCATTTGCAAGGCAATAGGATGGTGATCTTTGGTTAGACTTCTTAGGACCTAAATTGATTTACACATTTACTTTAACAGAGGGAGCCGATTGCTGGAAGGATGATTTTTTTGAGAGAAAAAAATTCTTTTTTGCCTTAAACCTAATTTTTCAGCACTTCAGTTACTCTGTTCATACTCGAATATATCACATATGTAGTTTTTAATGTCTTGGACAGGAGCTTCCTTGCTTCTGATACTCAACAAAATGTTGGCACTACAGGGCACCTGAGCACGTATCCACGTTCAGTGCAAAGTCCCTCACTGTTGGGAGCCTGAGTATGTCTATACTGATACTTTAACAGTCACTTGGGGAAAAAAAATATGCTCAAAGCCAGCCCATTAATTAATAATTAATAATAATTAAGCATAATTAATGCAGACTCTAAAGGTAAGTTGTTGCTTTATGCAATCCTGTAGAGTTCAGAAGCCTTTAAGGTCAGGGAGAGTAATAGGATTCTTCTACTGGACTGTGTTTAAGCTCATTTTGTTGGTCAAAATTTTAAGCATTTGTCATCCAAAAAATATACTCCAAAACTGGCAAATGTGTTTTCTTTTTTATTTTAAATACAAAAATCAAGTATGTGGAAAGTATCTTGGGGAGTATCAAGACTGTGCCTTGGAAGTTCTTAAACACTCATATGGAGGGATTTTTTGTGCTTATTTAACCTGTCCCATGTAATTTTAGTTAGATGAAAATTTTTTTGAGTCAGATAATTCTTACTGTGACGGCAACTAAAAGGAAAGTTTTGTGTCACTGGCAAATTCCACAAGAAATGTAAAATTCCTCCAGAAAACATAGGTTTACATTTTGAGTTTTACTTAACGTAATTTTGTCTCAAGAAACGGACAGTTTTCCCAATATCCATCACTTTTTCCCAATTATCAATCAGTCTTTTTGAGATCTTGAATAAAATGTAAAAATAATATTCCAGGTTACCTCCATAGTAGTCTAGAATCAAATTTAGATCTTGATCTAAATGACCATTTGAATGTGTTTATAAAACAAATCATTTGGATACATTTCATCTACTCTGTCTTAACAGACTGTATTTTAATGGTCTAAAGTGTTTGGAGAGCAGAGATATAAAGTTAAAAAACATTCTTTTGCTATTGCAAATATTTTTAAAGGGAAGTTACATGCTCATCGTCTGTGAAATATTAGAATGTTTTAGCCTTTCCTCATTCTTCTGACAGTGCCTCTGAGTCTTTATCCTGTGCCCACAATCTTTATTCCAAGTAGGGGTGATATCTAAAACAGCTGGCAGTGTTGCACAAAACAGTGCTTTATGGAACCATGGTGATTAGCCTTGGTTGTGCAGCAGAAGTAGAGTGCACATTACTTCTGATTTTTTTGACAAATCTAATGTAATTGTTGCTTTGTAATATTTTACTGTTTAATGCAATTATAGAAGCCCATATCATGTAGTGGCATTTGTGCTCTGACATGACATGCCCAAAATGAAATGTACTATATTGTATACAAGAAGAAATAATAACATTGTAGTTAACCTAGAAAAGATGTAAATAAAATATGAAAGGAGAGTGGAACAAGACAAATGGTCACACTCTTGTGTGTGTGTTATATGCCAGAAGTGTAGAATACTACTTAAAAAATGTAACACACTAATGTATTTTGTACAGCATCTGCTTTAGAAGGTGCCTTATTGAGTTTACCATGATTGCTTGTTCTGTACACAGATTATGTCCAATGTATCATTTTTAAGTAAATAACCTTATTTTAGTACACATTAGTAATGTGTTTTGTTACTATAAGATTTTGCCTTAAAAATGTAACGACTTGGAAGTCATAATACTGTAACTAAATAATTCCCTACTTTTTAATACCTCATGTTTTTTTTCCCCTCACAGTCTTTCAGTAAGTTGTTAATTATTGCTTTTGTCATTCAATGGTGTTGAGAATTATTTGGTGCTCTGTAAGTTCAGGCTCTTTATTCCTTGCACTAAATTTGGGTGCAACAGTGAAAAACAGTGTTTTCGTCTCCTGATTTTTATCCCTGTCTTACAGCAAAGCCAGAAGCAAGTAAAAATCAAATAATACTTTTATTTGAACATTTGCGAGCTCACTACTTGTTGGTTTTATCCATATAAATTTGCCTCAAGCTTATCAAGTAAAAAGAGAAAAAATAAAAGGGATGGGGAATTTCGTAATTGCTTTTTGTTTCCTCTGTGTACAACATTCTTTTTGTGTAGTAGTATCCAAATCAAGAGATTTGAGCTTAATATGTGTACATACCGTTGGTTGCAAAAATATGCAGGTGCTTCTGTAAATCCTGCTAAATTTACACTGGTTTTTATGATTCAAGCAAACGAAGACAAGTCAAGGAGATATCTCACCTGTGAGTACATAATTACATATGTTTCAGAGGTTGTTTTTATACTGCAGAAATGTTTTGGCTTCTACTCTCCACAGACTTTACCTTTCGTTTGCAAGGAGGAAGTAAGATCCATTTCTGTACTCTTTTTGCCTTTAATCAGGAATAATCTTAGGTTTAAATTTTTTTTTTTTTTTACAGTAGCTGGAAAGTTTTTGTATCTGAACATCATAAAAACTGTTACCAGGATATTATAAAAATAATCAAAAACCTTTGTTTGTTTCCCCTATACAATCAAGTGTTGAATTTTTGGCAGAAGAGTTCTGGAAAGTACAGTGGAACACCAGACGATGTAGATTCAAACCTTTATTCCTTAATATATAATACCAGGAAATGAGACTGCACAGAGGTTTGGTCTCCTTAAATTAGTATCTTGGCAAGGTAAACCTTTTTCCTATGGCTATTATGTTGTTTGTGGAATGTCTTTACTTCCGAGGTTGGATTTAAAGGTGGGGTTCCATATTAGCGTTAGAGGAAGACGGATGAGAAGCCTCTGGGTGAGTGTTCGCACCTGCCTGTGCTTCAGTGAGCAGCGTTTTCTCCCGGTGTTGTTTCGTGAAACGAGCACAGGGTGGTGCTGTATCCTAAAGACAGGAGGAGCCTTCGGAAAAAAACGGGGAGTTCTGAGAAGTTCTACTGCCTGCTAATAATAACTATCAAAATGTTGTCTTTTATGTATGGGGATTTTTGACCTCTATATAACGTGTTACTGATGAGCTTGCACCAGTGTCCAAGAACTGAGGCAGCTCTACCCAGTGAGGTGTAGACACCTCACATGTATGCTTTGTGTGCAGGCCAGAGGGCAAACTGAGTAGTTAGCAAATTGAATCACAAGCTATTAAATAAATAGCAGAAGTGTCGCTAAATTCAGAAAGGATCAGATTTAATTCCATTAATTTCCTTAATCCCTTCTGCAGCTTTATCTTTTCCCCGAAACACGGCTTTGGTCTTTCTCACTGATGTTCATGCAGTAAGTCAATGTCAGCTGTGAATCTGAGCCCTGAGAGGACCCCTACTGTGGACTGACCACCTCCTGAGTCTGGGTCATGAGGGGACCTCCGTGGGCTTCAGAGACTGGCGTGATGTGGATAGCTGCAGAATTCAGGCGCTGCTGGATCTATAGAAAGTAAAATTTACATATATGATACAATCGGTACTTGGATTTGGAGTAAAGTAAGGAGATCGTCTTGGAAAAGAAAATACATTAGGAGACTTCAATTTTAAAATGTAAAGTACTATAAGATACTGACCTTCATAAAGCAGCAAAAGTTTCAGTAATAAAATAATTGAATGAAGGCATTAAGATGCACAGCTTTCTATCTTACTATAAAGCTTAGTGTTTTGATCTGGAGATACAGAAACTTGAAGCATTGGCAATGTTTTCTGGCAGGTTTCTAGGAAGTGCTAAAAGAAGTTGGAAGCTTTTATTTTTAAATATGAGTCTCAGATGGACAATACATGTATCTGTATCCTGGAGTGAGCATACCTGTTTCTGGGCCTACTGGTGCCTGGCCATCAGGCATGTTGGTCTAGTGGGTCTGCTAAGAGAAAAACTGCAGCTCTCAAAGACAACTCTTCCCAATGCCTATGGCCAGCTTCAGGTTGTTTTTCGTGTTTGGAAATTCCCCTGTTCTTAATCCACTGAGCCGACCGATAGCTGTGTTTTAAATTATCTTCATTAAATTGATTCCTCTAGTTCATTGCCTAGAAATGCAGGTCATGGTGATACGACTGTGTTAGTCTTGTAAAGAAACCCAAACTATCATCCCACCAAAAAAATGCAGAAGTGGTTTAGATGGAGACTTACAAAAAAGCTGGTGTATTGCTTTGAAAAAACATAACCACAACTCAGCTTAATCCTCCTTCTCTTGTTGCTTGAGAAGGAAGTCAGTCTTCCTGGCTTATGCAGCCGATAGTGTTTTAACCCATTGCCTTCATTAATTTTTTGCTTCATAGTCTAAAAATGAATCTTCCAATCAAGTGTCTGCTTTGTACATGCAGGTGGCTAACTTAAGCACATATTTGAAGACATCTTTAACATACGAAAGCATCTTTAAATTAACACTTTGTTCACTCGAGTCAATGATCTCTGAGCTCGCCTGATGTATTCTTCAACAAAAGTGAACTCTGGTAAGCACAAGGACACCAAACCTGTAGGAGTCCTGCCTGGACGAACTGCTGTGTCCTTTTCCAAGTAGCTGTATGGTTTTCATTCCAGTTGAAGCTTTCTGTCAAAGCCTTGAAAACAAAGTGTTTTTAAGTGTGTATGCATATCATATCCCCCATATGTAGTGTATGCATATCCCTCATCTGTGTTTTTTGTGGAACTTGGCTGGTAGCTGCAGAATTGGTGTGCACTGAAGATGGGGTGTTCCTTGAACCACCCTGACCTCAGCAGCATACTTGGCCTGGCTCTGCAGAACGCTGCCACCACAAAAGTCAGGAACTGGTGGAGCACTGGTAAAAAAAACCATCTGAGTCACCCCAGGACACTAGCTTTGTACTGAAAGAACCCAATCTTATAATTTGATGCTTTTCTTCATTTCACCTCTTCAATTTTATTCTTCTCTTCCTTCCCTCAGATATTTGAGCAATGTGTGGGACGCAAGATGACACTGACCTTGCAGGCACTTGGTGCTGCCTGCAGCAGAGCAGTGCGAGCTGTGGTCCGTGCTAGAAAAACAGGGACACTTGGCCTGCTGACCTCCTGTGGAAATCAGCATTGGCCAGGAGGAGATGGGGAGCATTTTTGGTTGTTAGTTTTCTTGGATTTTTCAGGATAGAGAGAACCATCTTCTCAGCAAGTCAGTAGCTGAAACTATTCGGCGGCTTTGTGTCAAAAGATAGGTATCATCTGCTTGTCAAACTGTTGCCTTAAGTGCAATGTGTGTTGGTGCTGATGTCTTGGGGATTTTTAGTAATTTTGTAGTTTAACATTGCTTAGAATACAAGTAGGTGGGGAGAAAATTCCTTAACAGCAGGATAGATTTCTGTCAGAAAATGCTACCTTAAAACGGCACAATTTGCATAATAAGAATTTACATTTTAATCAAAATATTGGGAATTCCGAAGTGCATTTCCTTCTGGCAAATTTAAATGTTGTAATATTATTTTGTAAGGTATTAGGGTAGGCAAAAATACGACAATATTTGAACTTCTTTAAAATGCAAGTCTTCAAGATGTTTTTTTCTGACAGAAGAAAATTTTAGGACATGACCAGTCATGGTCATCTTGAGAATTTTGGAAATTAAAAAAAACCCCCTCCACATTTCAAAAACCCCGTTCTTTGGTTTACTCTATTTATAAATTTATATTCAACAATGACAGCAGACCAAAAAATTTGCCTTTTGGTGTTAGTTTTGTTTGCTTGGGTTTAAAATATTTACTAAATGCTGAACTCTGGGCTGAATTCATGATCATCTTCAGGATTCTCTTTAGAAATAAGCTGCATTTTCACTAATATTTTTTAAATATTGTTGACGTGTTCCTAGTGTCTAAATGTAAAAGTAATTCATCTTAACAGTGTTTTAAATTTTGCATTGCAGTTGAAATACAACACAGGCTCAGAAACAAAGACTGGCCCATTTACAAGATCCTTGCTTGCAAATAATGGCAAGAGTGTGAATCTTACTGGATTTGACCAGTCTCTTGCAGTGTTCATGTTGTGCACAGACCGAAACATTGGAGTGAGTTGCAGAAGTTTCCAAGGTAGTCTGTTACCCACAGAGAACTAAAAGGTAAAATTGCCCTGGCTTCTGGGTTTTAAGGTACTATTTGCATAATATGAGAGTTGCTATATGCAGTCCTTCCTAAAATCTTTTCCTTGCCAGTGGTGGGGGTATTTGCCGCGTGAGGATACTCTTTTGCCAAGGCAAAGGAGAAATTTGTGTTGTAAGTGAAGAAAGTCCCACAAAACATCTAGGTGCAGTTCTCACATTGGAAGGAATTGGGAATGTGTGCTGATACATTTGGAGTCCAAACCATTAGCTTTTCACTTGAAAGAAAATCCCATTGCTGCTCATAAGCAACTAATCAAAAGCCAGACACTTCCAGAAAAGAAGCATGAAGACAAACCTAGGGTAGTGCTATGTTTAAACACATGCAGTAGGATTGAATACATCACAGATGAAGCAATAGTGAATGGATCCATTGCATCTATGGAAAGAGACCTATAAAACATAACTGTCACTATTCAAGTTTTAGATATTAGGAATCCACCCATAGTTGTCACAGGTGGGCTTCGTTTCACTACAGAGCCCTGCAGCAATTCAAAGCACACTGTCTCCCCCTTCTCCATTTCTGCCATGGCAAAAGTAGTCATGGTGTTTCCGTGTGGTGTTTTCCTCTGACTGCTTGAGAGAGTTCTTTTGTACCCACGGCTAAAGGAGAGTTGTCCCAGTGCTGGCCCTGAACTGAACTCCACAGAGATGACAAACAGGTAGACACCTTTGTGTGGTGCTTTAAAGTGGCCATGTTCAGAGAAATAGCTGTTTCCATAATTGAGGTACATTTCATTAAACCTCACAGTTTTTTCTTTATCCTTTCCTTCTGAGAATCCCACATGAAATGCCACCAATGAGTCTGAAAAAGAAAGAGGAACAGGATTTTAGCAGTGAGGGAGCGCTCTTCTCAGGATAATCAGGATGGGAGACAAAGTGAAGCCCATCAGGCCTGATTTTCATGTGCTGCTTTGCAGAGCTAAAAGCTTCAAATGGGCATATGCCTTGGAGTAGATGGAATGGTTCCCTGGAAATACCTGAGCCACTACTCTTAGAAAACTATAATGCTGGCGCCACCCAGGGGAAGAAGAAAAGTGGCTCTTTTTAGCTGTCCTAAAAATAAATTAGTTAAGAATACATTCTCTGCTTAGTCAGTCTAAAGGACAGTTTTGCAGCACAGATGCCTAAAGGGGCTGGATTTTGCTCTATGTTATTTGTCCATAACAAGGGCTACAATCATAAAAACCAATGCTAAAGCTGTGGTGGTTGTAATTACCAGGTGCTTATTGTCGAGTGTTTACAGGGAAAGGGAACTGGCCAGTCCCAGTGAAGTATAAGCTGAAAACTTGTCTCTGAAGCATAATTGTGAGAGGGAGAGTGAGTCCTCCCTGTTCCACTTGTGCAAATTACAGCAGTTCATTTAATGTGTCTGTCTGCCTTGCGAAGGGTTTGGTGCTTTGAGTTCACTCCTTCCAGATTCAAGTAATAAAGGAAAAAAGAAGCATTCCACATCAGCTTCCAAAGAGGAAGCTTCTACTGCATTAACATGAACATCTACAAACAAAATTTGTCTTCTAAACATCTGAAGTTGAATTAGTTCAAGGCCAATTTCCTAGAAGCTATAAAGGGTGTAATTTTACCGGCCTTGAGGAAAATGCAGCAGAGTATCAGCTTGGTTCTCACTCAAACTGCTTTTTTTGGTGGAGGGGGAAGATGTAAGTAATGTCAGAACTTCACCCTCCAGCATCCCACAAGATATGTGACAGGTGTTGTAACTAACAGCAAGTAAAAGTAAAGAACACACCTTTTTCCACAAGTTCTGTCTGAACTGTATTTCTTCCACTTATCATCTGTGTATTTTCTCTGTTCTTCTCAGGCCTTTTCTTGTCTCTTTGCTTGTCTTGACCTTTCTGTTGCCTTCTCCCTTTTCTGTGAAGCATTGACTGAATCTTTATAACATCTAGACTTACATTTGAGGCAACTAATTCTTCATTACTTCCAAATACCTTTTTGAAAGTCAGCAGATGTTCCTCCAGATTCCGCTTGATGGTTGCCAAATCTGCAGAGAGAGTTTCTACAGAAAGGTTGAGTGGCTCGATTACATTTGCTATTGTATGATTGCAGCAGAGATTCACATCGTTTCTGGATCCATGCCTCTTGATTGCCAGGCTCAGGTGTTTGATATCGTTCTTCAGGGTCATGATATCGTTATAAGCTGAGCTATCCAAGGAATCATCCTTGGCAGCCTCGTAGTTAGGTTCCATGTGTTCTATGATGCTGCGTTGGCTGCTGACTTCGTGTAGGGTGGAGGAGGTTTGTGTTTCCTCCTTGGGGTGCTTAGGAGGCGTGTGAGCATCGTGATTATTCTGTTGCCCTCTCTCCAAGGGATGAAATCTCCTTGTAAGAGATTCTAAAGTCACGTTTTGTTCTTGCAGTTTATCTGAGATGTGTCTGAGTGATTCTTGCAGCTGAAATATTGACGGTATTAGGATACTAAAATCATCTTCAAACAAGACATCCATAAACTCATCTCTCAGTAAAGCCTCCAGAGCTACTTCGTGCCGCATTGCATCTTCCAGAAGAGAGACGAAAGAACTGTTGAGATGCTTGATGTGTCGATGAATTTCTTCATCTTTCTTCTTCAACAAGCCTATGTCTTCTGAAACAGCCGTAACCTGTGACTGAAGCTGTCTGTTTTCTTCTTGACGGAGACTGAGAGACAGATGGATAGATGGAATAGCTGAGGAGAGCTCTTCAATTTCACTCTTCAAGAGATCTCTGAAAACTGACTCTAAGTGCGCCGGATCCTTTGACTGGATGTCTTCAAGGGAATAGGTGATATTCCTTGGATCTTCCTCCAGTACATCAGTGTCAGAAGGTATTCTCTGGCAATTGCATTCCTCCATGTACCTCAACAGATCTGAATAATTTTCTCGAAGGTTTGAGAGAGTGTAGTTGAGCTCTGATATCTGCTTTTCCATTGCTGCGTTGTTTTCTTCCATAAGAACTGATTTCTCAGTTAAAGTTATTGTAAGATCGTCTGGCCTGTGCGTTGACATATTTTTCTTTAACTCTTTAAACCACCTCTCTAAAACTGCAATATTCTGGAAGGCCACGTCTGACTCCATGTAAAGTTCTTTAAGCTGCTTTGCATGCCCTGACAGAATTTCATTTATTTGTTTGGTGGTTAAGTGGCTACTTTCATCTTTAGGACCATGATGTGAAGAGAGTTCTGTTAAATTTTTTTTCAAAGTCTCCAATTTATTTTCCAGAAAGTTTTGCTCCTGTTTCATGTTTGCTATGCTGTTGTTCAAAGCTAAGAAATGGGACTGTTGTATCTTATGAAACTTCTTGAGCTTCGTGTCAGTATCTGCCTTGATCATGCTGAGATTATAGTGAATATTACTCTGCTGCATGTGCACTTGATTCTCTATATCTCTCTTCACCTGATCAACTTTCATGATGTTTTCTTGGACTTTTGATTCAAATTTAGTTCCCAGCTCCTGGAATTCCTTCTTGGGCACAGTGCTCTCTTGGAATCTTTCTATGCTTCTCTTGTTGGCTTCCACATCGTAGGACAGGTTTCTTACTATGTTGGAGAGGTTCTGTAAGCTTCTGTTGAAACTTGCCCACATTGGGTTAAAATGTTTCCTTAGAAAATTCTCCACATGGGGAAACAAAACTTGCTGCAGAAGCCTTTCCTGTTGATCTGTTAAAACAGTTGGAAAAAAAAAAATTAAATTCTGCTTTTGGAATACAATCTAGCCAGGATAACTCAAGTATGCATTTTTCTATAGTAGTTGCCATCTCACTCCCCAGAATCTGACCTTGTGATAAATTTTGGCAATTGCAAAACCAGCCTCGTTTTAAATCAAGGTTACTGTAAAGCACATGGAGTCTGTGAGTCTGCAGACAATAACTTAGATATGTATTGACTTCCCCATTTATGTCTTAAAAATCATGCTTTTTGAAACCCCTGGACAGACAGTTTTGCAGGTGGCCATAACTGTCCGTTTTCCCAACAGTCCTTAGTGGGTGGGCCCTTCCTTTTTTGACTGTGTCATAATGTCATAATTTCACATGCTTTCAACTTCACAAAGTTATGCAGCATCTGAATAGCTGAATATTCCAGGCCAGGAGTAAATAACTTGAAAAAACCGTGAAGTATCTGTATTAGGTGGGAATTATACTAAGGCTCAATTTCTAACTTTAAAGTTCAGACTTGAGTGCCTTGAAGTTCACTGAGTGCAATACTCTGTATCCTTAGAAAATGTTTCTGCCAGCCAGTGGCTCATAATGGTAGGTCAAATTCAGCAGCTCTTTTTTCCCTACTCCTCTATATGGCAGAAATAATGTTCCAGAGATGGGTCAAATGTTTCATTTTTTCACATAAGGCCAGTCAGGTATTCCACACACCAGAGTACATAGCATGAGTATGGAAAAAGAACAAAAAACAAATCTAAACCCTGCATCCCCATAGAAGAGAAGAAGCCATAGAAGCAGAATAGCAAGCTTAACAAATTTTGAATGTAAGCAACCTCTTTATTCTGTGGTTAAGGCATATTCTGAACCCTGCCTTTCATCTCATTTCCCATTCCAAGTTACGCTTTGGTTCATTCATTTGCATTGGGATTGCACCCATTTTTTCTCTCTTTAGAAGCAACCAGCAGACCAAGGAATATCAGGGTATTTTTACTTTCACGTTTTCTTTCTGATCTGTGTGGTTTCACAGGGCCTATCATGGGCTGATAATTCTGCATCAGACCTCTCACCTGAATTGCTCTGGTTCACTTCTAACACCGAGCGTGTACCGTTGTTTTCAAATAGCCTCTGTAAGTCACCTAAGTTGCTGGCTGCTTGATGGATATCACTTTGAAGGTCATCCAGTAAAGCCTCATGATTTTGAATGACTTCGAACATTTCTCTTGAATCCACTGATGTTGACACTAGTCACAAGATTAGAAAAACAAAGTCATGCAACGGAGTGCAGCGACCAGGCGACAGGTATTCATGCAAGACCTCTGAGAACACCTGTCTGCTTTTCGCTCTGAAAATTTTGCACTGACATTTAGGGGGTCTGTTGATTTATGGCACCTTAAATTGCAGTTTCCTTGCAAGGATTTTTTTCAACAGCGATGAAAACCTAACGTACTTAAATATTTGCAGAGAGCTTCAGCTACAACAGCTATGATGGCAATAAAAATGCTCTTAATTAGAAATCTCCCCATGCCATGGAAGTGTTTTGGAATACTAATTCTTTTCAAGCCATTGACTGAAAGGATAGCAAGGTTTAACAACCCAGAATAAAAGGAGAGGATGAAAGAGCAATTGAGGCATTCCACCAAGGAACCAGAAGCACAGCATGTGTCAGAGTTGAGTCATGGAGGGGCCCTTTAACTGATGTTACTCTAAATAAACACCTTGAGTTTGAGCTGTAGATTTCAAAGTGTGCAATACTACCCTGAAGCTAAAAGACATTTAAGAGCACTGCAAGCCACACCATTTCCCAGGTGCTAAGGGACGAGTCCTTCTTGGTACTTAGACTGGGAGGATGGAGTGCCTGAGATACAGGTCTATGGTACCTCAAACAGTAACCTCAAAGCTACTGAGGGGCTGTTCTAAAATAGCATTTTCAGTGGATTGAGTTTTTTGGTAGACTTGCGAGCATGGTGTGCTTTCCTGTGGATCCACTTTGCAGAGCAAGGGGTTAACATCCATGTCACTGCAAGGTGTAAGGCTGTACCAGCCAGCAGACAGCTTTGCAACTTTTGGATGCTTTGTTGTGAGCATTCACGTAGTGTTATAGCAAAAGCCCTCCTTTATGCCAATCAATACATTGTTTCAAAGCTTTCCTTAAGAACGCTCTCACTAGAGAGATTATCAAAATTTATAAGGTTAAAATTGCTTAAAAGGTTAAAAGCTTAAAATAAGGGGGTTTTTTTCTCCTTTTCTGATCAGTGACTGAGAGGTAAAGGATGACAAACAAAATAACTTCAAGCACATACTGTGGTTTGAGAACTCTTCTTCTCGTCGTTCAGTTTCAGTTCCTGGCACCAGAATAAAATTAGGATCTGCAATTGAGATGTAATAGAGCTGTGAAAATCTTTTACATGCAGAAACTACTACAGTTTAGCAAGGCCACATGGAGGACTTCCATGTGTAGTGCACTGGTGTGGAGTCAGGCTTCTTGGCGAAAGAACATCTCTGGAGAATTTATTTTCCTGACACTGGCATACGACTTTGCATACATGGCAATGCTGTGCAGTAGCGTGGGGATTTTTAACTCATGCCAAGTTATTGCTCATAAGAAATTTGTCTGTTGCAAATAGATGGGGGGTTTTTTTCTGGAGGTCCAGTCTAATGATCTACAAATTCCTCTGCCTTGCTCCACAGTGACCTGAAGGTTCTGCTGGCACCAACAGTGAATGATGCTGTCCAAATGATGAGATAATGATGGAGGAGCTGTTTTTGGTCAATGAGTGCAACAAAAGAGAGGCTAAACTCTGCATTTGATAATATCTTTCCAACATTATCAACTAAGGTCACCACCTAGGGATCAACCTACAAATAAAAGCTATCTGTGAAGAAAAGCTACACCCACAGAGGGTTTTATCTGTGGAGTCTATAGACATAGATTGTGTGAAAATTTTTGCACGTGTGTTTGCGTTTTTTGTTATGGTTGCCTTAATTGCTAGAGGGAATTAACTTTTATCCACTTAAATTCCCTTAATTCCATTTAAATTCTGCTTTTCAAGTATTATTTGCTAAATCCTGCCAATGCCATTTTTAAACCACCATTCAGTTTTTAAACCACACTGTCTCCCCTCTCTTTTATTTAGCAGCTGCACAGATCATAGAATCATAGAATGGTTTAGGGCTGTAAGGGATGTTAAAAACCATTTATTTCCAGCCCCCTCACCAGGACAGGGAACCTTTCACTAGACCAGGTTACTCAAAGCCCCATCCAGCCTGGCCTCGAACACTTCCAAAGACAGGCATCCACCGCTTCTCTGGGCAGCCTGCTCTAGGAGGCAGTGCCTTTGCAGCCACGGTAAGCAGGGAGGCGGAGCAATGCAGACTGGAGAGTGAGTGCTGCCTCCTCTGAACGTGCATTGTGACTTCCCGAGCCGGCTGATTTCATCCTGTAAACTGACCAGAGGCGCATTTCACGTGCTAGTGTTGCTCTCTGATGTCACCGATTTCTCCCTGGAGTTGGGCATTCCTAGATGGACTTGTCTAGATGGACATCTGACAGACTCCTCTGGCAAATGAGTACCTTTCTCCATGTGTAAAGATTGCAAAGGTGCTATTAACAGAAGAATAAGTAGCTAATGCTATTTAACTACTAATTACAGCTAATTACAGCTATTCCTTGTCTCAAAGGATCAGTGATTTGGGGCACAGCAGACTGAAAGAAATCATCAGTTCTGTAAAAAGGGGAAAATAATTAGGCAGAGTTATTTCTTGCCATTGTGCCTGGCATTTAGTCATTCATTCTCATGCTTATTGTCCAGCTTTCCTTACCACGCTGTTCACAGTCCTTGCCAATAAATCCAGGACAACATTTCCACTGCAAAGACTTCAAAACCTTCTGTTTCACTTGGTAGACTGGCTTCAGAGCTGTCCTGTACCTGGGGAGTAAGGGTCTGGGCATTAGATTTATTGTAACAGAGTCCTTTGCAATCAAGTTTGGACTGATCCTGAACTTAATTGTATTAGCAAATAACAAAAACATTTTTGCAACCTAATAACTACATAGGTGTGAGGACACAGAATCACAGAATATGCTGACTTGGAAGGGATCCCAAATGACTAAGTCCAGCTCCAGGCCTTGCATAGAACCATCCCCAAGAATCTCACCCAAGATGGACCCGAGAGTATGGTGAGTATTAAATGTATTAGTTCATTTCAAAATTGTGTGGGAGACTAGTCTATGTCTCCCAGCTTAAAAAATGTAGCAGGCCTGGTACCTTAAGGTACACTGTTAGTTTTCACCAGTGCTCTTTGGGCAGCCAGTCCTTGTAAAAGAAGAGTGAGCATCTGGGCAGTTGCAGTTCTCTGACTCCTGCCATGTCAATGGTCTTGCTGATGGCCACAGGCAGAGAGATTTAAGTTATGTGTGTATATTATGACTTTTTGTTTGGGCTCTGTATTTTTTCTGAACACATGGGAAGCTATGAAAAATTACTTAATCACCTCATAGTTCTGTACTTGATGGCTTGGAAAGGCAATTGTTCTCCCAGATTATTTAAATGCCTGATCACCTTAGGCACATAAATCAGACCCTGCATCACTTCGGTATTAAACTGGGTTGATGCCTTAGTTCTTTTTAAAATGTGTCATTTGATACTGTTGAAAACTACGTTTAGATACTTCAGAGAAGATTCTGTTTTCTTCAGTGGTTTTATTTAGGATGCTTACATGATCCTCTGACAGTCTGGGGCTCCATTTGGGCAGGGCTGTTGGGAGTTGACAATGTACTTCTCCTTCATGCAGGCTTCTATGTACGTGACCAGCCGGGACTGCGTGAAGGAGCACCAGTTCCTAGTGGAAGAAAGGCATGGGAAAAAAAGTTTGAAGTAGGTCTTTTTAAGTCTCTAGTTCTAGCAGTGCCAAGAAAAAGTGAAATGCAGAGGGCCTTCTATTTTTATTTTTTCTTTTTCCCAACTGTATGATGAGGAAAGTGGAAAATGCTTCCTACCTTCTCCCTCCACTCCCAATTCATTTGTTTTCATTTGAAATGTTTATCTGAGTTTGTTACGAAAGGGCTGATTGTCTGAACTTTGATGCATTAGTTCCATTTCCAGTCCTTTCATTTAGCAGGAGAAATTTCCAACCCGTGATAACCTGCAGGTTAATGTCACTTTAAATGTCAAATAGCCTTTCTAGGCATGTTGCCATTTCAGATGCCTAATGACTGACTCATCAGGTTGAGGCAGAGTGCTTCTGAGAACTTAATCTGACATAGACTCCATTAATAATGTCTTCCCAAGTATTACTTCTTCAAGATAATACAATAATTTATGGGATTTTATTAAATAGGCTGTCTTCAAAATAATTTCTCCTATCACCTGCAGGAAAATATTGGAAAAAAGAGGGTTATTTTTGTGGGTTTTAGTTCTATGCTTCTAGCAAGGATAAGTGAGTTTTAATAGTCTGATTAATTTTTCAATTCAGAATTACATAGGCAGCTATTAATTCCAGAGTGTAGGTGAGACTCTTCCTTTTCAAGAATTTGAAGTCAAGACTTGGCAGTGTAGTGTTGGCTGAAGTTCGATGGTTAAAATCCAATACCAGAAGGGCCAGGAAGTGACGAGTAATAACTATAATGGAAACAGCTGAACTTTAGGCAGTATATTTTTAAATGGGAATGCAGGAACCAAATCTCCAACAATCAGCATATATGGAAAAAGTTTGTCCCTCTGAGGGAGTTGTCGAAACAATGGGGAACTGAGTCCTGCCCAAAAGCAGAAGCTGGGACTGCAGTGGCCTGGCAGGCAGGAAAAGGGGAGGAAGCTGCAAGGAAGCTGGAAACATCAGGATGAAAAGGCAGACAGCCCAGGCTAGCTGGGCACAGTTCACCAGGCGTGCTGGTACATAGCCTGTTGTGCTCCCCTGTTTCTTAAGGAAAATGTGATTGAGATTTTAACAAGCACTCATGCAAGCAAAACTCTCCATCTGTTAGAAGCCAGGGCAGGAATCTGGCAACGCCTGCGACGCTGGGAAAGCAGGACAGGAAAGGAGCCCGCTGCCTTTGTTGTGATTTCCAGCCAAAACAACTTGTTTGAGTTGTAGCTTTGAGGCCTTTGCAAGTGACTGGGGGAAATTTTGGGCCTGTTACCAGTGGGAGTCTTGCTTCTTATTGGGACCAAACTGGAAGACAAATCCTCAAATTTTTACTGAAGTATTACTCTTCCAGAGTCAAACACTCTGCTTGTGTCAGTAAAACCACTCAGTAAAAGCCAGCAGACCAGCCCATGTGCTCTGGTGATATCTGCCTCCCAGGTGTGCCTAAGTCTGCCAGGCTTTATCAGGCTGTGTCACTTTTTAATAATTGGTGTAAGTTAAATAACTCTAAAACAGAGACCTGGTTTGTGCTTGGTTTTGGGCTGTCCTCCCTCATGTGCTTGGCAGGGCATAGCTGGGAGAAGCTTTTCCCCCTCAAATCCTCTCTGCTTTTTTGTTGGGGAAATAAAGTGCCCAGGCAGTGTTGCTGGAGCTCTCTGGTAGCGTTGCTAGGTGCAGGATCCCTGGCTCTGCCAGCAGGATGCCTGCCCGATCCAGGCAGGAGTCTGCATTCAGTGTGGAAACCTCCTTTTAAAACAGGATTCTTTGACTTTAGGGTTTTGTTCTTTCCTAATGAAAACAATCCACACCTAGTGAATCATCATCTGGGCTGATTTTTTTTTCCCACCATGTTCAAGTCCTCTCAAAGGAGTCCTTGGAGTCATGTCAGCAAAGCCAAATATCCACATGCATCAACCTGTGTGAGCAGGAATGAGGCACCGTGGGACTGTGAGTGCTTTTGCTGTATTGCACAGGTAGATGTGCACACACGTGGAATAGAAAACACAAGGATTCCTTTTCAAAACATGTCAATGTGTTGGAGGTTCCTTGTGTTCCCACTTGTAGAAGGGGTTATGTTGTGTCAGAAATTGAATCAGTGGTTGAGTCCAACTTGATGCCTGCTTTGGACAGTCACTAGTACTCTGCAGAATTAATAGCAGGGGAAAAAAAAGGGGGGGAATGTGATAAACTTTCAATCAAAGCTTCCTTTAATGCTGGTCACTGTTCTTTATGTCCAATTTTCTTTACTGTATATTTACTAGTTTGCTCTCATTTGATCTTAAAAGCTTATTTGTGGAGCTGAAGGGCTATGTAATACCATGTTTTGGTTTTAATCACAAAAACTTCCAGTGGTTTTGAGTTCCAGAAAGGTTGTCAAAATTTATTCTTTCCTCAAATAAGTAGATAAGGCCTGTAATGAGCTGCAAAATAGATACATGTGCCCAAAGATGAAACTTCTATTGCAGTATTTTCTGTACAACTTGTCAAATGCTTCCTTTGGGGAAACTTTGCTATCTGTAACTAAAAATAGTCCTTAACCATTAACCTTGAGGGAAAATACGTCATTCTTTAATGTTAAGTGCAACAATGTAAAAGACTGAGAAGGGCTTGATCTAAAGTTCAGTGAGGCAAGCAGGACTCCTCTGGCACCAAAGGCTCTGACTCAGGCTAAGGAGTTTCAAAGAGCTGCTCCTTCACAAATAGCACTTTTTTTCTTGAGCTGGATTCTGGAACACAGCAGCTTTGTGTTCTGCTGCTGCGTTTTTTCTCCTCTTTGTAACTATGTCGCTTCATTCACTGCATATGTAACCAACTTAACACCCTCTGCTTTTATTTTCTTTAATACAGTTTCCTTTTGGTGCAAGGTTCTCCTGCCAAGGAGAGAGGAACAGAGAGAAGCTGCTCATGTGAGGCGAGCAGAAAAGCCTTCTCTCTAATCTGGTAAAATTCACCACAATGTTGCAAGTTGGAACAACACTTGAAGAAACCCTTGTAAATTCAGGGCTACAGATGCTTCATTTGTGCAATGGCTTTTTCTGGTTTACATTTCAAGCAAATTAATCCCCTTTTATTAAACCAGGAAAACAGTATTTGAATAATTTTTTTTGCTAGACTAAGTGGGTTTTATTTCCTCGACTTCATTCTAATTATGAATTAATCTTATTAAATAGAGTCTTCACACGCATCTATCCACTTCTGCCTTGTTTTGAGGCAAGTGTATTCTTATGTCTGAGGTTAAATATATCTGATGACAAGGCATTCTGTATTTAAATAAGATTCAGAAAATGTAGGTTAGCTCCAGTTGTTTTTATTTGAAGCTTTCAAGTGTTTAGAAACTGATATTAAAATGATTTTTTTTCTTACATTGGATAATACTTCTATTTTTACTGAAACATAGCAAAATGCAGGCAGCTCCTTCTCTGATTCTAGGATTTGGCTGGGCTGCCTTATATCATAGCAAACAAAGTAAAACCCAAGGAACCAGGAGGAAAGGTTAGGTGGCTGCTCTGCAGGAATTGGCTCTATGAGCAATATGGGGTGGTCTCTTTCCTTCACTCACGGGCAATGCCAGCGTGCCAGTGAGTGGGAGTAATGCTCGCCAGCTCAGCCAGGGACTCGCATACTTTAGTTCTCTTAGTCACATGTTCTCTTGACTGGCACTGTACTGCATAATTTTAGATGTTTCCTAGGTCAGTGGAATTTTTGCCTGAACAAAAGCTTCGGGACTTCAGGATGTTGAAGTTTTTTTCATATGTTTTGTTATTCCTTTGGCTGTACTAGTACAACTGAGTTGTCCTTCACACATCAGTTTCCTCGGGTTTCTATTCTCAAGGAAGCCAGTGTCTATAATTACTTTGAAAACTCCTGTCTAGCCATTCCTGTGTCCACCACTGACAGTGTGCAAAACTTTCCAGGACCAAAACACTTTCCTATACATCACAAAAGGCACTAGATAAGCAATTATTGTTGCTTAAATGTGCTATAGGAGGACAATAGAGCACTATGTTATTTCAGTTTAAACAAGTGATTTTCCATTGACTTGTACAGAATGGCTCCTGATTTATACCAGTTGAAGAATACAAGAATGAGGCTTTAGCTGGGCAAGAATCTGTTCACTTTTCTCCTCAGTGCAAATATCTCACTGACAAGAAAAAGCAGCCTCAATAAAACAGGGGTAAAGTACCACATTTAAATTAATCTAAACTAAGACTGTGCATGTCACTATTAAGACAGGCCTATCTTTGTATTTGTTATGGAATACAGAAGGTGTTCAGCTGTTGGAAAAGGTGCTGGCTCTCAAAAGCAGCATGGTGTGGCACTGAGTTCTTAATTAGCAGACAGCAAGTGATGCCTGGTGACCTGTCAGTGAATTCTCTAGCTCTTCCCGAGCAGCCAGCAGCTCCATATTAGAATCAGACAGCAGAAACTCTGATGTTTCTCTCTCTTTCCCTTAGTACGAGTAGAGCTCCCTCTCAGGCAGGGTCTAGGATCTTCCCGTGTCTCATCTCATGAAACCACCTGTGTTTTCACTGGGGTGAGAGCAAACTGGTTGATGTGCAGTTCAGCTTAACAAACTGGGCTGAAAAGGGTGGCAGTGGTAGATTCAAACGTGAATTTCCATACAGTGCTGGAAATCTTCCAGAACCCCGAGTAACCCTGATGGAGTGCAATGTGTATTCCAACAGCAGTGCCAGTTGGTCTGTTACCGGTTGGGATAGTCCTGTCCTGCAGAATATCCTAAAAACCTCAGACAGTGAAGACTTTTCTGAGCAAATCCAGTCCTGAACTTGGAGCCTCACTGGGAGCAAGAGTTCAAGGAACAGCGGGCTGGGCTGGGAGCTGGTTTTGAGCCAAATCCAACTGTTGTACAAACTACTTTAGAGAAGTAAATGCAAGAGGTTTTTCCTCTTCAAGAGCATCCACAGCCACTACCTCATTTCTGTTATCTCCCCTGCAACAGAAGCTCTGCAGCCCATTCAGAGGGCAGCTTACACTTGGATTTTGTTCTTTGGCTCCTACAAACTTAGGTTCACCCCTAGTTTAGCCTGATCACTCCATTGCCAGACCTCATCTGGAAGCAGGAATTGTAGCCAGTGGCCACCTTCTAGCACAGCTGTGCTGATGTCAGTGAGTCAATGTTTGGGAAGCCAAGCTTCCCAGATGACACAAGCTCAGGGTGCAGGCAGTGTGTGCCAAGGTTTTCCTGACTGTGTTTTGGGCACGAAGGTAGATTTGTTCAGGGTTGGCCACTGATCACTCGTTCCAGGGTACTGACCTGCACACGTAGGGAGATGTTGGATCCAGGTGGTGATAGTGCTGATGGTGGTTCTGTGGCCATGCTGAAACAAGAGATCCCTTGCTATCTGCTAAAGAAATTAATTGCTGCAGCTTGCGGTAATGAGCTGTGAAATAAATCAGTCCCTTGGGCACAGAGGGTTCAGTAACTCCTGCACTGCACAGAATGGAGCTGTGTCCTTTGCAGCCAGCAGGCTAATGGGGAGCTATTCCACCTGCAGCTGGGCAGCTCAGCAACAGCCAAATATTGGAGAATTTCCTGAAAGGAGCCAAGGGCCTAACTTTGATAGGAAACCATAGCTTCTGTTGATGTACTTGGCACTGCAAAAGCTATTGTTGAGCACTCAGTGGCCATTCCACTACTTTGCAGGATGTCAGGGGCTGAAGATCTCTTTTAGCTGCATTTCATCCAAACTGTTTTATTTTAGGCATATGTTCTGTGCCCCTTCGGTGGGAAATTTCAGTATCCCGTAAGCTTCCTATGAAAGCTGTGCCTTGTTTTAAAGAAATAGATGAGTCAGTGTGAAACTGGTCTTAATTAAATCAGTGGATTCTTCCTGTAAAAGCAGACAAAAAATAACAAGCTCTTAAGATTGAACATTGTTATGGCTTTCCTTAGAATAAGACTGATTTGGGTTTTTTCTGCTTGTCTGCACTTGGGAGGATAGTTACATATTTTGACACACTGGGTAGTCATGAGAACAGGCCTGATTCTTTGTGGCTTCTTGATGCAGAATTAGAGGAAGAAATGAGTGTTTCAGTGAGATAACAACACACCTGGCTGACATCAGGAAACCCTCCTCTAATCAAGGGTGACTTCACAGAATTGTGTGTCCGAAACTCAAAATATGTTAATGCAATTAAGTATTTACTTAAGCTGAAGATTTCTGCTTTTCCTATTTATAGATCAGGTGGTGGACGTGACTGAAGTCTTTGTTTTTCCATTTTTTGTGGATTTGTTGTAATTGTAAAAAGAATCCCAGCAGATGACACTGAGTTTGTAGATTAAAGAGAAAGAAGAAGAAATAAAGCACCTACCCAGCTGCAGGGCAAATCCAAAACAGAGGCCTCTTGGCAACATTTACACTTTTGGAAAGACAGAAGTTCTGGGAGACTTTGGCATAGATGGGGAAGCCAGCTGTAGTTGCTGTGCTCCTTGCCATTCCACCCGCACAGTCTGTTTCTCCTTACAGGGCAAGCCATCCGTGTGGGGACCGGCTCTGTCAGTGTGGTTACTGAGGGGGAAGGTTAAAAATAACCTCTGCTTTTTCCTAACATTATTTTTAACCTGGAATGCTTAAGTGATCTGGTTTACAGTGTTACTTGACAGACAGGTTAGGCTAACTGAGGGTACAGGCAGCTTTGGGCTTTGCTGTCAGAGCTGCATGTGCCTTTTACGTGCTTCATTTGTCTTGGTTTCTTTCATGAAATACAGACATGAAGTGGATGAAATCTGAGTTGTGAGCCTGACTTCTTGGAGTTGCAGGCATGTGGATTACAGGAATTCTGCTTAGTGCTGAGAAAAGAGGAGCACTAATGGTGCTGCAGTGCATTGCCTGATTTGAAAATCTGTTTGTAGGGAGAGAAAACAAGCCCTTCTGAGTGTAGTTACAGTACAGGTCTTTCCATGGGTCTCTGATCAGAAGGGGTAAGTTCAAGGCAAGGATATAGAGAAGATGGCACGTTCTTGACATGGCCAGGGAGTTTTTCCTTTCAAAGGCTGAGTCACCATATTCTGGGCCTACCTATGCCCCAAGGAGAGGGACACGTGTGCCCAGGGTCTGGACTGTACAGCCTAAGGGAGGGCACGCAGCTGGATGCTTCTGTGGCCTGCCCTTCAGCATGGGCTCAGCACCATGCCTTGCTCGGGCATCTGGCACTGCCAGCTATTTGGAGGAGGTGGCTCTAAAGAAGGAAAAGTCTCCAAGGTGGCTGGTCAGTTTAGGGTGACCAGCCTTGAGTTTTCCCAAGCCATCGCATGTCATCCCATTGTCAGGATATCAGTAGTGGTGTGGTGTCTCAGTGGTGTGTTTGTTATCCCTTCCAACAGGACTTGAACAGGCAGCAGTTGAATGGGTTACACCTAGTGGTAAGAGTAGAGTGGGTGATGGGCTAATGCAAGCTCTTATTAGATATTTATTGGGTCACTTTTAGAACTTCCATATATCTGGTCATGTCCCAGACAGCTTTTCATGCCTCAGTTTAGCTGCCTGTACCCACACACAGGAAAGCCACCAGTAACAACAGTGTCCCTATGAAGTTCTGCATTAGGCATCTCTTTTATAAGGGAAATGAAGAATGAAAATGTATTTATTATCTTTTTTGAGTATTATGCATTGACTACTTATGAAATCCAGAACCTGATTTTACTGCTCTTCTTCATCTTCCATTGCTAAAGCAAATGCTAATATAGTCCAGTGATTTCACAGTACAGATCTCTTAATCGCCCTTTTTAATTCTTCTGAAAGTTTGGGGGTGTGTGGATCCATTTACCTCAGCAACAGAGTAAAATATCTAAAGCCAAACCAATCAGCTCATATGAGACACAGCTTCTGGGGAGAAAAGCAGAATAAAAAGTTGACTTCCTTTGGAAAATTGGCCTCTTTTGATAGTTTTGAGTTTGTAAGTAACACGTACATACTCTTGTCCACTTGGAACATGCAGAGCTTCTCCTGTTGGCTCAGACACAAGCAAGAGCTGAGATACTAAACTGTTACCTAGCTCTTCCTTCTAAGGAGTGGTTGAAACACAAGGATTATTATCCATACATTTCCCTTTTTCAAAAAGTCACCTAAAGGCCGGTGGCTTCTTACTGATCTTGGTATTTTAAAACTCTTACATGAATAGTCTTGTTATTCTTAGAGGAATTAATAAGCAAAATAACATATCCAAGCATTTGACTGGGATGTAATGAGTCATTTCATCTCACATGTTGAAACAGAAACCAGAGGATTCTGAATAATACCTTGGCCTACTTAGTCATGATGATCTCAATTATTCAAATAACTGCAATATGAAAAATAATACTGTACACTTTTTAAAAATAGAATAACATTTTGTAACTACCACTATTCCTCATGCATAGGGTAAGTAATAAGAGGTTGAATGAAACACATCTTACTTTTATTTTTTTTAAATAATGATAGTCAAAACTTTGTCAGAAAGAGCAAATTACTATAGATGTTGTTTGTTTCCTAGTTCTGTAAAGAAAATATTTTCTTATTTCAAAAGAAAACTAGATGTAAGACATAATTTTGGTAGAAAATTATTCTCCACCATCCGGGACTTTTTTTTGGCATGTTTTTAGCTCCCTTTATCTCTCAACTTATTTAACTCCTGATGCTTTTCTTCTTGTTCTGCACTTGAGAGGTACAAACGCAGTTTCTCGATGGTTTTGTTTTTCCAGGGAAGGTGTCACACTTGTGGGGAGGAAATACCAGATCCATGACAACATCTTGTCTGTGCACAGCAGGCTGCTGCAGCCACAGCAGCTGACAGGCCCTCGAGGACTGCACGCTCTGAAGGTACATTGCTTCAACCATTTGCAATGACTTTGAGGATTTGGAGTGTGGTTACAAGAGGAATGGTGTTATCGCTTTTTGCTCGCACTCTCTCCCCTCACTTTTAGATGCAATTCCTCTCAGAGTCTCAAATTTCTTTCGTAAGACCTACCGGCTGCCTGCCCTTGTGCGTGCTGCAAGTGTGACAGCTCTGCAAAAGAACAAATACCTGAAAGCTACTGCCAGGCTGGATCTGGATTGCCTGTAGTCATCAACGTAGCTTTATAATTGGGAAGAATGTTATGATTTGACTCATAATGCAACTATCTCCATAAAAGAAGGAAGTATTTCTCTCCTTGGGAGGAAATTAGGATGAGTCATAGCTGGTGTTGAACTGAATTAGATAAGCTGGTGCTGAACAGAGTTGCAGAGCAAAGGAAGAAATCCTGATTGGGACAGTGTATTACAGCATCTTGCTGACCTATAACGCACCTTTTTACACCATGGAATTGTCATAGTACTGGGAGTTTTCAGAACGCTTTTGGCATTTCAGCCAGCAATCAAATGATTCCCACCTTGCAGTGTAACTTGAAAGCCCAGAGTCCCACCTAGGCCTTGTTTCCTTCCTTTGACAGTGTCTGAAATGCATTAACCAGGAGCTGGTTAATTAGCAGGAAAGGTCATTATTGAACACTACCCATCAGGAAACTGGAAGTGAACCTTGGAGGCTTTAGAAGGAGATCTGGAGCTATTGGTGGGAGGTACAGATTTGTGGGGAGATGTAGTATGAGGCACAGCAGGGTTTTAATACACTCACCATATTACATGCAGAAGGGAGGCCTTAATTTCAGATGTAGATGAGATCAGAAACAAGATTGCACACTTCAGTTTGCATGAAAGGGAAGCATGACATGAGCAAGGTTTTATAGTCCCTTTCCATGTCCCTTTTTTTCCTTTCCTCAAGAGCATTTAAAGGGAAAAATACCAGGGCAACCTAAAGCACTGAGCTGTGAACAGCACTCAGTGTGCTGCTGTTTCAGCTCTCCCAAACAGGGCTCTGCTGTACCCATCCATCAGGGCTATAAAAGATTCATTCACTGTCCTGCTTGGTTTTCATCTATTTTAAACATTTAGAGACCTACTTACATGCCCTGTAAAACTTACACAAATCATAGGGTTTGGGAGTAGTTCTAGTGAAGCACAGGCCTTTTCCACTCACAATGGCTGCTCTTCTGCTACGGATTACCATGAAAAACATTTCACTGACATGGAAACCTTTTGAGGGGGGTGAGAGTATGAAATCTGTAGTCATTTCCATGCTTACTCATTATTCCTTACTTTGTTATATTTACTCCTCACTATTTTTATTTTGCTAACATCCTGCCATTCCCTCTCCATTTCCAAGGCCCAGATCTGCAGGCAGGCACATTCTGCTAATACCCTTTTTTTGCTATGATCAGCAGAAATGATCAGCACTGGTTTATGATAAGAAAAAGTCAGTAAATTAACTTCCTCTAGTTCTGCTTTGCCAGAAGTAGTGTTTTGGTTTATGGTGCTGCTGCAGAACTGGGAGGCTTCACTTCTGCCAGGTGTGTCCAGACCCCTAACCCCATTCTGCTGTCTCAGACTGAGCAAAAAGCTGGTCCCATCTGTGGTTTCATCCTCCATGAGTGACTCAGCTTTGTTTGTATAGTTAAAACATTTAAACCACTCCTGTTTGTGTATAGATTAGCCCCTAAAATCTAACGTATTTTATTGAGAAACTTCTGTTGAAAACAGTCGTGTATCAGCAGAACATAAAGGTTATCAGAGAGGTTTGCACTGTCACTACATGTAAGATAGACATGTTTGGGGTACTTACCCATTTTGGGGCTGTGGGCTCTCAGCTTCAAAATCCCCTCTCTCATCCTGGTGTGAGGAGATCACGCTTGAAGGGTAATCTTCAGTATCCTCCCTGAGCCCTTCTGCCTCCCAATAACCTTCTTGGCGTGTCAGAGGAGTTCTCTGGGGGTATGCAGAGGTCTCATAAACTCGTGGCTTTGAGCGGTGCGCAGAGCCATCGTGATGTCCGTGACGGTCCGTGTGTTCCACCAGCTTTGCCAGTCCTATTGTACTACACACCAGCAAAAGCTTCACCAGCATCCTGGCTTCTTCCCACCCAGTTACACCTGTCTCTCGTTCTTTTCTCTGAAGCCCAGCCTGAATTACTTCAGAAATGCCCCAGCAATATTCTTTAACTGGAAAGTTGGAAGAAGGAAGGAAAAAAAAAAAAAAGTAACAAAGAGCGGAAAGAGCTTTCGACCCTCCCAGCTACTGTGGAAACGTCCCTGGCTATTGAACAATGTGAGCCTGGTTCCTGTGTGGGGCTCAGACGTCTCTGACAGAGGGGAAAAAAAGGTGGTAGGAATACAGCTTATTCAAGGAACTTCTGAGCTCAGCTGCCTTCTAAACTTATCTGTGAACAGGAACTCGGCTTTTATCAACTGCCTTCTCTCTCAGGCACAGGAAAAGGATGTTAGCTTAAAGGAAAGGAAGAGAAAATAAAGGAAAGAAAATATTGAGTGGTCTAACAGACTCTCATTACAGTGCCAGAAAATGTCACAGATGCTTGGTCCAGTGCTGCACATGGGGTTTTTTCCTACAGTTTAAAGGCTGAAATACCTTGGCTTTAGCAGCAAAATATTCATGGTATGTACAACAAATTACAGTCATTGAGGGACTCAGAGCAAATGCAGACTAAAAAAGAGCCTACAAACATCCATTCTTGTGTGACCTTTGCAAAGTAGCTCTGTGAATCATAGTCTGTTCCTATCAAAATGGAAGATTTTCATGAAGTTGTCCTTCAGAGAGGTCAGGATAAAGGAGCATTTTTAAGAATTTCTGTTTGGGTTGTCATCTCTGGATCTCAGGCCTAATGTTTGTTGTCTGGGCGGTTTGGGGTTTTTTTTTTTCATTTTTAATTAACATTAAAAAAGCCACTAGCCAGGAGCTGCTGTCAAGAGCTACCTCCATTACCACATCCTAATAATAAATTTTTTTTTAAAGGATGTAGAGGTTGAATGTCGTTTTCTTACTGGTTTTGCTTTGTTTGATGGTGCTGCTTTTCGTTTTCTTGCTTCCATAAACTGTATTTCTTTCTTCACTGTCTTGCAGGGTGATGTGCTCTGGCATTTTAAAGAATGAAAAGAAGGAGAGTGATGCTCTGCTGACAGAACAAGTGAGAATGCAGGGCTGATGGATCATCTCTCAGTTTGAATGATGCAATGAGCGGCCCAAGGTTCAGTATGTCCTGCAGAGCATTAAATGTAAAGCTTTTATGGATTTGTTCCAATACCAGCTGAAAATAGAGGATAAAATCTCTCCAGGATTTTGGAAGGGCTTGTTATTAAAGGCAATGAATTTGCATCTCCTTATCACTGGCTGGGTCTGCACCCCTGTCCTGCTGATTGTCCCTATTTTGTGCTTAATGGAAGAACCCAGAGAAACACAGGAATGCCCCTGCTGAGCTGTGATAGACACTGCTGTGTAAGAGCAGTGACAGCAGCATGTGGGGCCAGGTAGAGAGAGATGTTGCTAATTCTGAGGGCAAAACCTGCTCTTGCTGCTGAGCAGTCACTGCTCCAGGGAGATGAAATCACAAGGTCTGGACTAAAGACTGAAAAAAATTAGCAACTTCCCTCTGTTCCTTCCTGCTGCTTTTATTTTGGAATTGTGTGCATCCTGCTGTAATACATGTCAGTGTGTGAATATTTCATGTGCCATGTTTCACATACAAATGAACCTTTCTTGCAAGTAACTGGATGTGACCTAAGCATTGCATTTGTTTATGTATTAAGACCATTTTCAGGAAGGAACTGAAGCAAACATGAGACAAAACAAGGAACAGGCTTATAACCTCACCTGCGGTGAGATCCTGGCTTGCAGAGAAGTGACTTTGTGCTACAGGTATTGAAGTTATTCTTCATGGGTGGGATACCTGCCAAGTGGGGGGGCGATGTTTCTCTGCCATCCTCCTGGCTCAGAGTATCTGCTGCTCCTTCAGGTGCAAGAACCTGTTCTGTGTGCCTTCGTAGGGGTGCTGCCCTCTGGGTGCAGCAGGCACAGGTTTGCAAGACAGTAATTTAGCATGACTTTTTATGTTACGAAAGATGCTAAATATGGAGCATGCCAGGGGATGACGTGCCTTTCCTTGTGATAGGCATAGCATAGGATGCTGCTGTCAACACATGAAAGGCATTAATTATGCAAAGGATCTTCCTTCCTGAACACTAGTTAAGGTTTTTGTCTAATAGCTGTTATGATTTCGGGTATCTGACTAACATGTTCAGGTTATACTGGTTCAAAACATTAGATTTGTTGGCAGACTGAGCCGTGAGTTTTCCTGCTTTTACATCTGTAGAGGAACAGGTATGAGTGTACCTACTCAGGAGTGAGATATACCACAACTTTGTCTCTTTTTTTTTTCTTTTAATCTGTTGCCTCAGCATGGAACCAGGGAAAACAGACATATATTTGCTGTAACAACTTGCTCATTGCTTTCTGAGGTCGGTCTCTTCTAGTAGGTACTTTCCAGATGAGAAAGGCAACCGTGCACAACTGACATCAGGGGATATCTGGTCACTCCTCAGCTGCCTGGTTTAATGGTGGTGTACCTTACAGAGCTGTGTACCACTGCTGGAAAGAAAGAAATGGGTGAGATAAATTGATGTAAAACGTAGTTTGGAACATTACTTGGAAATAAGTGTTACTCCAAAAGTATACTTGAAACCCTTTCAGTAAGTGATGTGATAATCGTAGTGGGGTGGGGGTGTTTGGAGCTGCCCTGATAGTTCTCACAAGTCTCCAGCAGTGCTCAGAAGAGCTAGCCATAAAGATACTGTCCCTCCACTCTTGGGCTCCAGTGACTAGTGACTTTTTTTTTTTTCCTATGATCTTACTCATGAAAATACTTTTCCCCCAAGTATTTCTGGGAAATACTTCCTCAAAGTGTTCTAACTAGCCTTCAGACTTCAAACTGGTCTTTAAAAGTTGATATTGCCAGTTATACCAGACTGGTCACTATGCCCTGGGATCTTGCCAGTAAGTGTCATGCTGCTCTTGCCTTGTCTGGTAATCATAACCACTTCCATTAAATGCAGCTCCTAAACCCCTCTGATGTTGCCTGTCCCAAGAATTCAGTGTCCTGTTTGCAATTCCATCACCAAATTGTTAAATGCTAGCACTGTCTTCTGGATAATCTGCTTAAGATGCAAAATCTCTTCTCGGCCCCTTTCCGTTTGTTTAGAGCCAGAGCCCTGCAGCTACAGCTGGGTGGGAGGTGGGCAACCACACCGTAAACAGTGCCAAACAATACATTTGATAAATGGCTTGTATGATAAGTGGCTTGTACGTACTTGGAAAGCAAACACACTGGCTGTTCCAGTCAGTGTGTCTCTGGAGAAAGGGCCCCTAGAAATTTAGTTTTTACTTAATGGATTCTGATGAATTTGTTTGTTTCTTTTTGTATCTTTCTAGATTCACTGCCTACTCTGTAATGCTCTTAATTATAGACTTAAATTCCAAATCTGTGTGTTTAAAAGGCAAAAAAAGAAACTTGGAAAAATGTTTAAAAAGCCAAGAAAAAACGGAAAGCAAGCATTGCTTTAGATTCATATATCCCAGCTCCAAATCTCAGAATCAGACTGAATAGCTGAAAGGATTTTTGTGTCTGGGAAGACAGTTTTGTTGATAGCTGCACAGCAATGGGATGACTTCTCATTAGGCGTTGGGATTTAGGTCTGGAAAACGCTGTCTCATTCCTTGCCTGCTGCCGGTGTGCACTCATGTGTGCAGCTGCTCTGGGAAAGAACACGGGGAGAAGAGTGTCAGGAGGGGCACTGCAGGGCTGGGGAGCAATTCCTTTCACTGATCTATCCATCAGAGAAAGAAGATGAATTCTTGTTGCCTATGTTTTTAATAGTTTGCTCAAAAGCTATCAGTGGTCTTCGACAGCAGAGATCAGTCACAGAGGACTGCTGTACTGGCAGCGCTCTGCGCGCTGCATGGGGCTCGTCCCTGTGTGTGTGCCTGAAAAACGGCTCTTCCCTGGGCTATCCATTCCCCAGCTGAGGAAATTAGCTCATTACCTATGCAAACGTACATGCAGGGTTCAGGTCCTAAACTGTTTGCCAAGAGGATGTCAGACAACTGCTTGTTTTCGTTAGGGCATGGAAATAAATGATCTGCGACAGTTCTCCTTTCTGCATTTTGAAGTTTTTGTAAATGGAGAGAGAGAGGAAGGATTTCTGTTTATATACAGCAAGGTTCAATCCTGTTAATGTTAATGTTATTCTTCACAGAAAAACTTCCTGAACAAAGGATATTTACCAGCCACAAAAGCAGTCTGTCTTTCCTTTCCTTACCTGTCTTTCAAACAACACCATACACCCTTTAAACACTTCAGTAGGATATGACCAAATCACACTCCTTTCATCCAGCAAAATGACTTTGTCAGCTGTTAGTCTCCAGCATAAATTCATTGTTAAAGGACAAGGCTAAGGTTTTGTGGGCGGAGTAGCTTGCAACTGGGAAAATTCAATAAGGAAGAAACCCAAATTAAGTAAAATCCTGTTTTAATCTGTTGCAGACACAAAGGAATAGACAGTAGAGGACAGGGAATCTCGATTTCTGCTTTGATTTCTTTCCCTTGCATCATTGCTCTGGGAATAGGTCGACTTGAGTTAGAATTCTCTTGCCCATATTCCGGAATTGCTGGCAGGTGTAGCACAGACCTGCTTCCAGCTATTAGCCACCAACACCCAGAGAGAGGTGGGGAACTGCTCCTTGCAGGGAGAGGTTCAAGAAACTCTGGTGCTATTCAGCGAGAGGCTCAATGGCCAAGCCTGAGCAGCCAGAATTCAGACTTGAGCTGAACAGCAAGGGCATCCCCTTTTGTCATGGCACAAGTCAAGACAAGGCCTTCTTTCAGTATTACGCAGATCAGCCAAATGTTTTTGAGATATGAATTTGTTTATGATGATATGAATGATATTCAATAGAAAAAAAGGAGCATAATGTGTGGCTTAACTGGCTTCTCCCAGTGTCACAAGGCAGAAAACAGAGAAAACGAGGTTGTTGCTGGGTGAAATAGGAACTTGGGGTCTCTAAATTGCCTGCTGGAGGCCCTTCTCTTTAGCTGTTGATTATCTTATGTGATACAAGGTGAAAACTTACCAGGCACAAAGTTAAGTTCCTAGCAAAATCTTAAAGCCAAGATTGCTTATGTTAACTCTTGTTATCAGTTTTATCTGAGGCTGGATTGGCAACAAACTGGGAGTGAATGCTCTGCTTTGAGCAGAAATAGGGTACTGCAGTTGGCTCGAGATGGCAAACACTGAGGAGCTGTAGTGGATGCCTGCCCTATACTGATCACCTACAATGTTGTCTTGAGTCCAAGCTTTCCTAAAAAGGTTTCAAGGTAAAACAATGCCTGTGCAAACTGCCTGCTGCCTTGGGAAGGATCCAACAGCATTTAAATGTGTCTTGTGAGTCCTTTCTCAAGGTCATCTGGAGAGGAGAAGGCAGGAAAGGAGTATCCCACTTGAGTAGTGGCTAATTCAATCTGGTGGTGATTCATGTTTCATATCCCAGGATGGCTTGATATTTCTTGTATTTGTTACCTTTTATAGCAATGCAAAATATGTAGAGTTGAATTGCACAAATCACAATGACAGAACAATAGCTGAAAGAAATCAAAATACACTTCTCACTCAATCTTATCAGCTTTGGCATTCTCCTGAAAATCCCAGTAAAACCCATAACCCTGGGAAGATCTGTGCTCTGCTTTAATGAAAGCCTGGTGGAAAAGTAAGTGGGCCCTGTAGCAATTCCCAAAGATGGGAGCATTTTTTACCAAATGCAGTTAAGACTCCTGCCCTGTACGGGATGAAGTCAATGGCAGTTTAGTGACTGGCTCCACGAGCAGCGAGGTTCAACCATGGGTTGTATGGCACAGTAAGGTGCAGATATCTTCAATTTAAGAGTGTCTTGGAAGCAGGAATGAGCACCAGCCATGGCATCAGCCACCTAACAGGAATTTTGAAAGATCGTAAGAAAAACCTTTTTCACTCCTTGCTGCAATAACCTGGAACAATGTGAACTCCTATAATAATTGGTATGCTGTGCTGGCCTTCCTCTGAATCTTGCACTTTTTTAATTAACAATTGATAAATTTGTTAGTCTGACAGAGATTTGGCTCCTTCACATTCAAATGGAAATTCGTTCTTCATTTATAAGTAAGGAGACTTATTTGTGAGAGAAGGGTTGAGAACTCTATACATTATTTCCCAGATCAACAGTTTTTCAATATTTCAGTATGGGCTAAAAAAGCTACTTCAAAAAACTGAAGACCTGTTCTTAGAACAGTTCCACAGTAAGAACTATGTTTGTGTACCTGTCTGCATGTATATACAGATACACCATTTTTTGTTCAGACTATTTTCTGTGTAGTCATTCTCCATCTGACACTTGCAGGCTGATAACTTGTGGCAGCAGTGGCTTATCACTGCACGTCATATTATGGTGTGCTACCCTCCCATAGTGCAGAAATAAAAAATCACCTTGTTGCACCAGCAATTGCATTCACAGGTGCTGGCACTGAATTTCAGTTTGCTGCTGGGGCAATAGCTGATTTGGGCCACTCGGGATCTACTTCAGTTTAACTTGAGTCTAACTGCAAGCACATTAGGATATCCAGCTCTGATTAGTGATCATGTTCTGGTATTTTTTCCTAGCCAGAACTTGAGGCTGATGTGTCCTCTATGCAAGCTGTCAGATTTCCCCAGCCAGTTCTCTGCTGGCTGTTCTCGCCCCGCTGAGCTCTGCAGCACCGGCCTCGGAGGGGAGGGATGGTGTCGGTGTGAGGCGTCATCTCACTCTGTGGCAGAGCACAGCTCTGTCTACAGCAGCTCAGAGAAACATAGCAAACAGGATTGCCCCCTGATTTTTCAGAAATGAATCGTTGTCATGGGATATACAGCTGAGGAAAACCCATCATTATACGAATGCCTTCAGAGTTGACAAACATAGCAGGTGGAACCTCCAGCTCCCTTCACCTGAGCACCAGGCTGTAGCTGGTTCCCTTTTTCTCTCAGTACTTACAAGAAATAATGGTCTTGTTACCATTTTGTGCAAGGTGGGTTCTGGTAAGTGCCAGACCAAGAAACCTTGACTCTGTTTGCTACAAATGCTGCCAGCATTGCATGCTCTCCACCCTCTAGGGATCCAGGAGAGCTAGTGTTTGGCTCCTGCTGCGGCCTCAGGAAGATGCCCTTTCAGGAACTCAGCTCATCTAATAAAGTCTCCCTCTTCACTGAGAACATCCTTGAGTGAGAGTGTTGCAGCATATTTTAAAAGCTCTGTCTGTCTGGAAATTTTCCAGACAGCCCCTTACCTACTGCTGTCGTCGTCCTCCTCTCCCCCTCCCTTCTTAAAGCTTCCCAAGCAGATCCGTATCATTAATATTTCAGTATCAGCTGCACACGGGCATTGGCTACACTGCAGCACACTTCATCAATAAGAGCTGGGAGGGCTGTGAGCTTTGCCACACTGCCTTCATCCAGCACAGGAGGAAGAGCAAAGGCAGAGCTGGCAGAGAAAGCGAGCATCTGCTGAGGGTAGGGCTGCAGCTTGCAGTCCCAGCCTTGAGGGGCTTTTTGCTGCTGTCCCTCATTCAGATCATCCCAGATAATACCCTAACAAGCAACAAGCATGGATGTCTTTAAGAAAGGTTTCTCCATTGCTAAAGAAGGTGTGGTGGCTGCTGCAGAAAAGACCAAGCAGGGAGTGACGGAGGCTGCAGAGAAGACTAAAGAAGGGGTAATGTATGTAGGTAAGAGAGAACTCATTTCAATCTACATTTGAGCATGAACAGCTGCATAGAAGGTCTCTGAGAAAGAAAGTCTGGGAAAATTGTATTGTGGCTGAAGCTTGGGAGTGAATATCAGGTTAGTCTGGATAACAGCCTCAGCTCTACAGAGTTGCTGTGTAAACCTGGGGTGCCACAGCCTCCCTGTGCCTCAGTTTCCCCAACTGTAAATTAGACATAAGAAACCACTGCTTCAGCGGAGGCAGGAGGAACGTGATGTTAAGGAGCAGATGCTCAGGTGCAAGGTTTGTTAGGCTCTTCCCTGATTGTTTGCAGGGTGAGTCAGACACTCTCCAGGCATCTGAGCACTGCTGGTCTCTGCCTCCCCTCCACGCTGGCAGAGACACGCTGAGGAGATCCCCGAGAGGAGCCAGCGGTGTTAGTAAGAGGGGATTGCAGGATGCATCTGTTTCCCCACAAACAAATGGTCTTATCCTGAAATCCTTCTCTTGTTCACTGACCTATTTCATTGCCCCTGCACACATTAATCTTACTTTACAAGAGACGCCCAAATTCCTTTTGCCCAAAGAATAGGATCGGGAAAACAGCATATGTGATGTCCTGCCTGGAGACCTCTTTCACAGTTAATGGGCTGTTTCAGAAACCTCCCCTTGCAAGGTCACCCCCGAAACCCACTATCTCCACTTATCTAGCACATGCAATTATATGGCTGGATGGTCAGATATTCCAGATAATAATAGAAACTCTAAAGAGTTTTAGGTTCCCAAGACTGATTACCTCGCTGCTGATTACTGCATTTCACGCAGCTTTTTCTTTTTGCTGGATGTGGGAGAGAGTTTCTTTTTGTAGGAAAATTTACATGCAGGTTCTCCTGCTATCTTACTACGATATCCACAGCTGAACTTGGCTACTATATTTAAAACAGTTCTATTGACAATAGCTACAGATATGTATTTGTACATTACAAATTAAGTATAAAATTTGTATGTAGCAGATCTGGTAATGTCTTCATTCTGAATTTTTAAATACTTAATTATTGGCATGCTGGACATGAATGGATGTTACAGTTCACATTTGAATTTGAAGCTGACTCACAAGAAAAAAAGGTAAGCAGCATCCCTGTAAACGACTAAACTAACTATAGTGAGTGAAACACCAGTCTGAGAAATGTCACGTGTGGGTGTCACGTTGTGGCATCACTGCTGCTCCACCTGCTTCCAGATTTGAGTCGTGTCAGGGTTCTTCAGAGTTTTTATACATAATTCCTCACATCTCTGTTCAGTCACGTTGTGCACCTCCATACTGTGACCTGGTTTTCATTGTTGCACAGCCAAGAGGTCTCTTTATGAGACTCTAACCTTTTCAGTAAAGTTTTCCACAAGCCTAAAAGTAAAAAGCCTTAAAACCCTAATCTCTGAATGAGGATCAAATAAGGATCAAGGTGAAGATTAAGTGCTTTGTCCTTTTATTGGTTTGGTTTGTTGGTATACTGCCAGTTCCTGCCCTGTCATGCACTGGATGGTGCTTTGCCTTGGCCTGATTCAGTTCCTGTTGCGCACTGGGGGAAGCTCAGCCCTTTGGGGAAAATTGAGTCTTTCACAGGCAGGAAAAATGAAGGCCAGATGCTGATTAGCTCAGAGAATTGGGTTTTTTTAATAACCAGAGAAGGTGGAGGTATGGTATAAATACTGGGACGATTAGTGTGTTTTTCATGCTGTCTTTTATCACTCTGTGCCACTTGAAGGGTAAATCAGAGACCTGAACCTGCTCCTTCCCTTGCAGAGCCCTATCCCAGCAGCTTCATCTAGAGCATTATGTGACGAAACTTGGATTTTTGGATGCTAGGAGAGAGCAATACTGTATCAAACCTTGAGAATCTTTTCAGAATATCAGGAAAGGGAGGAAAATCCCCAGGGCCTAGGATGGATGAAGTGGATCCCTGACTTTTATTCAGGTTTGTGTTAACTCACTGCTGACTCTCCAAGGAGGATTCCAAATGTCTGGGCACAGTCACCACATCTGGTGAGTCACTTGCTGCTGCCCAGGAGAAGAAAACAACGCTCATTCAGTGGCATCTGTCTGGAACAGTGAACAGTGTCATTGGGGCGCTGTGGCCACCTCGTCCCTCCCCTCTGATCCCACAACCCATGCCAGAGCAGGAGATGCCTCCTTCCTGTGCTAACCCTTCAGTGCAGTGCTCCTGCCCTGCCATGGGCCTTGCTGAATGGGTAGGGTAGAGAAGAGGGTGCACAAAAAGAGAGGGACAAATCCTGTGGCACGGGTCACCTCTGACTTGGTGAAATCACAGTCTGCTCTCCAAGTTCTAACAGGCTCTGAGTGTACTGAAGTGGCAGGGGATCCCTGCAGTTAGTGTGGATCCAGCAGTTGGTTCAATGGGCTGTCTTTTTTCATTTGGTTTGAATAGGGGGAGAAGGGATACTGAAGTTAATGAATCAATTTAATGCAAAGCTGCATCAGAATAGTGAGTATAAGGTCATTAGTGCTGTTAAATGCTATAGTCCAGGAAGCCTCAATAAAGAATGCACTTCTGGTTTTCCAGAATGATTTTTGAGCATGTGTATTGCAGAAAGCCCCAACACACCAAGCTGTATTTAAACTAAGTGACTCCTGCAGGCCTTAATGCACATCATAATACCCCTTTCTATTCTAGACCTTCTCCCAGTGCACAGCGCTCCACCACCTCAGTCCTGCCCTGGTGGTCCCAAAGCTCTTGCCGATGACTCACAGCACTCAGGAGAGGCAGGATGCGTGAACTTTTAATTCTGTGTACAGAAGCTGCAGGCAAGGACTAATGAGTGAAATGAGATTGAGCATCAGGTGATCACTTTCTGATTCAACAGATGCGGGTTTCTGGCAGGTCTGTGCCGGAAGGTCGGGTTTCATGTGGTGCATAATGGATGGGAGCCTGAGTCATCGGGTGTGGCTGGGCTGGGAAGATGAGGCGAGCTCACCCCAGGCTGCAGCAGTGACTCTCCCCAATGACATTGCTCCTGTCGCGAATGATTCGGATGTTTTCCTCCTATCTGCATCCCTCCATTCTGGAATTATTCTCCATTAGCAAATATAGCACTTACCTGCTCCCCTCTCCCAGTAAAAGAATTGAGCCCAGATAGTCTCCTTAAAAGTCTGGTAAAAACCCATACATGTCTCACTAAGTGTGTTTACTGCAAAACTGAAACGCGTGAAAGGCTAGGACAGCAAATCGTGTGTTTTGCTTGCCTCTCAACTGCTCTTTGACCAAAAACCAGCAGAGGCCTGGGCTTGAGCATCTGTGTCTGAGATCATCTTGCATGTCAAATCAATATTGTGTCAGTCTTTTACTGGAAGGGCACAGGGAGGGAAATGGAAGCAGGATGGTATCTGAATTGAACTCTGTCAGTCTGACCCACTGAGGAGCTCGTGTTCATGGCCTGAGACTTGCACCTGCTCTGCTCAGTGCTGTGCTTCTGCACACATTTGTGTATCATGGCTTCATTACTAAATCCTGTTCACAGCGGTGCACGTGTATCATGTGCATCACTAGGAACTGCAGTTTACAGCAGGAACAAGTAAAAGGTATAAACATTTCATCTCTTCAGTTCTAAAACAGTTCGGGAGGGTGGAGTGAAATGTTGAGGGCATATTGTAGTAGAACAGTTTTGTTCTGCCCCAGGCACCCATTGCAACGACCAAAATAAATCAACAATTGAGAATTACATTCAATAATACATAACAAGTATCAGGCTGGGCTGGGCTGGACCTGTTGTTATCAGAGTTCTGCACCTGTTTTGCTTTTCAGGCTGTTAGTTAATGAGCTGTGGTTTGTAGCTGCTTTCTCCCACCACACCCATGGATGCTCCACTACCATGGAGTCCAAGATCTGCCTGGTTCTCTACTTTTATCGTTTTGACAGTTGGCCATAGAAATCTTCTGTTGTATCAGTATGGGAAACCTGAAGAGAACTTGTGTAGGTGCAGGTATTTACAAAATACAGCAAAGTGGGACCAGTGGAATGTTTTGGCTCATGTTTATTTAACTTCTGACAGAGATAAATTTGATCCTTTATTTTTTTAAAGTGTAAAGCACCTAGTTACTGAGGGGGCTGCCCATCTACCATGTGATTTAGCTGATCTGCAGCAGTATACAAATAGAAGGGATATATAGCTGGTCACTTCAAGCGTGGAGGAAAATCACAGAGATTAATTATTCCTTAGGGCTATTTGTGTTGCAAGCTGAATGCCTTCACATCCTGTTAGCTTTTCTGCATTGAGAATAGCAAGATAAATTACAATGTAAGCATACATATGGTGTACTTTCATAATTTGAGATAAAACCATCTGCTTTCGGTGTATTGCTGTGAGCAGGCACTTGCAGCCTAGACTGAGGCATGACATGGGAATCTAGTAAGTAGGTATGTAGTAGGTGGGTGGTTCTGTAAATTCAGTCTCAAGTTTCTCCAGAGCCTTTATTAGTGGTATAGAGCGAGACTTTAAATGATCACTGCAGCCAAGTATCCTGCTGAAAGGCAGTGGAGAGTCACAGATGTGACTCCTTGTCTTGCAAGACTGAATTGGGTGAGATTTTACCAGGTGACTTACTATAACATTGATTTACCACCACTTGACTGTTCATTTTGGAAATATTCCAGGCACAATTTTTCATACTTCAGCACAGTATAATCAGGATTTTTCAGGTCTAAGCTTCTCCAAAGAATTTGCTGTTGAAGTTCTACAACTCTCAACACAAAGGAACTCGTTGTCTGTACTGGGGAGGGAAGCTGGTCTCTTTTCTGGCTCTACAAGTGTCTTGTGTCTGAACAGGAGGTACCAGCAGCACCACAGCTCCCCACTGCACCTCGTAGGAGCAGGGAGCCATCTGTGTCTGGAAACCAGGGGTTCTTTGCCAGGCAGAACTGATGGATTGCGTTTGCTTTCACAGGCACCAAAACCAAGGAGGGCGTAGTGCACAGTGTGACCTCAGGTAAGAGCCCAGCCCTGAGCGGGATGTGGGAATGCGTGGTGACCTACCAGAGCTGCTGGTAAGGCTGTCACCCCTGCCAAGTGGGAGGTCTCTGTGGGACACCACTGACCTGCCTGACCTTCCAGTTGATGAATGGAGGATACTTGCCAGGAGCAATGGTTCAGGGTCTGGCATTTGCAGTGGACATGGATGGGAGAAAATATTTAATCAGTAGAGTAGGTCAAAAAAATCTAACAAAGGTTACTTGGCAGACTGGGATGATTCACAGCAATTTGGACATTTCACAATGTCAACTGCACTGCCCAGCATGCAGAGGGGATTTATTTACACCAGATCCTGCACAGTCTTCAATGGAAAATACCTTATTTACACTATTGCCTCTTAGTATCTGACAGTGAATTTTTTGTGCCCCAGTTGCCCACAAAGACTGACAGGATGCAGTGCTGCTCTCTGAGCAGCATTTTGAGTCAGACAAAAATCCTCACGTCCATGATCTAAATTCAGACATGATCTCATCTAAATCAATCCAAACAAGGACTGCACCAGGACCAATTTCTTCTTTTACATCAATGCAATTATTTTATCATCCCAGGGAATTTGGCAGCCTTCTGGCAGTGTCTAACTCACTGACTTTCTGCTTTTGTTGAAACCTCAGTTGCTGAGAAGACCAAGGAGCAGGCCAATGTGGTGGGAGAAGCTGTAGTAGCCAGTGTGAACACAGTGGCAAACAAGACTGTAGAAGGAGCAGAGACCATCGTGGCCACTACAGGAGTTGTAAAAAAGGTATGTTTGTTTCTTTGGTGATGTGCAGGACACAAGAGTCGCCTTTGGATTACACTTAAAATACCACAGACATTTAGAGTTGATGGTTTTACTTACTTAATGAAAGGTTTTCAGCAATACCTGCTTTTGTGGAACACTTAATATTATATAATGCCTAATATAGTCACAGAAACATTTAGTTTGGAAGGGACCACTTGAGATGATGTTGTCCAACCTGCTTAGGGCCAATGAGAGATCACTGTGTCCAGCTGGGGTTTGAGTATCTCCACAGAAGACTCCACAATATCCCTGGGCAACCTATGCCAGTGTCTGACCATCCGTATAGGAAAAAAGGGAGGTGTTTTCTTCTGTTCAGATGGACACATTAATCTCTTGGTGCCCACTGTCTCTTGTCCCATCAGTGGACACTGCTGGCAAGTCTGGCTCTCTATTTTCTTAAAATGTAGAAAAGCATTTTTCCCAGGGACTTGAGTAGAAACGTGTCCGGGCTGCAGTGAGCGTCTGGCCTGAGTCGGAGCTCTGGGATGTGCAGGGTGGGAAGGCACAGGAGCCAGCCCCTGCCCTCACCCGTGCCGTGCTGCTGGGATGCACAGCCTGGCCCTGGCCCCAGCAGCTCCAGAGGCAGCAGAGGGCAGCAGCAATTCAGGCACAGCCTGGCTCCAGCAGAGAGCCTGACCCTGCTGCTCTGCTTGGTGCTGGTTTGACAACAACCAAGCTCTTAGTGATAAAGGCCATGTGACCTAAATGGTGATGGATTAAGCCAGAGGCAGACAAGGCATCTTCTGTCCTCCAGCCTGATTTAACAAACAGGGCTGCTTCAAGTGAGGGGATTAAGGGGCATGTGAAGGAGCAGAACAGCCCCCTAGATGAAGGCAGTGTTGATCATTAGAGAAGATGCTTTGGTAACAAACAGCAACCATTTGTACAGCACATGAGGCCAATACTTGGCAGCTCTTTGGTAAGCCTGGCTCTTTCCCCTCTTCAGAGAATGTGATCAGTGCTGTTGATAGCCACATGAGCTTGATGAGTCACAACAAGCCCAAACCCAGAATCAAAGAGAAGCCAGGCCGGCCAAAATTGTTTTAATTGTTCAGATAGTCGGCTGATTAATTTCCTGACCTGCACGTAAACACATTGTGATGTGAAACAAAACTTCTACACAGCATATAAATCCTGAGAGAATAGCCTAACAAAAGAGGAGAACAGCAGCTACAAGTGACGCAAAATGTCCTCCTGAAAGCATGTGAAAAGGGCAGATACAGGAGTTCTGCTAAGCCCTTGGGATAAATTTAATCTCTATTCCCACAGGGAACAGCAGTTAGGCTGCAGGAGTGCAAACAGTGATTCCTAATTCCATGGGGCCAGAATACCCCCTCCTACCTTTTGACTGACCGTGAGGTGATTGACCCAGCAGAGTGAGGAATTTGCTGACAGTAGGAATCCACGCTGCAGATATTGAACTGTCTCCCCTCCAGGAAGGACTGAGCAGCAGCAATCCTCTTCCCCTTTCCTCCTGAGAGCCCCACCTCAAAGACTGACAGCTACAGTTTACAGTTAATTTCAGAGCTCAAACCAGTAAATGTTACATTTCCATCCTTGTGAAGGTAGTCCCTTAGAAAATCAGCAATTCCTTCACACTAGTAGTGGTTCTGAGTTATGCAAACTGCAGGCAATATACAGAGCTGTGAATTTTCTAGAGGGTTAAGGCATTAAGCATGTGAAATGTCATTCTGCTGTCTTCCATTGATGTCTGACTGCTTAGAGTTAAAATGGAGATTGATTAAGAAATAAAAAATTAAGGTGTGTCACATGCCAAAGGGCAGAATAAATGGAGCCAGGAAACTGCTCTGGGTACAGCATCATAGTGTCATGCCAAACAGCAGAGGTGGGCAGCAGAATGAAAACAGGAGGAGGAAAACAAGACAAATCTCAAGAGAAAGAAATTTGGGGGAAATGGTTGTTTCTGTGAAAGATGGTTCATCTATCCTACTGGTTTAGTTCAGCTTAGGTGTGCAAATCTTTTATTCATCCTCACCATAGTTGAGCATCGTTTGGATCCAGCTAGACACAGAAGACTGAGCTCCACGTGCTCATTGTGTCCCAACTGCTAAGGGTTAATTGCCATGGAGCCAAAGCTGCTCCGGAGGGAGGGCCCTGAAAGGAGTGTAAGGAGTTGTGCTGAGCTCTCTCGGCACCAGCTGTTTTTTTCTCCAGGTCTGCTCCTATTGTGCTGCACAATTTGCTAATGGAAGTATATCCAGAGTCTGCCAGGAGCAGCAGTGGGCACTGTAATGCATGTGGGAGACCCACAGGAGATGCCCTAAGAGTGATAAGCCTTAGCTTTCAGATACAGTTTTAAAATATATTGTTATAATCTTGCAATCCTGGAATCATACACAAGCATTTCAGCCCCTGAAGTTTGAGAGCACTGTTACATCCAGTTCTGAGACTTGTTTGTGCTCCATGCCATCCTCCTTCTTTCTACTTGCACAGAGCACTTGCTAATATCTTACTTTGGTTATATATAGTGATAACAACACTATCTCCAGTGTTGTTACCTGCTGACTTTATAGAGGGGCTGTTCAAAGTGCCAGGGATCTGTGAGTGCATGGCACTGAGCAGTGCTGTGGGGTAACTCAGGTTAGGGACTCGAGTGGCCTAGGAAGCATGTCCCCAGCTGAGCATTCCCAGTGTTAATATCAGTTACCGAGAGCTTGTTGACATTTCATCTGTGCATTTGACAGCTGGGATCAGTGGCAAGCACACACTAGGAAGGAGAGGGGAACTCTAAGGGGTTGCCTAAGTTTTGCTCGGGATGGCCATTGAGCTCTGTGGCTGTATCAGGTGGTGACTTTGGCCATGGGAAAGAATTCAGCCCTTTGTTGCATTATGGCAGGCACTGAAATGGGGACACCCTGGCAACCTGCTGCTCCTTGCTGTCCTGGGTGGGAGCACTCAGACCCACACGGAAGGAAATGGGGCTGAAGTAAGTGTATGCCTATGAAGGGGTGCCAAGCACCAGATGAGAACAACCTTGAGTAGTGCTGGCATCGCCTGATGCCAGGGCTTTGGCACTGACCTGGTCACTGCTCAGTGTCTGCAAGAAATATTGACTGATTTGGGGGAGTTTTCAAGTATTAACTGAGAAATATGTAAGTTAAGAGGTTATAAACCCTCCATGATTTTTCTGATGCACAAAGGAATGAAACCCATCAGTAGAGTGTTCTGTCTGTGGCTCTGCACCCATCCCCATCCCTGAGATGGACATTAAGAGATTCCAGTAAGATAACCATTCACTAAATATCCCTGTCTTAGAGGAGGATTAATTCTTCATCTGTATGACACAGCACAGAGCTTGCTGCAATGCAGACACCACGTGGCTGGGAACAAGCCCATGTCCATACATGCACTCTCAAAATGTCCCTCAGGGGTTGGAACAATTTCCCCAGTAACTGATGCTTCCCTACACCCTCTTCTCTTTAGATCTATTTGTCCTGTCAGACTTCACGATTTAGTCGTCAGTTCATAGCTCTGTCACTTTGAATTGAGTCTGATCTTTCTTTTTACTTCATTAATTATATGAGCAGTTGTCAGTTTTGTGCTGGGCGTGTCCTGTGGATCACAGCGTTTCTGTGCACCTGATCTGGTGCATGCAGGCCGCACCCACACCATGGCTCATCCCTTTCCTAGCAACTGCACAGCCTGAATGGGAAAGGCTGATGTTCCTGGCCTTGATTCCCTTCACTTACTCCCTGCGACGCCACCAATGCAGAGGTAGTCACACCAAAGGAATTAGAAGCAGAAACTGAGTGACCTCCCTGTTAAAGCTGTGCTGGACAAGTGCCACTAGGGAAGAGCAACCAAGGGCATCTGAGAAGCCGCCAAGGGCAGAGCTGCTAAGCAGGAGGAACAGGGAAATCAACAGCCAAATTATCTTACAATTAAGTAGAGTAAATAGTTGAACTCTTCCCCAAGCTTCACTGTACTTTGTTGATGCAGTGATGCATCCCAGTGGTATCCTTCCACATCTTGTGGAGCAGGGGAAATTGCAATAGCAGGGTGGAGTGGGGTACTCTGCCTACAGGCACTTTTTCTGTGCTCCTCAGTTTCATTAGTGCATCCAGGCATACATTTTTCCATGCGTAGTAGCTGAGTTAGTGGCACTGGTGAAGTCTTAAAGTCTACAAGACCATGGATGTGCTTTCAAGGCTGTGCCCCAGCCATCCTGTAGAATGCGTTGTTAAATTTGTATTATTTGTCTAAGCAGTCCCAGGAAACTCAGGGAGTCTGGCTGTGAGCTGGATGAATACAAAGCCACCCCAAAAGCCTGCCTGGATTTGTAGGGTAAGGCAGAAATCCTGTGTGCCCATCTGTCTGTCCTGTTGGTGGGCCCACTCACTTTAATCGTGGGTTGACCTCTTAGTCAGAGCTGTCAGCATCACTCCGAGCACGCTCAGCCTGAAACCTCTGCAGGACAGCTCGTCCACAGGGCCTGCCAGGCTGCCTGAGGGTTTGCAAGGGAGTGGTTTGGGAATACTGCCAAGCAGCATCGTGTCTGCTCCAACACCCAAGGTCAAGAGCACTACAGGAGGCTGAACCTCTCCGCCTTATGCAACTGATGTCCCATTGAGGGCTCTTAAATTTGTAGCAGATTAGGCTGCCAGTGAACCTCTCTGGCTTTACAGCCTTTAGATGGTGATGATGATGATAATAATAACAAAGAAATCTTGCTTGCCACTGTATTTGTTGAGATTTTGATGAGTATATTCTAGCATCCAATATTTGGACTGCTTTCTCTGTTATATAAGGAAGATAAACCTAATAAGTTGCTTATGTCCAAATTTTTGGGGTTGGCAAGAAAAGCCCCACTGGAGTATAACATAATATAGATGGAAATATAAATTCCATTTCATATGTGGACTCTGGCAGCAGAACATATCACTCAGTTTCTGAGGAGCTGGAAAAGAGAATTTCATAGAACCTGTGAAAATGAGAAATGTGAGGAATTAAATTGTAATTAATTTTTTTCAGTATTTCTGGGCTTTTAAAATCAGTTTTTAAAAAACTCAGTAAAATATCTGAATCCAGAAGCCTAAAGTACAGTCTATTTAAGATCTCTTAGCATTGCCCAGGAGTATTTTTATAAATGGCAGGTCCTAGTTTGTTGAGTTTTTTCTTAGCGATAGCTGAACATGTACCTATGTTTCATAACCTTAGTGAAATACTGTATTTTACATGTATAAATCTTCTGTAGTGTATATAGTCTACATAAAAATATATATTTTAAATACATAAAATATTTTAAAACTTGTATTCCTGGAAGGCATTCTAAGGTCTTGTGTTTCACTGAACTATTATGTTCAAGTTCTTCATTTTTCTCTCTCCACTAGCCAAGATTCAACTGCCCATCCAAAAATAGAAGAAAACAGCCTATAGCAAACTAAATCTTTTTTTCTTTTTTCCCATTTCAAATACTTTTTCTAAGACAATATGTAATTTCTGAGGGAAAAAAATCTACTCGCCCTTTAAGAGCAGGAGGAGCTTTTCTAATTGCTTCATGGTTTCAACATGCCTTTCCCTTAGAAAATGTTATCCCTTTTGATGAGGAGATGAGCACTGACAGGAATGGCAAAACTCTTGCTGTCCCCCAAGGAAGCAGGATTTTCACCCTCTTTTCCTTGCCCGGCATCGTTCTGTGAGTCAATGTTATAGCTGGAGCTGGCACCCAGGAACTTCCGGCTCTTCATCCAGAGTGAAGACCCCCACATCACCTGATCCTCCTCTGTATATTGTTTTCCTGAGCAGTCACTGAAATCCCCAGCCAACACCCAGCTGAAGAATGCAGCCCTTCCTCATCTCATGCTCCCTATTCTGGGCAGGGTGGAAGCGCGTGAGAAAAAGGCTGTGAGGCGACATCCCTAACACAGCCTGACACCTCTTCATCCTGCAATTGTGCTGGTTCCTCCAACAGAGTTTTGAAACACTCTCCAGAAGTGGTTGCTTCCCTTTCTAAAAATAGATGGTTGATTTTTAGCCTTCTGGAGCAGAGTCTGGGCAGAGAGCACGACCTAAGGGATCTCACAAGCAGCACAATAGCTGAGCAGGGATTCCTCAGCCCACTCATTGCTCTTGGATACAGTGTCCTGAGGGTGGTCCTGAGAAAGGTATCCCTCACCCATGACTCTTTCCACATCTACCAGAGCCAAGCTCTCTGCCCACAGGAAAAATAGGTGGTCATACCCTGTAGAAAGATGGAGTACACTGCACTTGTCCTTGTGTTCCTGGGAGCTGTTCCCCAGTTTTCCAAATGCAGCTCAGCATCTTAGTCAGTTACCTTCGATTGACCTTCACGATTTCACACAGCAGCTGGTAACTCTGCCTGCAGAACACCTATGAAACACCTGCTCTTGCAGCTATTGTCAGTGGCTTGCATTGGAGGTTTCTCTCCTTTCCACCTAAAAAATAACCTGTTTGTAAAGCTTCAGAATACAATTTGAGGCTATTTACCTGCCTTGGCCTAATGTCCACTGCTGAGTTATAGGGTGTAATCCTTTTTATATGGCCCTATATGCATGTAAAGTGCTTTAAAGCCACAGGCTGGATCCTGGGGCTGGATGAACCTCCATAAATTCCGAGTAGTAGCTGTTTGCTGACAGCAGGAGAGTTGACTTGTTTCAGAAAGGCTGTGGCCAAGTGGTTCCATCAGAGCAGTGGCCTCTCCTGAACAGCCACAGGTCCCTGCTGTGCCAGGAGAATCTGGCTTCTCTGATGTGCAGTTTGATGGCATTAGGTTACCTGGGCTTACTTAACACAGCACAGACCAGTACCAGCAAGAATCATTTCAGCCAACAGTGCAATGCAAATTAAGGTCATGTTCCTTAGGAAAAGGTAATCACACTGTGCTTCTCACCCGGAGACACCACCAGTGCATGCTGCTCGCCATAAACAAGCTGATAACTCTGGTCTCAGCAGGAAGAGGAAGGGAATGCTTGCAGCTGTGACAGACATCAGTACTGGACTGCAGTACTTGGCTGTTTTCTGTCTTTGGTGGATTGATCTTATGGATCATGCATGGAGAGCAGGAAGCCCATAGGTAGGACAAGCAGGTTGCAGTGCTTCCAGCTCCTGGCTTCCCTTCCTGCCACAAATGGATCTGAAGTTCAATTTCCAGCTTAAATTTTCGTGGTCTCTACCTTGTATCTAAGTCCCTGTATTTTTCCTTTTTATTTCACATCACATTTTCTTTCCTAATTCAGCCCCAAAAGCAGCAGGGATGTTCTCTTACTGATGAGAACAGTTGTGACAGGACAGGAAAGTAAGGACATGTGAAAATTAAGAGCAGAGTCCCCCAAACACACGGAGCATAAAGTTGTGTTTACAGTTGGTTTGGCAGGGACATTTGATTTGCACTGCATCAACAGCAGCACCAGGGAAAGTGGTGCCCTTGTGTTTCCAAAATGTTGACATTTGTAACTCTGCCTTCCATGCAAAATCGACTTTCCCTTTACACACCACATGTGTCTCCAGTTCCCTCTATGGTGGCCCTGACTTCACGTGGGAAGACAGTAATTCAGGGAAACTGCTGGGCATGTGTACTCAAAAGGAACAGAGATGCTTTGTAATTTTAGTTGAGTTCCTTGGTGATTTGGGGCTGGGCTACAGAGGTCCTGCTATTTCTGCTACCCCTGCTGCTCTCACTGACTGATTCCACACAGATGCTTTTCTGCTTTCTGTCCATCCCCTGTGCACATCCACTATGGTCAGGATTTTGTCTTCTCTTCCCAAATGGCCAAATTGTGTTTAACATAATTGCCTGGTAATGCAACCTTTTCTCTTTTTCTTTGAAGTGGAAGGTAGCTGAAAGATGTAGGCAAGTAGCTAAAAGAGCCCAAAATAGTTATGTAAATGGTTGGACTCAAACACAAAGAAAAGCTTATCCTTTGATAATGGTATTTTATCTGAAGCATGACATTAACATCACCACAGTACTGCTCTATCTTAGATTAGTTATAGTCTATGCAATGAGTGCTATGGGTAAGTAAGATAATGGGGAAAGGCTGGGCATAGTCTTACTTTATGTAATATTTGTTCCTCCCAAATTCTTTCACACTGAAGGAGTCAAACTCTGGTCTTAATCACAGAAAAAGAACTGATTTCCTGTATGAAAAAGACCCTAAACAAAGCTGTAAGAAATTGAATTGCTTCTTCATAGATACCTGCTCTAACAAGCCGCACAACAAAAAGGGATTTCTAGAAAAACCTGCCATCCATTAAAGCTGGTATTTTACTGGTGCGTGTAATGCTCAAGCCGATCTCTCACAGACTGCTCCAGCAGCCTGTCTAAGATTAGGGCCACGACTCTGCCTGTGGCAGCAAGGACAAACATCTTGCTTGTGACTTGGCAGGAGGACCTGGCAGCGCCGCAGCCGCCCGAGCAGCCCAGGGTGGCCGGAGAGGGGGCCCCGGCGAGCCCCGGCGGCGGTGCAGAGGTGAGTGGTGCCCCGGCGGCCCCGGGCGCTCTGTGCCACACGGGGGGCTCTTGCTGGGTTACTCTTTCCCCCGGGAGGTGGGGGGTGTCTCCACTTTACTTCCCGTGGTTACAGAACTGCTGAGCAAGGAGCGCATCGCTGTTCCCGCTCTCCTGCGTTGTTGGACAAAAACCTGAGCTCATCAGTTCTCGCTTTTGTCGCTTCCTTTTCTTGGGAATTTGCCATGAGTGACAGATGGACTGATTGTAAATTGCTGCCTGGTTTGGGTTGATTTTGGGGTGTAAATGTGCATATAGAAGTTAATGCTTTCCTGTAGTTTTATCAACACATGGAATAGCTTTTTCCTGGTTGCAGCCATGCTTTAGAAGACATTTAGATAATAAGTTAGGTTTTTCTATAGATTTTTCTATATTTAAATTACTTATTTTGATTTTTGAACTGTTCTACCTGCAATGTCCTTTTGAAACCCTGGGTCAAACGTCAGTCTCTGGACCAATTTCAACTCTTGAACAAAGATGACTTTTTGTCCAACATGGATGCTTTTAAGGGGCAAACACTTCTTATGTGGTATTTCCTTTACAATTTCAGTTTTAAGGCCCTTGTCTGCCCCTTGCATTTCCTACTGCATGCACCTAAACCCCAGTTTTCAGCCTTTCTGAAGCTCAGACTGTTTTCATGGTGCCCAAAGCTCTCAGCTTGCAACTACCACCCTCTGCCAGCCATCACCCCCCACCACCAGTCCCAGAAAAGGGCCTCATAATCCCACTGACTCCATGGCTGCACCAGTGCTGATGTCAGGCTGCAGGTCGGGCAGGAGCAGACCTGGGAGCTGCCAGTGGCAGCCTGACCCCACCTTAACTCGACTTACACCACATGTGAATTCACACCCTCATTTTCCCCAGAGGTCTGAGTTACAGCAGGAGTGTGTCTGGTTTTCAGAAGGAATGGATAATTCACCATGCTCCTCATTGTTTTGTAGCTGTTCATGTTTTTTTGTTTGTGACTATCAGCATTGATTTTTCTCTTAATTTTATTTATATGTGTTTTCCACTGGAAATATTTAACTGTTTTCCTATCTGTCTTCTCTCACAGGGTGAAATTGAAGGTGATTCATCAAGTTAGGGAATTCTAGCTCAACAGAGACCATTCCAAGAGCATACATGGAAATATTAGCTGACACTACAACAGGAAAATCCCACTGTCCATAGACTAACTAAATTCAGCTCCATAGTCTTTCACTTGCCTCTTAGACCAGTCATACAATATACATAAGCCAGACTCCTTTAATTGTAAGTAAAGTACAGGTGTGTACTGGGGTGTGTGTCCTTCCCAACCTCTCTCCTGGCCTCCCCACACAGTTGCTTTGCATATTTTGGTTGGACTCACTGGTCTGTGTCTCGCATCCATATGCACTGGCACTTGGGATCTCTAGGCATTGTGAAAATATTTTTTTTTTTAACTAATAAAAAGTGTTTGAACAAGTTTTTTGTTTTGTCAGTTTTGTTAGCACATTTTGGATGTGGATCCTTCCAAACCAATGCATTCTTCCCTGTAAAAGTGCAGTATTAGAATACAGGGATCTCAAAACTGTAAGGCCTTACATCGTGTTGTAAGAGATGGAGAATAATGAAAAATTGTATTTCTGAAGTCAGTACTGTAGATAGGCTGCCTTTCTGCCTCTCAGGGCTGAAAAACAAATATTTCACATTTTAAATACTTGCCATGTTTAAGAGAGGGGAGGGGGGATATTGGACAAAATGAGGCTTTTGAAAGGAATGTGGAAGTGATGTTGAGCTCACTTTATTCTGTTTAGACCAGAGGTTGGAAACTATCCTGGCATCCGGTGTAACAAGCTGCTGGAAGGTAATTAAAGAAACGTGATGGGCACCAACCAACCTGATCAGAACTGCATTGCTGCTGGCAGGGACAGGCAGGGTTGCTGTGAAATGTGTGAGTATGAGAGCAGGTGCCAAAGGAGAATTCCCTGGTGCACCATGAACACGGGGCTGGTATCGGTTTCTGCAGTCGGTCAGGCTGCAGATCAGCTGCTGAGTGAGAGCAGCACAGACCTTCCACATCCACAAACGTAGAGAACAGGAAAATGTTGCTACAATGCTCATTGCTGTAAATAATGGGCTAAGTTTAAAGCACATCAGTAGGTATGGGTATAAAAATGGGGGTTTTTATTTACCTGCAGGCAGAGCACCCACGAATCCAGGAGAAGTCAGTGTAGACTGTTGAGATTTAAACTGCTTCAGACTCAGACCATTAGTCTTCATTCAGCTGCTTAATGCCAATGACTACAGAAGCTATTACAGAAGAGACTTGCTGTGGCATGGAACGATCCAGCAAGTGTGCTGGCAGCCTCTCTCATGCATAACAGGATGTGTAAAGCATTGCCTTGCAGAGACCACAGGATTTCCATCCCGATGGGTCTTTGATCTCAACACAGAAAGGAATAAAAGAGCCCTAGCAGAAGCAACAAGGCCCCTCAAAGTAAGATGTATCCAATATGTGCAGCCTCTTTTCTGATGTCCTGCAGAACATCTGCCAATTAAGCAGAATAACTAAAATTAAGGCCAAGGTAAGAGGGCATAATGAGATACTCATGCCCAGCAGCAGGAGGCTGGAGCCTATTCTCAGTGCTCGCTAGAGAGAGACAGAAAAACCCTTTGCTCAAAAGCTTTGCTTTATGGGGTACAAAAAGAAGTGTTTTGCCAGCTAGGGGAAAAAGGAGGTGAGTGCCTTCACTAGCTACGGCATGTGTGGGAGGCACAAGCAGACTAACTCAAAGGAGGAGTAAGCTGCTCCCCAAATGCCCATCTCTCAAGCAGGCTTTGCCCCTGGTTCCCACAGCTTAAACCAGGAGACAATGATAATTGCTGAGCTAAGAGTGCTGGGACACTGTTCTGACACACTGAGCTTGGGAGAAAGGTGTGCAGCATTCTGTTTCCTTCTCTGTGGGAAGGAAAGCTCTTAACCAGTATTTACACACCTGTATCTGCAACTGTGGGACTAAAAACACTGCTTGACTACTGCCCAACAAATGGGTACCAAAAGCATCTAAATGTTTCCTAAAGATCTGCCTCTGTACTTGCCTGCTTCTCACGTGGGAGAGCACTGCTCTGTGTCCAGGCTGGATGGGCACACGGCACTTCCCTGGTGTAGTCCCTGCACAGGTCTGGTCTAGTCCTGTTGCAGTCAGAGCCCAGGGTGTTACGCATCCTGCACAAGCAATCACAAGTCTTGGAGACAGACACCAGGACATGAAGTTTCCTCCCACATGAGTGCCCTGTGTCAGCAAGTGAGAACAGGGTAATGCTGTGCCCATGCAATGGCTCAGTGAGCCTCTGTTTCCTCCCTGTCCCTTCCCCAGACTGGCTGTCACCCAGCTGGGGGGAGCAGAAGTGCCAGTCTGAGCCATCTTTGTCAGAGGTAAGAACGGTGAACACTTGTTTCTTCTGAAGTAGGAGGGACTTTTATAAAAGAGACAAAAGATTATCTCTTAATTATTCAGCTAAACTTTGTTGTATGTCTGGTTCACTGCATGGGAAAGAAGTCTGTGCTTGTCATGAGTATTCAGACAAGTGTAATGAGAGGTGATGGAAGGAAAGTGAAAAGTGGAATGATGAAGGAGATGCATCAGAAACATCCCACAGAAAGTGCTTTCACTAGAGGACTGCTGGGATTCCCCCTGCCCCAGGTAAATGCTGAGGGAGGCAAACACTAGCAAAATCGTTTTTTGCTGACAGGTCATGGTGTGAGTGATCAAAAGTTTCTTTTACTCATCTCAGCCTGTGAATTATTTAAGTGGACTTCATACATGTGATACCACTTCACACAAGCTGTTAATTTAATCCCACAGCCTGGTACTTGGTGCCAGGCACAGCGAGGCCACAGCCTGTCCCCAGTGACAACCCCGGGTGCTCACACTCCAGCCTCTGAGGGGATCCAATGACCCAGGAACAGCTGCTGCCAAGTGGTGCATCAACTTCACCACACAAGTGACCAACAGAGTGCTGAAAACCACTTTTTTCCCTTTGTAACAGCAAAACTTTTTTACCATGTGATGCAGCAGTTAAGCTTTGTTAAGTGATTTGTTCAGATAGACTTCACAGCCTTTGAGAGCTCCCTCCCAATTACATGTTAGATAAGGGCTGAAGGGCACGCAGGGCCTGATTTTTCAGATGTCTGTCTGGGATGCAAAACAGGAAGCAGTGTCTCTCTACACAATATCCCAAACAGCATTCCACTTATTTAAATGCAAATCAGGTAATAATACACTTAAAATCCCACTTCATCTGAAAGTCTTACTTTCTGTCTGCATAATGCATGTCCTAAAACTGAACTCAAAGAGCACCCTATTAAAAACTGAAGGGTTGTTTTTTAAATACTGTTCTTTATAGAATCACATTCTCATCTCTTTGACAGATTTTTTTTATCTTGAAATGCAGCTTAACTGTTTCATAAAAGCATGAAAACCCTGCCAAATCTCAAGAAGATACTCCATGCTGTTAATAGCATAGCAGGAAAAAAAACCCCTGAGCTTTCTGAATATCAGACAAACCCCTGCACACACGAGTTTGCAGCAGCACAGAGTTTCTCTGTCAAGCTTTGGTACTGCTTTTTTGCGTGGATCCCAAGGTGGAAGGCAGCTCTGCTTCTCCACCTTTCCCCTCTCACTAAACCCAGGTAGGGTGGGCAGCAGAGCTTTGTGCCAGAAGGGCAGAGCCACAGTGCTGCTTCCTCTCAGTGTTCCTAGGAAGATATACACAGCTTTCCTGTACACTTTACTTCCCAGCTCACATTCTCAGCTGTCCCAGCCCGCTGCTCCTGGGATAGGGCCAGTTATTTATTTCCCCAGTGCCATGCCAGATCTTAAGGTGGTAGTCAAGCCTTTCTCATCTTGTTATCCTTTTTAAGTTAAAGACGAGAATTTTTTTTGTCTTTCCTAGTTCTGAATCTGCAGAATATTATGAGACTCCACAACAATTTCAGCATGGTTTCAGGTGCTCCAGAAGACAGTAGAAACGTGACTTCACCTAGATGTTACCTCAAGATTGAGAAAGTAGAAGGTAAAGAACTCCATATGCACTGGCCTTATGTTGATCCCAGGCTTTGAAGCAGAGCTGATTGATGATTCCTGGAGGATGTTACCACTGGGTAAAGGAAGAATCAGTTAAACCCACTTTTCTCCCAGAACTGGGTATCAGTATTTGAACTGAAGAGCTAATTTAACTTAATTAAAATAACTTAATTTGATCTTTTAAATGACTAGCATATGACTTACAATAATTATCTTTCTATAAGCAAACCATTCAATTTCTTACAACTATTCTGTTTCATGACATAAACATCACATCCCTTCCACACTAATACCAGTCTCTTTTAGCAGCTGCAAACACTGAGCACTACACACTTTTTTAACTTCTGGAGTGGTCTGTGTATATCTTTTAAGCCCTGACACATCATTGCATTTGCCTTGCTGATGGAAACCACACCTATCTATAAATCCCAACCCTAGTAAAATTAAAATTTAAGAAAACCCAAATAAATTTCAGCATTTCTTAATTAACCTCATTTGCCCATTTTCATGTGTAAAACACCTCTAGCTCTGATGAATTACTTCTCACATTCATCAGGTAATAAAACAGAAGAGTTCATGTCACTGATATATGAGAGGGTGCTCAAAGGTGCAACAGAAGATGTGTGAAAGGAAAGGAAACCAGAACAATTTCTTGTCCCCCTGTGGTACTTTAGATTTAAACTCACAGCTATCTGGGCTGCATGTTTGGAGTAGCCAACTATTTCCAGGGTTGTGGAGCATTCCTAGCACTTAAGGAATCAGTTTGGGGTTTCTTTCCCCAAATGCAAATAACTGCTCACCACAGGCAACAGCCTGTGAAGATGCAGAATATGGAGAAAAAGCCCAAGGACTCAGACACAGAGAAGGGTGTCAGCGAGACACGTTACCTGTCAGAGGTGAGCAGACAGCGCTGCTGGGGGTGGTCACACTTCTTACCTCATGGTCCTGGCCCATGTCAGTGATGCTCCCCGGCATCACCAGCTGGAGTAACTTTGGGAATAGCCTGACATTTCGGGGCACCTTGGCATGTGGCTCTGCCCACACACTGTGGTACCTGCCCCAGCTGGCCTTAACCAGGTTTTCTACATGTAGTCTCAGCAGATACTGAGAGCTGAAGGGAGCAAAAGTCCAAACTAACTTTCCACCCTTTCAAATCCCCTTTTGTGAGCAGTCTAATCTCTATCTAACATCAGTTCAAAAGGCTTAATATTATCTTTTAAAAAGTAATGTTAACTGACAGAGTGAATAAATAGTATGCAATATAGTCCATTAATTTTCTGTTATGGTTTTGTAACTCAGTGAGCCACCTGATGCAGACTATTTGTCCCATCATGTGGGATAAATACTATTCCAAAAGTCCCTCTTCCCTCTGCCCTGGGCTACATTGTAGTGATCACACCATATCAGTTTGCCAGGCAAGGGCAATTTGCTTTTTTTTTCTGTTTGGAATCAGGATAATGATATTAATGCTAAGGATAAGATTACATTAGATAAGGAGTCGTGCTGCTGTGCTGTCAGCAGTGTAGGTTTTACTCAGGAACTCATGCTACCTAACGTTCTGAGCAGGAGATAAAGCAAGCAGCAGCATAGATCAGACTCCCATATTGAGTCCGAAATGCTCAACAGAGATTCCCACTTGGAAAAGAATAATAGTTGGAGCAGGGGAGATCTAGGTAGGTGTCAGAGCAGAATTGCAGAGCAATATTGACCTGAACTGGTTAGGAGTCTATAAAATATTGCTATTATGTGGTGCTTGTTTAGTGCTTGATGTAAGTGTGCATCAGTTCTAAATGTTCTCCCAAACACCGGGTGTCCTTTTCAGGCAGACTATCCTAGCCAGCATCTGCAGGGTCTTTGTGCTGAAAATCCAGCAATAGAAACAGCTAGGAGGGCAGCTAGAAAGTATTTGCTGCTGGAGCCTGGGCACATCCTCTCTCGAGCTGTGACAAGTTGCCTGGTGACTGCTGGAGAGCCTCTTCCTCCCTTTCACTAACACAGAGTTAATTGAGTAAGCACTGACCTGGCAAAGGAGGATGAGAACAGCTGAAATCCACCCATTTGGTATGGCTTTGCTGTGGCTGTGTTCTCGGGTCTGGGCAAGAAAAATAAGCAGGTCTGTGTTAGTGATTTGTATCAAAAAATGCCAGAGCCCCACAATACTTGGTGTCTTTTTATCTGAGTTTTTGCAAATCCAAGTAAGAAAATCATTCCAAAAAAGAAATCAGCAAGGAATTGCAAAAGATACCTGATGTGAATATATAATTAAAAGTCTAATTGGCCCACTGAGGGAGAAAGAGGATTGCTGTTTGAAATAACAAAGGAGTGGTGCAAAATTGACAAGAGCTCTCTGAAATGACAGGCGGAATAGGAGGGCAGAGGAATGCACGGAACCTTGTTTTCTGCGACTGTTCCTCACTTGGGTACTAATGAAGTACTCAGCTTAGGAGAGCTGTCAGTGCCCACCCTGGTTCCACTGTGGCATCTTGTTCTCATGCCTGTTTACCAACACAAATCTTTACTCAGTTAGACAAATATGGGTATGAGTGTGGCCATCTGAACAAAGACACTGTACACCGGAAAATGGCAATGAGAAACCCAAACCCCACAGAACCAGCGAGACATTTGGCTCCTGACTCTTCTGACATTTGGCCAATAGTTTACTTGTACAAAGTACCTTTGTACTGGGGATTGGTGGCAGGAAATATAACCTCTAAAGGCTAGTAGAGACCTGGGAAATGCCAGAAATTAAAGCCAGAAACTTCTATTAATGTGGTGATGCTAGGAAAGGAAATGATTTTAAACATCATTTCTGTACTAAAACAATGTGTACCATGAAGCCACGTTAGGAAAATGTGGTTTTGCTAATTTGGCTTCCTTTTTTTTCCCTTCCCCTGAGAACTGCTAGCGCTGGCAGTGGTTGCCTGCCTCAGCCAGGCAAGGCCTTCTGTGATGATGCGATTTGCAATCCACCTTGAGCAGGCAACTGGAAAGATGACCAGATTAGCAGTTTCTTATAAAAATATACATAAATCACAACTCTCACCATCTAAGATTATCCCACCTGACAAGAAAAGGGGATTGTGATTAAAAATTATAAAAACTGAAACAAGTTTGGGCTGGTTTTTGTTCTCATGAGGGTCGGCTCGGGGGCTGAAGGAAAGATAAGGAAGTCAGCCTGGTGGGGACGAAAGTTTGCCATGCCCACACACTGCACTTCAGTAGTTTTCCAGCACTCTGTAATGCTCAGTTCAGTGGCTTTTCTCTGCCTGTGATAGTGGAACAGGTTTTTTTGCAGTTTTGATTACAAAAAAAAACCAAACCCCACAAATTAACAAACAAAGTGTGATGGAGCAAAAATCTCTATCTGGGCACACCCTGTCATCACGGAGTGTAAATAAACAGTTTTGCTCTATTTTCAGCTCTCATTCCTCACATTCAAACTCCACCCATTGTACCAATCACCCCCAAAAGAATCAGCAGCTCTCCTGGCAGATGTATAAAACCAGAACATGTCAGGACACTATCACAGTGTGCTATATACATCACCAGGTGCTCAATTTTATCAAAGCAGAGGACTGTTAACAGGTGTCAGAAGCCACAATGTCGGGCAAAAGCTTCCAGGGATTGAAGCAACAGGCTGAAGGTGCAGCAAAAGATGCTGGTAAGAAAGATGAAATATTGTTGTTTGTTTGGAGGGGGGCTTACTTGCCACTTCTGCTCAGAAAAACCAAAATCTGTAGCTGCATCGGTGCTAGCAGGACATAGCTTCACCTTTTTTCTTCACTTCCTAGGGAGCAAGTTTTGGCCATCACCTGGAGAATACCCCAGACTGGCCATGGCTTTCAAAGCCACCTCCACCCACTCACTCACTGCTCCCTCGTGGCTGCAGAACATTGTCCAACATTTATCACTTCCCAGAATGTTAAACAATGTTTTTAGAGCAGTGAAGCCTTTTTTGATAATAAAAACCTTTTGTATTTAGCATTTGCATTGCTCAGGGTGGTCTTTTCTCATGCTCTGAGAAGAGGTTTTTAACCTGCTGTCCTTTTAATAAGTTGGAGTTCACCTTTGATAACATTTGCCACTTGGCCTGTCAGTGCTTTCTGGTAATACAATTACATTGATTGCAGTGGGCTGTTTGTAGTATATAGTACATGTTTCTGTTGTGTTCTTCAGCAGTAGTCACCAGGCTGCAGGCTTTTAAAAACCCTCTATGAACATTTCTGCCAGAGCTATGCCCATGTTGTAGGGGGAAGCACTGTTATCATTAGCACTGTGCATTGGAAACCAACTTTTCAAAGCAAACATAATAGCTTTTCTTTTAAATGAAAAATTGTGAAATATGTATCGCTTATTCTAGCTTTTTATAGAATATTCCCTATAGTGTTTGCATGCAGCTCATTCCTAGTAGCGTGTAGTTTTATCAGATATGGTTCTGAATTCTGATTCTGCAAATACTTTGTTGTATAGCTGAAATATGTGAGCAACCTCATTGATTTCTAAGTTACCGCAAGTTTCCATACATAAATGTGTAGTAGGCCCACAAACATGGCAGGACTACTTTCTGAAAAACAAAATAGTCTTTGCTGCATCCTGAATATATTCATGCCATTGACGGGGCACTTCACTCTTTCATAAACTATCAGCTATCTTACAATTACAAGGCATCTCACTTTTTTAATGTTTCATATTCTGGAGTTGATTTGTTATGTTTCTAGTTTCTGCTCCTCCTCTTCTTCGTATCTTGTTTGCAAAAATCTCCCCTTCTCCTGTCCTGCTCTGTTTAATGCATTTGCTTTCATTTTAGAACAGGCCCTACTCCCAAATGGGCCACAGAGAAAATGCATGTTAGATGGCCAACCTACCCCAAGCATAATAAGCTAGAAAAATCAATAAAAGCAAGTGTAGTGTTAAATAAGCAGCTTGCAGCTAAATGTCGTCATTCCAACTCACTGCTAATCTTTGCTTCTTTATCTCCTGCTTATCTGTCATTGATTTGCTCAGCTGACCATGGGTGCCAGGTGAACGCTAATCTCAGAGCAAGCTGCTCTGGCAACACACAGTTCCCAGGGTGCCCCCCAGTGAAGGGCACAGCCTCAGCCTGCTCCGTGCCAGCCTGGGCACCTGCCAGGGGCACAGCCTGCCGCGGGCGTGCAGAAAGATAACTGGCGTACGGAATTCCTGTAACCAGAAACGGGAACAGCCGGAAATGATTGTGGTTTTTATCTTAATTACAGCAAACGCATTGGGACAGGCCACTCAGGATGCAGTCAACCAGATTACAGATGCAAGCCAGAAAGGTAGGAGCAATGATGTTCAAATCAAGATGGAGCAGCTCAACACAACCCAGCCAGAGCTCATTCTTCTCTGTCCCACAGGTGTTCTCAGCCTGAAAGTCCTTGGTTTCAGTGGCAATTTTATACAACTTGTAACATTCTATAGCACCTTTAACATTTTTATAACAACTTTTATAAATCTCACGAAAAGATTTCAGGATCTATTGCTCAGTATCTCCACACATGTACAGGCAGACAGTAGCTGACACTCCCTGGCCACTGAGTCTCATGCCTGGCATTCAGACACCGGCTTCCTGTTCAGAAAACTTGTGGGAACAGCTCTTCTTTCTACAGGATTACGTAACACTGTGTAACATCTTGCTCCCCCTACCCAGCCCTACACTGGATCCCAGCACCTGCTGAGGCAGCAGCTGCAGCTGAACATTTTTGATCCTGCAGCTGAAAAGGGGCTGTCAAGAAAGTGTTGGCATCTTGCAGCTGGGAATTGAGAACAAGTTAAACTAAAAGCTAGGCACTTTTTTTTTTTTTTTAATAATGTAATAACTTTTCTAAGACTGATGGGATAAACAGCAATTTTGGGGTCTAAAGTGTTTAATGAAAGCCAAAATGCTTTGGCAGTACATCCTTAGAGCTGACACCTTTTACAGCTCCATGGATGTGACAAGGCAGCAAAATTTCCAAAATATTTTTTAAAGATACGTCATTCCCTTTTTGTAGTCTAATCATTTTCACGCCTCTCTTCCATCATAAATATTAAACCCTGTTGCAATTTTCCCGCTTTCTGCTAATCTTTCTCCATCTCTTGCAGCTTTTGACAAGGCTTCCAAGACAGCACAAGATGGAGTAGAAAAAGTGACTGGACAAGCTGCAGAAGCAATGTCTGGCTTTGGGAAAAAATGTGGATTTAAAAAATGATGCTAATTTAAGTCAACAGTATTGCATGTGTAAATCTCTCTTTGGTCTGCAATTCCCTACTTCTTTGTGTAGAAAAATGAAAGCTGTTTGATATTTGGATAATTTGTCTCTCTTCAAATATTAAATTTTAAAGCAGAAGGGCCCCTGCATCCTTTACATAGAAAAAATACATCTTTTAGCACATCTGCTCACAATCGTCAACATGGCTCAAAGGGTTGCAGCAATGCTGTTGTTCTACTCTTACAACAGCTCAATGATTATTGCCACATTTGCTGAGTGTATTTACAAAGCCACTGAAACTGTTCATAATTAGGACATCAGAACATTCATATGATGAAACTGAGTCTTCTTCCAATAATGAAACGTTAAGCTAGGGTTATATTTCTTGTCAGTTGTTTGTTTGTTCCCATCTTCTGTATTTTTAGATTAAGATAAATAAAGGTACTGTAAGATTTCCACTACTCAGAAATAGATCATCTTGTTGTTCAATCTCGTTATTTTACTGGGGCTTCCAGTGAAGGATTGCACGGTGTCTTGCAAATCTCTTTTGCTCTCTGATTCAAAGCCCAGTGAGGTCAGTGAGCACCCTGTAAGGGAGGGGAGTACTGAAGCATTTTGCAGGCTGGCAGACAGACGTATGGAAACCAACAGCCCCACACTGCAGGAGAGCCCTCTGGTCTCTGTGAGTGAATGGAGTTGTGGTGTCCACCCCTTTCTCCCTTCTGTGTCTGTTGCCCATCTAAATGTCTAGTTTCCATCACCCACAACACACTCCTGTTAACTCTCCTGGGGACGAACTCCAGCCCCTTTCGCCCGGTGTGGCACTGCTGCTGAAGCCGACTGGCAGCACAGGTGTGAGACCCCCGCGGGTGCTTGGCTCCAGCCTCTCCCGAGCTGCAGGTCGTGTGCAGTTTGTGTGGGTGCTCCGAGGCAGCCCCGGGCAGGCACGGCCTGCTCAGGGACGGAGCCGCTGCCACACAGGCAAGGGGGCAATCTTCTTGCCTAGGAGATGGAAATATTTATTTGAGATTGCAGCTTGCTGGGCAATCAGAGGCTGTGCAGCCAGACAGGATGCCCACTTAGTGCTGCCTCTGTCAACAGAAGGCACTAATATCCACTTATTCAGAGTAAGTGCTCTTACCTCGACCTCTGGGTGTTTCTCATTGCTAGGCAATATTTTCCTTCTTTTTTTTCCTTTTTTTTTTTCCCCTCTTGCTTTAAAGCCTTACTAGCCTGTTTCAGTAAGAGTCTAATTTGTGTCTTACAAAAGAAAACCAAAGCATGACCAAAACCATCTGGCTGCAATGAAATAGGACAGTCCAGGCCTGTTTGAGGTATGACAGTCTCACGCCTCTTGACTAAGAGCTGTGGTTGTCCAGGGCTTTTTTGAAGCCAATCTTTGCGAATTTGGTCCTAGGAGAGACTGGCTCATTGCTGAAGCCAAAGACCCCTCTCGTCTGCAATCTGCACGAGGACTGCATGGACTGAAAAGCCTTTACATGACCCTATAAGTAATAGACCATCTGTGAGTAAACATAGTCCAGGGCTTTGCACAGAGTGTTCCTATGCAATGTCTCCTGTCATTTAAAGCTTTAAAAGCCTAAATATTTACCCAAGTACAAGCTCACAGAAAAAGCATTAGACTATTGCACTCTCAGTTACTGGGCAACCCCCAGTAGTACTTTATTATTTAGTACTTTTCATGGTTACCTCCCTGATGGTAAAATCCTCAGAGACTGAGCTCTTTAGGCTCAGCATTTCAGACACCAGTGCTGTGGTTTTGGGTGATCATGGCCCATACACCACTCTCCATCACACCTTTTTTTTCGACTGCAAACCACTTTAATATTCAAAAGAAATATGAACAGTTGCAGGTATTTTCACCAGTAAAACCTGTTATCCCCTTACATGACAGACACTATTCCTCCTGCTTTGCTCATGGGGAATGCAGCCCTGACTCCTGGTATGCAGTTTTATATCCCCTTATTTTAGTTGCCTTCAGTGTAACTACAGAGTTGTCACTTCCCGCTACTCTGGCCCAGTGTTGGCAGCAGTGCTGGCAGGGCAGGGATTGGACTGCCTGGCTGGAGGGACTGCTGGATGTCACCCACTGAGCCAAGAGAGGAGAAACTACTTTCTCCGTCCAACCAAGGAGCGCCCGGAGGCAGATCCCAATTCCTGGTCCCCAGTGCAAGACTGCCCTTCTTGCTTCAGGATCCTGAAGCATCTCTTTTTGTCCCGAGGGTGAGTGCTGTGCCACAGGCACCCATGAGTCACTTGCTGGCAAGTGTTTCTAGATCTAAACTTAAGCACTTTGCTCCACAAGTAAGGTCCCTGCCTTAGTCACAGTGCTCTTTGGTCTGGAAGTATTTGAGTCTCTGTCTCCCTTGTGCATCACAACAGGCACCTGTGTCCCAACCCAGAACTGTGCCTTCCCATCCCACCTCAATCCTCTAGATGTTTTGTGAAAGTAAAGTGAACATCCCTAGAGCTCCCACCAGCTCCTGTGCCATCAGCCCTGGACATGTGAAGTTATCTAACACCTGAATTCTCAAATTTCCTAAAATTTGTTGCTGGGTGTGCATGCAGCTGCCAGAGTTATGAAATGCTGAGCAGAGGGGATTCATGTTTCAGCCTGGCTGGGCTGCCCAGCATGAGCACCTCCTGCTCCGTGCCCCACTCCAATGGCCCAGAGTCTTTCCCAGGGTGACTGGGGGGCAAACAGCCCTCCCCATGTCCTCTTCACAGCTCAAGGGGTCAGGGACACAGAGGGCACAGATTTTACCAGACTGCACAAAATTCACCTTCAACTCCTTCTGTTGCCCAAGAAAACAGGAATCCTCCTCTCGAGTGAATGCTTTGATTAGTGGTTTAAGGGTTATCAAGAATCTAAGCTCTCTGAAACCTGTCTTTGCAGCTGTAGTTTCATGTCATCTGGCAAAATGCAAAGGTGATTTTTTTGGTAAACTCCTGGCATCTCCCCTCCACCGTTGGTGCCTTTTATCAGGTTTCTGTGCACATTACAGTTGCAGTAGAAGGCCCGGCCTGTGTCTCTGTGGAGCACTGCTGGGGTCCTGGCTGGGCTGGGATCCGCCCCCACCACCACTAGGGCCAATGGCCTCAAAAGACGTACGTGAGGCATTTTCACTGTCCCCATAAGCTTTGCTGCATAGATGCTTCTCCTGCTTCATGTCAACCATGTAGCTGCTGTTGGTAGTGCAGCAACTTCTAGTTTTTATCCTTTCTTTAGAGCTCCCAGCCCAGGCACCTGCAAGGGCCCTTCAAGCGTTTCTTGCCCCCCGTCTAATTGTAAAGCTGGGAGAGCAGAGTAGATGCGAAAGCTGGACCGCAGGGAGCACAGCTGTTGAGCACAGCAGCTGACCTGTCTGTGCAGGGAGACATGCTGTGGTGATTACTAACTGAGCCCTTGGTAAGGAGAGCCCTTCTTACTGCTCCTCTGTTGGCCTTGGCATGAGCAACCCCCGGGGCCTGTCCACATCACCTCCCTCTGCCTCAGCTTCCCCAGATCCCGATCTCCTGCCTTGCTGTTTCAGCTGCCATTTTGTTTCCTGTGTCTAACATATGGCCTCCTTAGTTTTTCAACACTAACCCTCCTGCTTTTACAGCTTTTCCTAAATCACCCTTTTTGCAGTTGATCAGGTTCTCATGTCCCCCTGCGGCACCCCCTGTGTCCCTGACCCAGATCCATGGGCCCCCCAGGGCCTTCTGCGAGCAGCCCCATGCGGCTGGGGGCTGCTGCAGGGGACTGTCCCAGCACAGCTGCAGCTGGGGAACCTGGGGTGTTTGGTAGGATATGGATGGGATACGGATGGGACACGGATGGGACACAGGTAGCTGCTATGGAAGGATGGTGCATACTGGGAAGGAGCCACAGACAAACTGGTGCTGGGGCTCATGGAATGTGAGTGAGGGAACAGCTTACTATTTTGTGAGGATACTGTGGAGAAACTGCTTGGTACAAGATGGGGCAGCATGTCTGTGAGGAGAAACACGTATTCCTAAAAGTAAGATCAAGAAACTTGCAGATGAATAAGGTGTAGGTGTGTTGGACGCTGTTGCTCATGTGCTACTGGTATGTCCCAGAGCTGGAGCTGCTGTACAGGCTGCTTGCTCTGCCTGGGTTACGCCATTTCACCACAACCTGAAATAATGACAGGTGACCCCACTCAGCCTCTCTCCTTCCCAGAGAGGAGCAGCAGGAGCAAATAGCAAACAGCAGCAACAGGACAGCTGACCTGGGTACCCTGGCAAACCAGGCCCCTCTCAGCATGTCATCCTTCATACTCCCAAACAACCATGTTTGCTGGATTAGCACTGTTGGACAGTATATCCCAGCCACTCCCTGGAATCTCTGGTTATGAATGTTGTCCAGTTGCTTTTTGGGGCAGCCAGTGTTGTCTGCCCCCAGGGCCCATGGCAGCAGTGGGGTCTGCTGTCCACAGGACAAGCTGACCTTCATTTCATGTTTAACATTCATTTCCTACCCATTGCACAGATTGATCCAATGTTTGGCAAATAAGGGCCCTGCTGTAGCCTGGGCTGGCCCAGGCCGGACGGGCCCTTCCCCGAACCCTCCTGCACCTGGGCTGGGGCTGCCCAGCTGAGCCGGGCGGGGGCTGGGGAGGTTTTAAAGGGGCTGTGGGAGGATCCCACAGGGCTCCTGGCTGCAGACATGGTGGGCAGGTAGGATTCGGGCGTGTGAGGTGGCGGTGCGCTGGGAGGGAGGGTGTTGGTGTTGCGAGTGCTGCGGCTTCTGCCCCGGGCGCTGTGGGTGCGTCGCGGGGGGATGTGAGCCCGCGGGAGAGGCTGAGGAGGCTCCCGGCGGGGGCTGCAGGTGCTGGTGTCCCTCAGCCTGGGGGTGAGGGCCCTGCACCCGTGTCCGTGCGAAGCGTGACGGCCTTTGTATCTGCTCTTCAGCTCGGTGTGTTTGCCCGTGCTGGCTGGTGGCTGAGCTTAGGGAGTGTTGGGTTTTGTGCTTTGGCAGCTCTTACCTGCGCGTTCAGCCCTGCCCTGGCATGGCCGGCTTTGGGCGCTGTTAGGGCTTGGCGCGGCCGCGAGGGGAGCGAGGCTGGCGCCGGGCCGGGCGGAGCTCCTCGGGATGTGTCCCTGTGCTGGGGACGACTGGGGGGCCCAGGTGAGCAGAAGTTGCGGCTGTGGTGCAGGGGCTCCCTTACAGGAGCTGTGGAGTTGGGGAATGCGGTTACCGAGATGTGTTGCTGCGATTGGGATGGCAGAAACCACGGCACTGAGTACAGCCACCTCATGTCAGCCTAAGTGCGTATGTGGTGCAAGTCCTGGTCCTTGCAGAGAACGGCACTTCTTCACTGGTCTTCTATGGTTTTAGTCTATGTATAGTGAGAGGAATTAGGTCTTTTTTGTGCTTGAAAACTGTGGTGTGTTTTAATGCTCTGTGCTTACGCTCCTGTGAGGCAAACATCACCTTCACATGTCCGTAGGGAGTGTTGTGATGGCACGTACTCTCTCCCATGTTACAATTCAATATGTACCTGCAGTGTGTCAGTGCAGTATAATTAGGGTTGACTCTAATTTTATTTCTGCGCTGATGTTCGCTGGGAAGCCAACACATCAGTGCTGGTGCTGTAGTAGACTGTGCTCACAGAAGTTGCTCATGAACTAATAACGACGTGGCTTTCAAAAAAAAAGTTGTATTTGTGGTACTGGAGTGTGTGAGAGAGAGAACCATTCTTCACGTGGTAATTAGGATAGAATGATGAGGGGTATTTTCAGTGACAATGTAAACACTCACCTTGACAAATACACAAACCTGTTGCTGACTCTGAATCTTGCTGTCTTCATTGATCTCTCTGCTGTCAGTAACTGGAGCAGCAGCAAAACAGGAGTAGGAAATTGCAGTTTCCTGTGAACAAGGCTGGCCGTGGGTAACTGAGGATGTCACAGAGAACAATGTGTATGTTTTACTGCTTGGCTGCTGTGCAAGGAATTTCCACTGGTCAGATGCTGGTCTGAGTTATCTGAAATATTTCAGGGTTTGCTTTTTTTTTTCTTTTCCTGCATTGTAGGTTTGTTTTGAACTTTGTTAATAACCCTTGACTTGATGTCAGTTTAAAACCAAAATTGTTACTTTCTTTCTGGTTTTTTGTGAGTGTATTCTGGTAGAATTTGATTTCAGATATGGTTAGTAATCCTTTCCCTGCTATCAGAAGATAAAATGAGGAAGGGACCCCCCTTTTTACCCCCAGTAACCCTCTATATCCTATGTAATTGGCATGAAGTAGGACATTGGGGTCTGCAAAAAATCCACAGTGGTGGGAAGAAAACAGAACTTGTGCTATAATGCTGGAAGAAACATTGAAGAGGAACTGTTGTTCATGAAATGCCTGGGATCAAGAGAGGCATTCCTAGACCCTGCTGTGGTGGCAGCTGTAGAATAAAGATCAGTTTGATAAATAAGCCCTTGTTCTGAAGTAGGTTATGTTTTCCCTCTGCCCTTTTCAGCAATAATTATTTGACCAACAGAGTGAAACCTCCTGTCATATGTGAAAGGGCACAAAAGTAGTTCTGCTGAAAGCTGGTGATCCCAGAAAAAAGTGTGCCTAGTAGTCTTTTGGGGTGAGATCAGCTCCTGTGTGGCTGGACAGCACATAGGTGTCCTGTGAGAGGAACCTGAGTGGTGTGGGGGCTGTGTGCTTGGCAGCCTGCCTCTCGCTGGCCCATGCCACGTCCCATCCCGTTGGCTCCAGCTGGGGGGACAGGGTTGGGCAGCTCAGCTTCTTGCCAGCTGGGCAGGTGGTGTGAGCCTGGCTGCACCCCACCAGCCCTTGCTGATGCCCAAGGCCCTGGAGGCTGTGCTGGGTCCTGCAAAGTGTTTACTGTGGGGGCAGTGGGGAAGGACGTAAACCTACTCTTCTGAGGCAGACCTTGGAAATAAGGGGTTAAAATATTAATTATGACACACCACGAAATTATGAGCCTCGTCTAACACAATAAGGATTTCATCAGATGCTTATGAAAGCAGGGTTAGCTCCTCCCATTTCTTTTTATAACCATGAATTTTAAGTCCCACTGGGGATCAAAAGAATGTGAGCAAGAATCATCTGAAACTGGATACTTTTCTATGTAAGGTTTTGAAATGCCGAAGTTGATTTAAGCAATTCTTCAGCTCAGTGTTTTGCGATGCAATGTTTTTCTGCCCGGTTCACAACGGGCTGTGCCAGGCTGTGTTTCCCCCCCGTGGCCCTGGCTCGGGAGCCTTTGGTCAGGACAGCTGTGGCACGCACTCTGTTTACCAACTCCTCGATATGGAAAAACAAAGCTTTCATTCCTGGGCTATGGAAAACTTCTGCTGATGAATCCACGCCCTCTCTCCGGGGAGGAAAACATAACAAATATTAATGTCTCTTCACCCTTTTATGCCTGGTATATTAATCACCCAACAAGGGCTCATGACTTTTCCCTGTTCCAGTTTGCATTTGCCCTCTAACTACTGGGAGGAGTCCTGCTTTGTCTATAAAAAGCTGCACTTTGCCAAACAGTGTAACAGAACCGAACTTAGGGATTCACTCACCCATCTCATCCGGGGAGAGAGGACTGAGCGCAGCCATGTTCGGAATTGGGAAGAAGCTTGCCGAGGAAGCTGTGCAACAAGCTGAAAGTGCTGCACAGGTGGCAGGTAAATACAAATCGCTGCTTTCCTTCATCCTGTGTCTTGGGTGTTAAAGTATTTGCCCTGCTCCTGCCCTTGCTGCTGGGAGTAAATCTGCCCCTGGGGCATGAATTCTGTAGGTGCTGCCCTCAAGGGTGGGATCAGCACATCCTGTAATCTACAAACCCTCTTACACTACAGTAATGAAGGTCTGATATTAGCTACTGGATTTTCAACAACTTCTCCTATTCTGGCTCATACTGTGTGGGTGCCACTGATGACAGGATTGTAGAAAGCTGAGAGGGGAGATGAGGCTGCTTATTTAGGGCTTTGCTTCCTAATATGAACAGCCTTGATAAATGTGAGGTTTATAGTAGTGTAGTGTATCAGCTTCCTGAAGCTCTGAGGGCTCTGATCTGCTCCGTGCTGCATGGAGAGGTGCAGTTAAGTGCCCTGCTGAAAGTGCTCCAGCCCTGCCAGCACTGCGGTCACACACCACACCAAAAGCACGAGTGCAGCTGCAGGGGTTCAGGACACCTGAGACAAGTTCACTCCTGCAGAGGGTTTCACTGAATTGGCCCTGAAGTTAACTAACATGTCACTTAGATCAGCCATTGTTAGTGGAGCTTTAACATGGAGACCTGCACTGCCGAGATTCCTGGAATGTTTGTGCTTAGCACATGGGCAGTGGAAACTGTTTCATATTTCTTTACATGACATTTAGGTAAACTCTTGAAACCAGTTATTTTGCCTGAGACTTCAAATGCTGTAGAAGTATTACTTGCAGGGTTTGTGCCCAATGAAGCAAGTGGAACTTATTTACCCTTACTTGGTTCAGTTTGCTAGGAAGATGAAAGATGCACAATCCCACAGTCATCCCCTATTCCGAAGAATTTGCGTTTTTTCCTAATTCAGCTATTTTTATGCTGAAGCATGGAAGCAGTACACCAGGATATGGGCAACTGGAAGGGAACCATCAGTTTTTCAAATGAAGATTTCTTTCTGATTTTACTGTAGAGTAGCCCTAGAAATACATATTTTGTGGAAGTTTTTTGGTGTTCCTAACTTTAATATTGGTGAAACATCTACTGTTTCCTATGCTGGAAGACAATATGGATGTTTTAGAAGTGGCATTTGTCGTCTTGAAAGGAGCTGAGTACTAATCTCAATCAGCGGATGGAACTACGTGTTTAGGAGTCAGCAAACTTTAAGAGCAAAGTTTATAAATAGTAGCTGCAGTTCTTCCCCCCTGTCCCAAGCACTTGAAGCTGAACCAGTTCTTTGGACATCATCAGTCTGAAGCCCTTTGCCTGAAACGTGCACACATCTTCCCAGCAAGTCCTGTTCTGCAGCATGGCTCTTCCAGCTGGAGTTGGACCCTGGAACAACAATGGGAGGGCCCAGGCACTGGCCTGACTTTGGTCCCTTCTGTGCAATCTGCACATCCCTCAGTGACAGGCAGTAAATACACAGCACATGATGCTGAACTTGTCACCACTGTTAGTACTGCACTGACTCCTGGGAGGATTCTAGAGGTACCCTCAAAACCCCCATTTAAATGCAAATAAAGGGGGTTAATGCCAGATTTCAACTAAAAACAAGACTGTCCAACTGGTGGTTGTGCAACTATTAATTACCTTGCTTCTGAACAAGTTCTGTTGTGCCTGCACGTGCCCTGAAGGGCCCAGTCCCATGAGCTACTGCCAAGTGCAGAGTGGCACAACTGGGCTTTGCAAGTATCTAAAATTAGCACCTATCCTATGGGTCCTGAAAGGAGTCATGAACTCGGCTGTGACCCAAGGTTGCTACAGGAAGCATTTTCCTTAGCTGCACCTTATGAGCAGTGAACATCATTCACGTTAGGAAACTGCAGCAAAAGATGATGTGTAATGATAATTAGCATGTCTTTTAAGCAGTAGGAAGTGTCCTATAAGCTCAAGGTGAAATAGGCCACTGTTTTTTACAAGACACATAAAACAAGCGCTGTTGATGAACCATTCAATGCAAGCCTGGAGACCTTTGAAGTTTTAGACACTCCCAGTCTGCTTAAAGGTCTTTCCTCACCTCAGCATTTCTCCCTCTTGCCACATTTATGGGAAATCTGTCTTGTTCACCACTTCCGTATCTGTTGTGCAGAACACATCTGCAGTGTTTTTTAAAAAGTAGTACTTGGAGACAGGGGTAATAAAACAAATATAGGTCCAATGCAAGGTCATTTGCCCCAAACTTCTGACTCTTGTGAGCTTGACTTCCTTAATCATAGCTGCTGGAAACTGATCATCCAAATATTTACCAATATTTTCTAGGCTGCAGGCCTTTGACTATGAGACAATACCTTCTCTTGTTCTTTGTGTCTCAGTATGTCTCTTCTACTGAACATTTCCATGCCTTTAAAACTAGTCTGGTCTCTTACAAAATACATTTCCTTAAGGTAGAAGAGAAAGTGTTAGACAATCACTAAACTTTTGATGTGCTGCCCTTACAGCATGCCAGTTCACAGAACTGCATCAGTTTATGCAGTTGCTGAGAGAATCTTTACCAAGCAAAATGTCCCAACGTGCTCTGAGCAGACCCTGGCCAGGCTCAGTAAAAGGAAGGTTTCATTGCACCCAGTTCTCTACTAGGGTTTGTTTCTTGACTCTATAGGTAACACACATTAACATCCACAATCTTCATCTATACCAAGACATGGATACTGTGGGGAACGACAGCCAGAACTAATAGCACCTCTCTGACAAGATCAGGATGCCCGTCCTTATGGCGTAATTATTAATCTTCTAGCCCTGAAACGTTTAGGGAACCCTTCTAAAACATGATTATTGAATTCAGGGGAAGGGTAAAGACTGCTTAATTGACAGTTTTTCTCCTAATTGCAGTAGACACGGTGAGCCAGACTGTGCAGCAAGCAGCAGAACAGGCTAAGGGTGCTGGTCAGAAAGGTACAGTAATATTTGTGTTTATTTCAAAATGTCGTGACAGTGAAATCCCAGATAGGGCCTCCAACCCTGCCTTGCTCCTTGTCCCATACCTGGTGGGGAAGGGGAAACTTGCAGTGATGCTACAGTTACCTTTGTTTTTCTCTTTTAAAAGCACTTGATGAAGTCTGCAAAGTTGCTGAAACCGGTGAAAAAGCTGTAAAAAATGTAGCAAACCAAGCAACTTCGTGGGGCAAAAGCTTTGGACAATGAAAATAAAAATGTATCACCACTGAAATTTTTGTAAACACGTTTCTAAGACATGTACTCTTAAATAAAGACAATACTTATATTCTGCCTAGCTTGCATGTATTCCTTTGGAATCCTTCCGTTATACATTTTAAAAAAACGTTTACAATCGCTAGTCTAGAAAAACTGGATTTCTGCACAGAGCAGACAGCTAGTGCTGTGCCATGCTGTGCTACTAATGTAAATAGTCTTTTTTTGGGGAGGGGGAAGGGGTAAAGGCTGGCTCAGAGTGGGCAGTGTATAAAGTCAAACACTTCAGAGCTGGTCTCCCATTTTTTTGCTGAGCCTAAATCCTGACTCTGTGTGTGTGTGTGTACAAGTCTCACAAGCTGAGCCCCCAGTAGCAGCTCCAGACAAGGTAAGCACCTGTGTGCCTATGTGACTGTGTTTGTGTTTCTGGTCTTATCAGTAAATCACAGTTAGCTCCTGTGTCGAGGAGGGCTCAAGGGTGTTTAAGGTAACCACACACAACAGCTGCGTGATACTCAAAGCTCATGCCAGCAGCAGAAGGGATGTGTTGCTGCCAGCGGAGTCCCTGGCTCCACTGCTTGCTTTGTGCTGTGTCAGCTGGGTCACTGGTGCACCTCCAGCAGCTCTGCACAGCAAAGGCAGGATGGGCAGTGCGGCCACACCGTGTGGCTGTGGAGGCACTGACCATGTCCACGGGGCTCCTGTCACATGCACGGAGGGACAGGAATCACAGCAGCTGAAAGAATCAGAACTGAGTAATTCCGGGATGTGAGGAAAAAAACCAAACCCAACTCATCAACAATCAAAAAAACCCCAAATAACAGAACCACTCTGTGTGCATATGAACTTAGAATGAGATCTTAGAATCTGATACAGACTTGTCAATTACTAACAGAATAATTTAGAGGTTACTTACCTAACACTTGAAAGCACAGCAAGAATTTCCATTTCTTCAACACTTCTTTCTGAGGGTGACAGTTGCCATCAATGAAAAGAGGTGTTGTAATGCGTTCTTTGCAGGGATAAAAAAATATTACTGTTCTTCTTGCTCTTCTGTATAATAGAAATATTTTGCATTTAGTAGTTTGCAGATGGCATGTGACCCTGACCACTGTAGTTGTCATCTTTATGCAATTCACCTGCAGCCTCGGAGTACTTGCTGAGCGTTCAACACAAACTACGTACCATGCAGTATTAAGTGCTGAATGAGAGCTTACAAACACCTGCTCTGGTAAGGATGTGCTTTGCTCTATGTAGTGGATGTGCTTCAGAGCAGTTTCAAATCTAACTTTGGGTCCTGCCTGGCTCCCTGCCAAACACCCTAGCAAGTTTTTTGGTAAATGTCTAGTGGCATGTGAATACAAGCAGTGATATTGTTGTTAGCTGGCAGATAAGACTTGTGTGTCTGTGTGTGGTTGTACTTACATGGAAGGAGTGTCTAACACCTAATTGCAGTTACAGTTTTATTAAAAAAGACCCAAACCAGTATTTTATAACATGCCCCCCAGAGAGTGATAGCTTTCTTCAGCTATAGCTAGGGGCTGGGAAGAGTCTAGAGCTGCTTTGTACCCAAGCCTCTAAAATCACATTAACTCATAGGAACTGTATAAAATTTTACTACTTCCTTCTCCGTGTTGTTGTTGCTGGGTCTGGAGAGGTACGTGCTACAAATGCAGCAAGGAACCTGCGACTCTTTGTTTTCTTAATTGTCTGATCACGTCAGGACTGAGGTCAACAATGCTCAGAACCAGTGTGAGACTATTTCAGAGCAGGCTATCACAAGAAGTCTGGGACCACTGATAAGAGTTGGTTTTTGTGTTGAGCTACAAAGGGCAAATCAGCTGATGTGCTTTTAAGTCAGACTCCAAGCATTTGTCTCCTCAAGAATCTCACCTCTTTGACTGAAAGTACCTTAAGCTGTTCTTACACCCACCCCTGGATATGCTTGGATTCAGGTCTCTCTTGTCTCCAACACTGACTGTTAACAAGAGTTCAGTAACCATTGCAATCAAGTTGCTGAGGAGAGAGCCAGTCAGAACTAAGGGCTCATTTCTGGGTTTAGTAAAATCAGGCCAGGTGGTAGGTCTGCTTTTTTTCAAGATGTCCTGGGAAAAGAAGTGTTAATGTGTGCGTACACAAGAATAGGGAATGTTAGTGAATCGTGGAGTACAGGCATTGTGCAGGCTTTGGCTTTTTTTCCCTTCCAAGTTGGTAGAAGGTACCCCAGTTAGCTATCTGTGCCAGCCTTCTGTATGCTCCAGCACTGCAGGGGTCCTGTTTTCCAAGTCTGCACAGCCAAACTGGGGGGGCTTTACTAGCTACAGAGGAAATGAAGCAGGGGAGGAAGAACAACAGTAAGAATTTTGCTTTAAACAAATTTGCTGCCAGGTAATGCAACACTGCTTTTAAGATTATTTCCTTTTTAATAATGCAACTATTTGTGAGCTCTTAGCCTCCAAGTTTTGGTTACAATTTGTTAGAATTGAATTGTTAAAATCATGATTTTGTTTTACTATATAATAGTTTATGTACAAACTGCACTGAAAAATATGATCCAGGATATAGATCTTATATTTAGAGATCCACACCTTGATCACAATAATTCTCTCAAGCTCAAAGGCTTCACATTTGAAAAATAATATCAGTGTGTATATATATGCTGCACTTAGGTTATCTGTAGTACTTTTACAACCCTAGATGTCAGCATATATGATGGAGTAAGCCACTAATTAAATGCGTCACACAGGTTTATTGCTCCATGCTAACTACTAGAATAGTTCTTCACACAAATTTGAGAGAACACACTAAAAGACCTGAAATGTTTTACCAAATATATCCAACTTCAAAAATCTTGCTGACAGGCAAGCTCAAGAGACAGAGATCTGTATTAGTGAGCCCCTTAAGATTCAGGGACAGTATCACAGTAGTGGGCATGTAATGAATAGGCAAGTGTGCTGTGAAGATCTGCAGCCTGATTGTATCTACAGAAAGCTATTGCATGAAATAGAAAACAGTAATACACCAGCATAGTAGGTTTGGAAAGGTCAACTTTTTTTTAATAACTGCTCTCTCTCCAGGTTATGTCATGCAGTTACAAAGTAGTTAGGAAAAAGCATGAGTTTCTGGGAGGGACTAATTGTCTTTTTAAAAAAAACATTCATATTCATTACATAAATAACGTCTGGCACTTCAAGGGGACTCCGAGGGACAAAAGCCTTACACTTCAAAAACTGTGCTTGATCCAATATTTTGTTGAGGTCCATTTTGTTGTATTCTAATATGTTCAAAACTTTCAAGACCTCCTGATGACAAAAAAAAAAGGCTGTGTGTGTTAAGACAGTGGATTAAGTTTATAGCAGCATTCTAGCTCCTCTGTGGTTTGGCCAATGATTTCTGGGTTCAGTTTCACTTTAGTTGTTCACTGAGGCAGTATCTAATTTTCAGAAAGCCTCTGAAAGGAAAAGATTGAAAAAGAGTTCCAAAAAACCTAAGTATGATTGCCTACCAAATTCAGAATATCCCTTTCTTAAAAAAAAGGAAACCAACCTATAGTCAGAATAGTTATGTAGATACTTGATTAAAAACATAACTAGAGTTGCTCAATTGTTTCAGCTTATAAAAATATTAGTCTGTCAGCGCTACAAACTTCATGATGATAGTCAAACTAGCTTGAACAAGCGAGAAAAGGCAGTCCTGTAACAGTAGCACAGTTAAAGAAAAAATATTGCCTAAAGAGAATCAGGCCTGAAGCTCTACTACAAATAAAAACTAGACTCCTATCAAAGTTAATCCCTGCTGGAGGCCCATTCTTCCTTTGACAATGCAACAGCATTGATCATACAAGGCCTTACTGAAAGTGCTGAAGCCAAAATTATGTCATTAAACAAAAGTGCATGAAGTAAAAATGAGCTAAGTGCTCATATAGTACAGTATCTGATCTGAAGTCTGAGAAGTGGCTCAGGTGGCAAGACCACTCTTTCATACATAAAATGTACCATTTTGTTTTGTAGGCGAAACACCCAGAATGGCCCCCACAAGTGCAGATGAACTGTTATCTTCAGATACATACTTGTATACAACTTCCTAATCCATGGGTTTTTATTGTAAAAAAGACTAGTTTGGAACTGAAACTAATTGAGAATAGAATCCACTATAATGTCAGAAGAAAAGAAAATTTTGTGGTTACATGTAAACTTGTGATAAGCTTTCTCAAGAAGAGGGTACATTAACAGCGAGAGGGGTGGGATACAACAAGGAGCGGTAATGGCCTGTTTATGTAAAGGTCAAACCAGCCTCATTGTACACTTTGAAGACTTTCTCAATTGCATTGACGTAGGCAGCTGTTCTCAGGTCCAGACCCAGGTTGTACGTCATGGCAGTACGCATGATTTGCTGGAATAGAAAAGGTTGCATGTGATTTCTGCAAGTTTCTCCAGAGGAGCTCAACAATTTTGCTTGCAGGATCCAAGTTAGGAGTAAAAGGAGCTGCTGGATTGGTATGAGAGCTCCGATCCTTTGCAAGTTAATTCTAAAATGTCTTGATTCCCCTTACAACTGAGAACTGAAAGGGAAGAAAATCTTTCCCAGGTCACTACTGTATTACCCCTTTTCAAGTCTTAGATTGATATGTACCTCACATACAGGGAGAGACAAGATGTTTTGAGTAGCCTTTGTCCCACTAATTAAAAATACAGCATAGAGAGAAACTGGTAATGGTAAAGTAAAGCACTCTTATGGTATGTGTCCCAGATTAGCCAGGTACAAGAGGACAACTAAAAAGTTTCTACTTACTACAGCTTCTACTACAATAATCCCTAATGTTTATTATACCCAGTTAAAGTTGGCCATGATGGCACAGAGCGGAAATACTTCATACTCTCAGTGACCTCCATTATCATGTACTGTTTATCTACTCCTTTAATTGCAAAGAAATTCTGTACAACCTATTCAAAAACTGTCCCCAAGTCATGTGAGTTTTCTTTCATGTAGTATATATAGGAATGCAATATTTACCCGGGCAGAACGTTCCATTGTATAAGCCAATCCAGAGTGTACAATGTCTTTCTCAGATGCACCCTGCAACAACAGGGAATAAAATCAGGCTTTACTCCAAAACACAAAAAGAGCACTTGTCGTGTGTTAGGGACAATGACATGTTGGATTCCCATAATTACTGAAGCTTGCTCACTCATTTTCTTCTAATGATTGGTGAAGAATCCAAATTGCCTTTACGTGTTACTTGAAGAGCTAATTATGTTCAATTCACTTCTAAAACTTCACACGTAAGCACTGAAGTCTTTTATAGGCACAGCTTCTAGGTGCATTATCTACTGATGTTGTAATTGCTGTTTTCAGCCTTCAGACCACAAAGTAAATATTAAATGAAAAAGCTCCCAAGAGTCAACAACCTATAGAAGCCTCTTGCAATTGTTCTGAGGACAGTCAGGTTTTAGGAAGGGCACAGATCCCAAAATCATATACATATGTTGTATTAGCCCTGAGCAAATCCAGAACAACTTTATTCCCATTAAAATTTAAATACACAGAATAAGTAGTTGAGGATAGCCTGAGTTAGGATGACTCAGTACAGGTTTAATATTCCATCATCCTGATTGTTGTAATTTACTAGTAATTTGACACATGGCTCCACAAAATACATGCTTTCCCTCAAGCACCAGTTTGGGCTGGAAGTACAAAGTACTGGGCCAGTTTCTATGGCTGGTGCTTAAGAGCTGCTTTAAGCCACAGAACCTATCACACACAGAACTCATACAGCCTAACATGTATGAAAATGCTAGCATCATTCTGAATCAGGCTAAGGTCTATTGCTAATTATGTACTAATGCTTTGCTTGGGGACAAGTGCTCCATGATAGCTACATGGTGAAATTTAGATTGCAGTTGTAATATCAGAGTGCAGCTACCCTACCAGTAAAACAATCAGCAGCAACTACTTACCGATATCCTGTCTTGAAACTCTGCTGTAGGCACAACTGGAATAGTTCCCCCATGTTTCCCAAATTTTCTTTCCAAGCTTTCCTGGACAGACACTAGAAAGATAAAAAAAAAAATGTAGATGCAAGGTAACTAACAAAGAAAAGGAATGTGTTCCCTAGCATAGGAGCTGACCCCAGGACTTTAAGCATTCAGTGGCATGAAGTGGGGCTGGGGGCAAAGGGAGTCATTTTTATTTTCTAAGAAGAGAGGAAGATAGTGATTTTTCTGTGTTTATAGGTGAATGACTCCAGTATTAGTAGTAATATTGTTACAGCACAGTCACAGGACGAGCAACTGGATTTACTGATCCTACTTCACTAACTTTTTAAAACTGATAGGGTAATCTGGATTAATTTTCCTAACTTGATAGATAGTATTGGACAAAATATTTCTTGAAGTTAAAGCAATCAATTATCTCCTATTATATTTGAAATACACAGTAATTGCTAAGAAAAAAGGCCATGTGAAATTATAGGGGTTTTTTATCTTGGGACATGAGCAACACTTTGGTATTTTCATTGATACTTATTTCATCTTAATTCTTGAAATTCTGAAATTCCTAAACAACAACAACAAAGAGTTTTTGAGATCACACAACCTCAAAGTTAAGAAAGAGATTTAAATTAGAATTGCCATAACGCTCAACTACTTTAGAAACACCTTGAAAAGTATGATTTATGAGAAGAGGTTATATTAAAAACTGTGCAGGTGTATGTTTTGTCAAGTCCAATGTCTCAAGATTCTCACGTTTTCTACAAAATATTGTTTGAAATGGAACAACAGCCTCCAGTTCTCCTCCATTAAGCTTCCTCTCTTCATGTAATTGCTATTGTTTCCCAGAAACCAGGTAGCACAGAAGGACCATAAGTGGAGCTGCAGGCCATGAGCAGATGCATTACAGTGCCTGTATCTATTGCAGATAGATAGATAGTCCTTTATAGAAATCCTCCATTGTTGTATGTGCGGAACAGTGGTACCCGCTCTAACTTTGAATACTGCTTAAATATCAAGTGTACAGATGAAAGACATTTATTAAGAAGTAATAAATATTTCACCTAAGTGGCTTGAATTCACTATTTTCACAAAACTGAGGAAAGAATTAAAAGGTAACTGAAAAAGTACGCATTTAACTAAAGTCATTAGAGCTGCAGGTCAGTTAACCTATGAAATCTTTTATATTCTTTAGTTGTGATGAATTTAAAAGAGTTCTGTATTCATTTCTCCCACATTTGGTGTTTGCTAGTCCAATCTATTAATTAAACAGTGTGTGGAAGCAGAACTGAGCACTTACTGAGCAAGTGGTAGTTTGAATCTCTTTCATATTTGAAAGTCAAGCGGCCATAACTGACGTGGTTCAAGTTTTTCAGCCATTCAAAATAGGATACTGTTACACCACCAGCATTCAGGTAAAGGTCCTGCACAGAAATAGTAAATATTTTGCATTGTGACCATGTGACAAAGAGAGCTCTATCGTATTCTGCAAAAGCAAGCAGAAGTATTATATACAAAGCACTAGTTTAAACTGCAGTACAGAAGACAATCCAGTTGTTACGACAACAGGACAACACTTATCCTCTTCTGCACTTCAGGGAATACTTCTACTGATTTAAAATAGGACTTGACTTTAGAACACATGAAATTCAGGTGTGCTTGACTGACTACTTCTATTTTAGCACAAGTGTTTAAGAAAATTAGGGTATTCTTAGGCCATCTCAGTGACTAAAGGCTGAAGATCAGCCACTCCATCTAGCAAGATCACTTGATCAGGACACCCTTTCTCAGTGAAAAAATTGTCATTATACCTGGATAGGTCTTATTCTTTCAAAGAATCACTACAGCTACTCTATACAATCTACAGCACACAATTCTGTCAGTGCATCACCCAGACACACGATGTTTACAACCTGGCCAGTTTACTCTTCCTTCTTCCTTTACTTAATGCACTTTTTAGTTGAGCAAATGTCAACTAATAATCCAAAGTGCAAAAACTAGAGATTTGAGTACAAATTGTGCATTGTTCTCTCTTCCAAATATATAGCCTTCATGTAACAGTTGTCTTTGGTCATTTACAGTTGTACTGAGATATTTAATACACATTATCAATCTTAAGCAACACTGACGCCCATTTCCTAGACATGAGTTATTAAAAACCACTCTTAGAGAATAAAAGGCTATTAATAAAAGCCTTCAGTAAATAACATCTTGCTATAATTCACAAAAATGTTACTTTTGTAATGAAAATCAAAGGTCATAATAGAACCTTACAGGGATAACCATGATATTCCTCTCCAAGAAGATCTTGTCAGCTTCAGGAGTTGTAGGCCCATTGGCACCTTCAGCAATAATCTGGAAGAAATCACAGCAGAGTAACTCAGAGGTATATATTTGGGTTTCTTCATGCTAATTATAGAACACTAGTATTTAAACAGACCTCTATTTTTCATTTACATTTGAACTCTTTGACTTACTTTTGCTTTAACCTTGTGTGCATTGGCCTTAGTCAACTGTTTCTCGCTGGCAGCAGGGATGAGAATGTCACAGTCTGTTTCCAGAATACTGCCCTCAAGTGTCTGTGCTTTAGGGAAGCCCATGATTGTCCCATGTTGCTGTGTGAAGAAAACAAACCACAGTGTTTTGTGTGTGTGTGTACTCATATGAATTCCTTTTCTTCTTCAGACTTTTAAAAAGAAAAAAAGGGAGAAGCAAGAAAGCACATAATTCCTATCTTAGATTAGATATAAAAAGCAAGCTACAAAGCTTGAATAACAGTCAGAGTTCCCAAGATTGAAGCATAACTGCTCTCTGGCCAAAGACACTGATAACCATTTGGGCTCTGAAGTATTAACAAAAAAAAAAAAAGTCCCTCTCAGCTCTTAAAATAGTTTTCAAGCAACTGAAATGACTCACTAGTCTGCTGCAGCCAGGATGAGCTGCATCACATAAGATTCAAAAGTACCATTTTAAAATTCAGTACTACAATGATAGCCTTTGTTTAGTGATAGAATCTTCATTCTTCTGAGAAAGAGGGTGATAAAGACATTCAAATACTCCTTATATAAAGAAAGACACCTTAAATAAGCTCCTTAGAAACTTTAAGTAGATCATATTTTAGTGCCTGTGAACTTTCCCCTCAAGTCTGCTTCACTTGGAAACTGAAATAAAAAGACCACATCCAGTTTTCATTATAAACTACACATTCAAGTCGCACTGCCAAACAGGCTTTCATTCTTTCAGAAACATCCAATAGGTAAGAAACAGCAAAAGTACACTCTGTACATTTTAAATGACCACGTGCTCGTGATTCTCAGTCAGGAATCCTTCAGGAACCTCCTTGCCCTGGTTCCTTAAGATATCATTCCTAGTTTAAGGATAAGAAAGGCAAAATAATAATGAACTCCAATTCTGAAAACAAAGTAATTAGCCTGCACACATACAGACACTTTTTTTGAGAGTCAGGTCAAAGGGTAAAAAAGGTGCCACCTGCATTCATGTTGGGGATAAGGAGGAAAGTCAGAAGAATTAACATTTCTAAGCCATTTCCTAAGGACTATTTGCAGCATGATTTAAATATCACAAATTAACGCCAGTCTACAGTCATCAGTCATTCTATGTACTTGTAAAGCTGACAAAAATGAGAAATTCTTTCTCCTTAGCTAAGTTTCATACCAGTTTGAAATCTTCTAATTCCTTTGGGTCAATCCCATCAGGATTCCAGATAGAACCATTAAATTCTCCAACAGCAATGCATTTTGCACCAAAACGATGCAAGTACCTCATAGAATGCAAGCCCACGTTACCAAATCCCTGAGGGTGGAAAGAGAAAGGGAAAAGTAGTTAACCCTCCAGCTAAAATGATTACTGCTAAGGCTTATACAGTTTTGAATAGTTTTAAATCATTCTTCATCTATTGGCACATCTTGGCATTAGATGATGGCAAGATGGAAGAAATCTACATGTCTGAATACCATTGCAGAAATTATGCACTGCAGCCAGCAATGTACAGTTGTGATAAGTATTTTGTACTGGAAATATAGAGAGGGAGAGTTAATGCTACTATGAAAGTGTCAAAACTCTGGTGTTTATCAGCACAGGAACATTCTGTGTATCTACTTTATAACTGGCACTGTCTTAAAGGGATTAGTGGACTTTGTATGACTACTAACTTAATTCCAGGCCATTAAGTTCCTTTACTTCCAGAATGCTGATGTTCTGGAAGTAAAAGAACACACACAGCAGACCAAAAAGTCACATGATTGATGTCAAAAGTTTGTAGTACAATTCTGTGCTGAAAAAAAAGCTGAGTAATAAATTCCTGTATGACATAGCTCCAATTATATTTAGGATTTTTGCTTATGTATTAGAAGCAAACTTTGATAAAATGCCTTAGGTCTCTTGAAATGCTCTATGTTCATCTTCCTACAAGAATTTTCTGCTATTCTCATGGCCGTGTTTTCAGTCTAAGTTTTGCTGAAGTGCCTGTTGGTTAGTCCTGTGCCAGGCGTGAAAATGCCGAAGTGCAGGGAGAGGAGTGTGCTGCCGGGTCTGTGCAGGGCAGAGATGTTTGTTTCAGCCCACAGGTTAACTAGAGGGCAACTTGGAGGTTACAATTACTCTGCTATTTCTAACAACCACTATTTGAAAACAACAAAACAAACCAGTTTCTCAAATCTTCCATTTAACATACTGTTTAAAGTTGAACAAGTTATTTCTAAGAAATTTTAGGAACTATAATGCATACTACTGACTATCAAACCCTTTCAAAATTCAACTACTTAAACCCTCAAGTCTTAGGAACACCAAAAATGTACGTTCAACCCTACCAATTTAGGATAAGGTTTTGGTTTCTATTTTTCCAACTGGTCATTCCATAGTGGAACAAGAATATAACCCTCAATTCCTTCTCTCCTTAAATTTTTTATTATAAAACATTGCAACAACTTTTGTGTAGGTAGAAACAGTGTCACAGCTCATTGAAAGGTGTGTCACGCCTTAAAGAACTCAAGTAACAGTACTTCATTTTGGTGTTTACAACCTAGGTTTACAAAGACTAGAGATTTGGCTTTGTGCCTGTAGAGTGCAATTGAAAGTTCAGTTTATAAAAACCAGTCCAAAATAAAGGACACCTATGTTGGTTGAAAAGCGTTTCTAAAGTTTGAGAGTAAAGGTTAACTTGGAAGTTTTTAAAGCCCTTTCAGGTTTTAAGGGCTACAGCCCTTCTTAAAAACAGCTCTACTGGAAGTCTGTTTACTACCTTTTTTCCTATGGTCCAAGGAAAAAAGTTACCTGAACAGCAAATGTTTTATCTCCAAATCCTGGAGTCATTCCTAATAAACTCATATATGATGCTTCATTGATGAAATTTTCGATTCCATGGAAGACACCACGACCAGTTGCAGATATACGTCCATGGATCCCACCCTGGCTGATGGGTTTACCAGTTACACATGCATGTGCATTAATATCCTGTAAAACAGCAAAGGACTCGTGAGACATGGAATTAATCAGTCAGAAAACAGCGGGAACAAGAAGTTTGGTACACTTTAGAGATAAGGGAAAACGGAAATTGTAAGAGTCAGAACGTGATATAGTTTATATGCATTTAGTTTGCAGAGATGATTTCCTTCCTCACTTTGTGTGAATACCAGAGAATACTCTTAATAAATGTCAGGGAAGTTGTGTAATGCAATATTGGATAGGGTCTGTAATTTTTTGTCTCTAAGTGTATATGTTTAGTTAATCATGGTGGCATCCACCTTACTCTTAGCAACAAGCAGACCTTTGATAAATCAAGAAGCTTTGAGGGATATATTTCTCAAAGTCAGCTCCTATCTACCGCCGCAATTTCTTTCCATCATTATTTTTGATGTCTTAATTTTTTTAAGGGCTCAGACATCCTTGAACTGGTTTTTAATCATGTTTAAACAGTGTTAAGTGTTCCTTTGTAACAAATTCAGTTATTTTGAAATGACAAAACAAGGTATTAGGTCTGTAGGCAGAATACAGGGACGTTCTATCTCGGAGGAAAATCTGCAGTTTGACGGTCATATGGGAAAAATTAGATAAGTATTTACTATTTCTGTTTAGAAAAGCTGTATTTACAATGAAGTCTCGATTCTTAATTTGGTGGCAATAAAATTAAGTTTTCTGTATGCCAGAGAGCTAGCCAAGATAAAGTAGCTATTTAAAACCACAGTTAATTTTTCAAGTTGAAATTAATAACTTGAAAAAAATTCTTCCCAGCTAGACACTGGACCTCCCTGTCCTGTCACCAGTGGTTCCCATGCTCCCACACCCTGGGAGCACAGTCACACGGTGGCTTGGCTTCCAACACAAGTGAAAGAGTGGGGATGAAAGAGAATCCATTGAAATGAGTCTGCCAGCAGCCGGATGGGTTTCCATTCCACCAGCCACATATTCACTGGGAGGCTCCCTCCGCTCCATCACTTGTGCCAAATGCATTTGCATGCCTGTGGTGTGAGTGCAGGATGCTTGGTGAGAGGAAGGAAAGGAGCAGACAAAAGTAAGTGGAGGTAAAATGGCTGGAGGGGACTAGAGCCATAATGAAAACTAAAACTATTTATTGTTTGAAAACGATAGTGAGTTAACATATAAAGACAAAGGTAACCCCTCTTTAAGAACAATAAAAGTGATGCTGGGCTTGCCACAAAATTCCTAATTCAGTTTGCCAAAATACAGCTTGCTGCTGTCCATAAGCTGTATGCTCCCTCTGGTGGCATAGCAACTGTAACCGAGATTGGCAGGCATGTTTTGCTAGGAATGACTTGGCTGATGTTTTGATGGACTTTTAGGGTTTTATTCTATTTCAGAATTAAACTATGTTTTGGGCTTCATGCATTCACAAAGGAGGAAGCATGTTTTTATAAATATTTGAAGAAATACAGTCTCCCATCATATATAAGAATGTATTTAAGTCCCTTCTTGTGTCCCAAAAGTCAGTTGATTGTGTCAGGAAGTACAGAAGAGCGGAAAGGATTAATTTAATCAAAAACTTTAGCCGTATATAATTCAGTGATCCAGCAACTTCAGATGGATTTTCTGGAACAGTTAACATGGTAGTTATTAACAACTTGCATGGTTTGGCAAGAAAACAGAGCATGAGGTGAGGGCCGATCCAGGTCTTCTTCAAGTCACATATACAAACCACAGTTGATGTCAAAGTCCTAAAATTTTTGGGTTTAAGTCAATAAACAAAAATTGGGCCAAAAAGAAAGAGCCTGGCTTTTAATGACAACCTTGGAAAATGGCTTACAGCTAGCATTAAAGATTTCTGTATTAGTCCTAGTAGCTTATGAACTTAGTTGGTGATGTTCAGACACTAACATTTGCCCCTTTCTTAACCCCTTTCCACACTGTAATAATATTCTCCTTGTTTCTCCAGCTTCCAGGCTCTGTAAGTTAGGTTTTGAGCAAACTTCCCCTATCTGTTTATATCTGTTACTTGACTTACCCTTTCCACTCCAAACTCCCTGAACACAGCTGTGGTCACTGTGTGCAAGCACAGACTCATCAGGTCTGCAGGTTTCCCAGACAGATCCCTCTCACTGAAGAGTTATCTTTCCACTCCACTGAACACAGACCCTTGCACAGCTTCCATCTGTGTTCACAATTACAGCTTGTTTCACTTTTGTTCAATGCTCATTTTCTGCTCTTAGTTCCCTTCCCTTCTTCTCCCATGGTTAGTTTTATCTTTTTAGTATTCCTTAATCACCTTTATTTTTGCTCTTGGTGTCACAACCAGATAGTTATCTGAAATATTTTCCTCTACAAATGGGTTTTGATGGATTATTCTCCTTTTTATAGCCTTGTCAGAATTCTCACTTTCCTTCTCCACACCTGGTCATTCTCCACAATAGCTCTGAAGTTCCACTGTGGTACCATTCTCTCTTGCATGTACAAACAAGCAATCCAACAGAATTAAGTAAACTAATTTTTTTTCCTTATTTCAATTCTTTAATTAACATTTTAGAAAAATGTTCCTGAATCTCCTCAGTTTTTTTTATTTTTCAGTAAGATACTGCCATATGGAGAGTCTAGGAATAAAAGAAGCTGTTGTAGCATAATTCACATGTTAATCCTCAGTAGTTGTTATTTTGTTTTCTTTTGTCACTGGATCATGAGTATGTGTCATCTCACACAACAAGGTGAGATGACAAAGTGGAAAGAAGAAATTCAGCCATTTGAAAACTTTTCCTCTATCAGTGTTTAGTTTCATTTTAAAACAACTGGAGCTTTTGTATAAAACTGTATGAGAACTCCTTAATAGAGCAAATCTTAAAGCAGGTCATGTGCTGTAAGCCTTCTGTGTCAGTCATAATAATACACTGCTGTTGTATCACAGTGAAATACACACTTTGGTACAATGAGTTAAAAGTTAAAATTTCAAATGCTTTGAGGCAATTGTTTTGTTATAAATTGGAATGTGAAGTTATGACTAAGGGGAACTAGTTGCCACTCTGCATGTGAAGTCCTTTTGAAGTCATAATTTTGGCTTTTTATCAGAGCTCAAGTTTTAAGTAAAATATTTACATATGTGAATAGCAAAAAGCACAGAATGTTTTACAGTGATACCCCTAACAGATGTGTAAAAGTGACTTAACAAAACAGCATGCCACAGCTGATTCCTCAGGCATTCCTTTTTTTCTCCCCTTAGATACCTTAGACTGTATTTCAGCCTTAGAATCACGTGTGCCACTCCACCTCCTATTGTTAAAGGCCTCAGACAAGTGTTGTGCCAGGAGACTGTCTCAGGAAAGGCAGGCACGTCTGGAGCAGACAAGCCAGAGGGAAACACGTGTGGGGTGGCTCTAATGCCCCACTACTGGAGGTGAACACCCTGCTGGATTTCAGAACTGTTGGAAGGGACTGCAGAAGGTACAAAGAAAGAGTCTTTTTGTTTCAGAAGGAGCTGGGATAGGCAAACGATCAATAGATTAGCATATTAACACACGAATACTCAGATACTACAAAATAAGTTACCCAGAATACATTTTTCTTTCAACTGGCATGTCACAAGTATACAACAAAAGTGTTTGGTTAACAGTAAGGTACCAATAACCCCACCAACATAAGGACAAAGGCCAAATTAAGGGCTAATATTAAAAATCAATGTTTTAAAACTGTGATTTTGTTTTTAATTGCCTCCCGGGCAATAAATTATGTCAGTGTCCTTTTGCTATACATTTTAGAGGATTTGCTGAAGTCCACAATGAATACTTGTTACTTTCAGGGGGCCACAGAGAGCCTTAAAACTTTTACAAGTTGTACAAATAGTCTGAATTTAATTTGCTTGGTCTCTTGAACGCACAAAATCGTGAGCATTTATTTAGTAAAACTTGTAAATTCAGTTATCTGAAATTGAAAGATTTCAGTACTGCAGATTATACAAGGTGTTATGAACTAAGAGTTTTACAACTTTAAATTAGTAATTATAGTACTAATGAGAAACAGGGAAATGGTAGAAAGAGAAATCAATTTTAGACTAAGTTTATATTTAAAACCAGTGTATTTTCTTTTTGCTGAATAGCTGCAATCAGTATTGTATCAGACAAACTTATTTTAAGGCTAGTGTAAAAATATTAACCTTGAAGCTGTTTTTCCTTAACTGTACCCTGAAATCCTTGCACCATTTAAGTTGTCACAATTTGCAGGAATATTTTGAGATCCAATAAGTAAACAAAATGATATGATTAAGCAGCTTTTCTACTTCAAAGCCTCTGCTCGAAACTTACATAGTGTCCTATGGTACTGGCATAGGTGTCAGCAATCCAGGACATCTCCCTCTCCCCTGTGCTCATATCGGGAGCAGGCACATCCACACCAGGTCCTGTTGGCAACAGTGAAAACAGCTCTTAAGGATCAAACATGAATAGTTATTTTCAACCATTATTCCCTTGGGAATTGTGCAGGCCTTGGCAGAGAAGAACTGTTTTCCTGTTTAATCCTCAATTTATTATGCAGGCAACATATTCTTCTGGATTCAGTGCAGTTTTAGATGCTGTATCACACCTTCCTACAATATTGTCAAAACTACCAACCTTTCACATAAGCCACTTGGTAAAATGAAGGTCAGTTTGTCAATAAAAAGCCAGAGCAAGACTGCATGAAAAGCTTTTTTTTTTTGACAATCATTGGTGTAACAGGGAGGGTGCTATCTAGGTATGCTTTCTATATACTGTGACATGGATTGGGTTCTTTTGCATTAGAATTTCTTTTCTGTTCCTGGATGAGTTTAAAAATTGAAGGTAGGCTGTTCCTAGTCATTGCACTGTAGCACATGCATTTGATTTTACTGCTTACTTCAAGGAAGGTTTAATTTCTCTTACTTTAGAAGAGCTTTCACATATCTGCTGAAATTTTTTAAAAAGTCTGGTTTTGTAGATAGCTAAAAATAGTATTTGCCCAAACAATTTAAGATCATAGGGACTTACTTTGCTAATCAAGATTTTAAATGCAACTCTGCCTCTAACGATTCTTTTCTAAGTATTTTTAAAAGATTTGTGAAAGTTGTGTAGTGCCAATCACAGAGCTAAAAAGGAGGACAAATTTAATGAAACCATTTTAATTGTACGTGAACTGATGATCACTAGAGCTGGCACTGTGCATAGGATCTCCCAAGTCACATGTAGCATCAGTAAGTGTGTTTATAAAGAAGCTTAATTTAGATGATAAATACTCTGGCTGGAAGAGCAGATGACAAACACTCTAGCTGAAGAGCAAGAAAATGCAGATAAAAGGATAGACATTCCCAAGGCAGTTAGATATGAGGAATACACAACAGACCTTTAACTAGTTAGATGCCTCATTATTCATTTGAGTAAGAACCTTCTCTGGGTAAAGCTCCTCCCTTTAATTACAAGTTGAGCTGGTAACATTCAGCTTTCTGCAGAGGAGATGTCCAGATAGCAACTCCAGACAGCAAAGCTACCAGAACAACTCAGGGTTAAGTCTGAATGAAGCCCCTACTAACATTACAGAAGCTGAGGTTCTGGTACAACAGGCTCCTGTCCTTCTTGCCTATGCTTCCCTTGCAGCCTCTGGTTGCCATGGGTGAAGCCATCAACTTTTGCTGGGGTGGATCTTCTACTTCCTTCCTGTCTTTCCTCAGATACCTGCCAAAAGCCTCAACTGAGAGTACAGGAAACAGTAACAGTGAAGAGTTGGCTGTTAGAGATTAAAATTGCAACAAACATGGTCATAATTTTATAATCTAACTCTGAGAGAAACATGATTCATTTTGGATACTGTGACCTCAGCTTTTGTGGCTTCTCACAGCAGAAAAGCTGCCAGAAAAAGTTAAGACACAGTTCCCTTTAAAATGCACAGAGATGCGATGACTCAATTCTTGGTGGCTCTTTGCTGAAAGTTCTGTACTTTTGTACAAAATTGTACAAAATTGTTTAGCGTTCTCAAAAACACTGTTATTTAAGGATACTATCTAACGGGCACTGCCAGTGCATAATCAGATTCCTGAGTTTGAATAGTAAAGTAGCCCAACATACCAATAAAGCCCTTTTTCGCCAGCTCCATGGTAAACCTTCTTGTGATCTTTTCCAATTCATTGTCCTATAGAGAAAATGCAGTAAATATCAGAAGAAATCATTAGGGCTTGTATTTGCTAGAACATAGCCGAAGCATAAGCAGATGCCCTCTTCTTTTAGAAGAAAGGATGATTCATAATTTATATAATTGATATGCCACTCCCTCACAGACCGTTGGTATTCAGGCAGCACAAGAAACATTGGGCTTTCTTTCCGTACATTCTGATCCGTGACAAGTCGGGAGTGTGGCACGGGAAGAACCACCTGTGCCCATAGCAGAGATTCCCAGCAAACAAATCTGATATCCTATGTGAGCGATTTACAACCAGCAGCAATAGCGGGCCCTGCCAGTTGTGTAATCAACACAGTCAAACGACTTCACACAAATCCTTACAGGAGCTTTGAGCTTAGAATATCTGTTATGCATTCTAGTATTCCACTCTGTACAAGTTGTTTTAATTAGGGCAAGAAGGCAAGCCTGCAGTAAACCTTTTATAAGCCAAGTTAGTTATTATTCACACTGGAACACTGCATAGAATGGTTTAATGGAGCATAACACTATTTGTCAAAATAAACAAAAACATTAACTTTTTTCCTAAGAGTAACTTAATTTAAGCTTTTATTAACAGTATCAACTTCAAGAAAATTTCAAGTTCCAAATTATTTGTAGTCTCTTGACTTGCAGAAAAAAAAAAAAATTGAAGTATTCTACGTCTGAAACACAGACCTTTTAAAAATTCTTTTCCTACCTATTGCATGCACAGGCTACATTCAGCCTTTACATAGGCAGAAGTGGCAGGAAGTTTTAAGTGGTCAATAATGCCCTTAGAAGAGCTTTTTTTTAGCTGGCTGGCTTCAGTATTGCAGGTAACCGAATTTTTATCTATGATTAGGCTTACTGTGTAGTTCTTGGGATTGATCTTGACACCAGCCTTTGCCCCACCAAATGGCACATCTACAAGAATGCAAAGGAAAATCATTTTACTTTTTCAACAACAAAGGCAGAACACATGAGAAATATGTGTGAGTAATTGTTTCTTTGATTTGAGCACTGATTTTGGTTTTGCTGTGTTTATGGCTTCTCAAGTGTAAACTCTAATTTGATCTAGGTACTCTTATAACTATGGGAGATCTTTCAAGGCACCTTGAAAATGGTCTTTGAAACTCCAAAGTTCATTATTTAAATTTTCTATGCCTCAATAACTCTTGTTCTTGGCACTTGTAGAAACAGTAAGTTTTACCATTTTTATTTTACTGGTATAGCTCAAAAATTTTACTTTGGAAGTCCTAAATGTCCCTATATATTTTTTTTTTCTTACATATAATGTGCAGACTGTCTCTAAACTCCTCTACAATTTAGTAACTGTGTATGAATTATACTTCTTTATAACCCATACAGGAATTTTATCCTTCTCTCTCCACAGCTCCCCTGCCTGATTCCTTTACAGCCTCCATCAGTTCCTCCTAAAGTTAGTCCCCTACTAATCCAAGTTAGTCATACTTGAATTTGAGTTCAAGATGCAGTACTTTTTATGGGAGAGGGTAGCTACCAGAGTTTGCACTTTTTAAATGAAAGTGCAACCTTATTTAAGTATTTGCAGTAACAGCAGAAGGAGTATGCATTATTATTTTGGTCACTATATATTTTTCCCATCTTGCTACAGATTTAAGTTAGCGATTAGTGTCTAAAATTCAATTTAATCCTTTAGATGGTTTTTTTTCCCCTGTAAATTACATCAGTACTGATTGAAATTAAAGTTTGAAATCTTGCTTGAAAAATTGACACTTACCAACCACAGCACATTTGTACGTCATGAGAGATGCTAAGGCTTTCACTTCATCCACACTAACATCTGTACTGTAACGAATACCTGCAAAAGACACGTAAGAAAAAACAGGAATTCATTGAACAACTTCATATGTATTTATAATTTGAGAAGACTAATTCTACATCAACCATTTATAACATGCAAGTATGTAATTTATTAACTTATTTGCTCTAAGATGTAAAGAATGAGTCCCTCTTCCCCTACTTAAATATCTATCTTTTATGTAGCAGAAATTCAAAACTTCAGTAATTCTCTATTAAGTAGCTCAATGGCAGCATTCAGCCTTGGGGAAAAACGTGAATATTCCTTGTGAGGAAGAGGAATCAAGCTGACAGGTAACTAAGAGTAGAGTTTTCAAGAGGCTGATAAAGCTCTTCAGCATTCCACAAGATCTTTAGCTTTGGACTTCATTTATTGTATATACAAGATGAACTTTGTTCCTGAATGTCACTTATCAGTACAGGTTACAATCAAGGTCTTTTTGATAGAGTAATACAAGCTCCTGTTAAGTTATAAGCCTCTGCTTCAAGGCCCTGGCTGCTAGGCACAGCCACGTAACAAAAAGCAACAAACCACTCTGCTAATTCAAATGTTTTCAAAATGTTTTGAGGAATAACTCTATCCCAGCAAACTTGTGTGACCAGGCCATCCATTGCACACCCACATGGAAGCAAGCCAGCCCACACCTGCATTCCCTGCTCCAAGTCATTCAGCATGACTGCAAGTGTGTGCTGACACATGGTACAAATGCAAATTCCATTTGAGGTGTATTGATAGCAGCTCAGATGCAAAGTGGGTGAGCCCAGCATTCAAGGCAGTTCAAAACTGAGTAAAAAAAATGATTACACAAAGGTAAGGAGATTTTTCACCTGCCTGACTCTTACCAGTCTTCTGAAGAATGGCTTGTAGTTATCCAATAAATTGATTGAACTCAAAGTTAAAATTCATGTATTCTGAAGGTAGTTGCAGAGTAGAAAATATTTAACCAAGCAGGCAGGGCAGATATACAGAACTACAGAATTCTAAACATGACGTTTAAGATCAACATGTGCCCAAAGTCACGTGGCCACAGCAAAAAAGGTCCTACAGCAGTGTATTTTTTCTATCCAAGCTTCTCCTACATTAATAAGCATATAATAGAGCCATGAATAATTTATTATTCCCATCTCTACTCCCCAAATCTTTGGCTGTAGGCTGTGCCAAGTTGCACGGTGGTTTGTGGCAGGCACAGAGTGTCCTTTAGATGCCAGAACATGGCACCACAAATTTCCTATTATGTAAAGGGAAGACCATATTCAGGTTCTCAGGAGTGAAAAAAAGGCCAGCATACATTATCCAAACTAAAGCACTGTGCTGCTATGAAAGCCATTCCTGAATGCTCTGGAAACAATCCCAGTTTCAAAGGAACTAAGTGCTGCTCAAGTAAAGCTGAGGGCCAAGTGCTGCTTTCTTAAGTGAGTTCAATCACTAAAAGAAAGTACCATGCCTCCGCATAACAGAATTTAAGTTTATTGTGTATATGGGGGAAGGGTGGTCTCCAAAAGCAAACAAACTAGTTTCTGACTTAGGTAGCTGCAAGGAGTTAATGTTTGGGCTTTTAATAACCTTCTCATGGGAAGTAATATTCAAAATTTAAGTGGAATCTGTCAGAGCCCAACAGACCAGTCAAAGTTACATGGTTTTTTTTAACATGTCTTACTCTGATCCTTCAGAGGAGCAGTTATCCTTCTGCCAGGCCCTGAGCAAGAACAAACATCACCTACGGCACTGACTGTCCTGCCTGGGAAAATCATTCCCTCTTGGTTGCGCAGGTACTCTGGGGACAGGTCTCATTTGAGTATTGCTCAAGCCAGCCAAGTTTGAAGTCACAGTCTACGTTGGCCAGAAATGAACTCTGCCCTCCACCCCCAGCTGAACTAGATCACTGTGTATTTATTCAACCCATATACTTATTTAAACTTCCAAGTTGTGTATACAAAGCAGTTTTGCTATAAATGTACTCCTGCAGGCACACAAAATGGTGTTTATTGATATATGGAAACCAGCAGGGAGACAAAATAGTTAGGGGTAGTTATCTTGTTAAAGAGAGAAGTAAAATACAAAAAGAGAGGGAAGCCTCTTCTGCACATCATGTGGAAGATGGGATCTGAAGAGATAAACAAGCAGCAGTTTAACTAGAAGACTCCAACACATGTAGAACAGTTAGATCTCTGGTTCCTTGTATTACAGTCAAGGATCACTATAAACTTTGATGTAATAAGTATTAAACTTTCATATCAAGGTAAACAGGGAAAAAGCCCCAAGACTAACAAAGTACTGACAGGCTTTCAACTGAGCTGCCTATTTGTCAGCCGTGTACATATACCAGAACAGGGAAAACTTTTGTACTTGAGACTGAAACTGTCCTTTTCTGGACTTCATATGTCTGAGTAAGATTTAGCTTCTTTTCCATGCTTTTAAACAGTTGTAATTGAAATGACATGACTGCTGGCTTTATCTTCGTAAGTGGGAGACTAGTCAGTTCTGAGAGTTGTGCTAACTTACTCAGAGTAACTAGTCTCTCTAGTTTATATGGTAAAATCTTTCATTATGGTGTCAGGTGAAGTTCAAGGTGTGGATCCCAGGTTCTCTGACAGGTGTGATGAATTTTCCCCTTCCACGGCAGGTGTGCATAACATTTAAGATGCACTAACATTTCATTCCTTTTCACACTTCAGCCAGTTAGTGTTTTCCAGGAATTGTAATTACTCTACAGGAGGGCCAGCTCTTGACAGGGAAGTTATTTGTGCTAAGCTGTTAAGACTGATGAGAAGCAGGCATCTGAGAATGCTGTACATTCCATCTGCAAGCGGATGCACAAAGATAAAAGACCTACTTAATTTCTATTCTATTTGGACATAATTGAAATTTAGTTTGACAGCTTCCTAATTTGGCAGGAGAAGAGTATTGCCATGCATTTGTATGGCTCTTTTGGCAGTGTAACTATGCATTCAATAGCCTGAGTCTAAAAATGGACCATATACACAGATAAAATACTGTGTTTGTTTTCTTGGCGTTTTTAAGGTTCTTACTACATAAAAGTAAATTAAAGTTACTGTTAGGTAGCAAGATTATAATTTTTTTAAACCCTGGCAAGCACCACACAGTAAGTCTCTGGAAACTTGTGCCTTTTACAGCAAACTAGCTACAAAAAAATAGTTTGAAGAAAGCCTCAAGTTACAGTATGACTCACTGCCATGGAAAATACTTTTCATTGGGAAAACACACGAATTCTTGTTCTAGTTGAGAATTCTCTTTCCTTGCCACACCCCAAGAAGTTAAACAGTATGCTAAGAGTGACTTGGTTTTTCTATGCACAAAAGCTTCTAGATGAGGAAATGTTTTAATTTTTTTTTAGTATTGGTCAGTATAAAGAGAAGGCTTTATCATCACATTGCAGTGTCTATGCCTTTAAAACTTCTTTTCTATGATCTGTGTTTTGGAGATATTATACTTCACTCAGTCACCTCTTGCACTGAGCCCAGTAACTGTTTGCTCATGATTTAAGCTTAGCTTCTTAGATAGATGCCATGGACTAATTTCCACTTTTCCAAATGGACACAGAAAGCACTTGAAACACAGTGGTTTTTAAATACACATCAAAGTAATAATTATCAGCAAGACAATTCTGGATCCTGTAACAACAGCAGTCAGTTATCATTTTAATCAGCGCGTTTGTAGTAAGGAGTGTCCTAACACGCACATGACAAAGACCTTGATTTCCACGGAAACTGGTTATATGTCCTACTAGATTTTACATTGTGCAGATTTCAGTATGTTCCGTAATGTTCAGTGTTTATTTTGCTTCCTTACAAAACATGGTGTACAGAACCACCAACTTTTCAAGGCTGACTATGCCTTTTTAGTACGCCTACAAATCTACACTTAGGGAAGTGAGTGTCACTATTTTCTGATCTTCTAGTGCAGTGATCTTAAACAGCAGTACCTACGTATGCCCTCACCACTAATGAGCATGAAGAATTCAAAGTCTCAAAAACTAAACAGTTACCATAGTAACAGTTCAGAGCAAAACACTTGGTAAACTACTCCTCCTGCACTAAATATCTTGCAAAGCTTAGCAAGTCTCTCAAGTCCCCCAGAACCTGGAACACATTTGCATCTCAGCCTAAATTATTAATATCTAACCAAGGGTTTTGTCCTGCTTTGACTTTGGTGTTTTCTTCTAGTTATGATGATCTTGTGAACTTTAGAACTAATTTGGGTCCTTTACAGATGACAATTCTTGTTAATGTGGTGCATTTGTTCTGCTCACCTCTATTTGCAAAGCGCTTGCTCATCAAAAGAAGTCTTCCAGAGCAACAGCTATCCTACACTACCCATGCAGCACTCAGCAAAACAGATGTCATGATCTCCTTTGGAAGTTTCTAGGTCTGACTACAGTCATATTAATCTCCCAATTAGCAACACTGGATTCTGCAGTAGCTCTGTGGGTTAACAGCTTGCCTGACTCTGTCCAAAGGCTGGAGTCTAAGTCCGGAGTTTAAAGGAGCTTCAATACAGATGCTCACCTTGTTCAAACTATGCCACAAAATCCATAAATCAGTCCCAGCACTCACTGCAGTGCCTTAGTTCCTTAATGTTTTAACTTTGGATTATGTATAATATTTTCATGTTTGGTAAGTAAACAAGTGCAATTGTGATTGTACTACTATTAACTCTAAGTGATCACTGACACCTAACTCTGTAGGGACAGATCTTCCAAGCAGTTCTTAAGACTTTCAGAACATGCACATTTTTCTAGATTCAAAAAAACACTCAAGCCTTCCCTAGAAGGAAACTGCTTAGCCTTATTTAACCATTTGGAAAGAGTGGTAAACAGCACAGTGACCAGTTTTTAATTATTGAAGACAAAGAAATTCCAGATAAACCTAACAAAGCAAGATGAGTAATACAGTACTGGAAAACAAGAACACTGTACACCAATCAGCAACAAGAACTACTAATTCCTAAATTCAATTCACTAACTGCCAAGAGAGGAGATAAAAATATTTATCTCTTCCCACACAGAACTAGCCAGCTATAAAGCTGGGGCAGGAAAGAGAATCCTCTATAGAGACATCCCACCATTCTGATTTAAGCACCAGAACGTGTGAAATGACCACAAGATACTGAACAAGACAGAATACTTCAGTATATCACTTACTGTATGCTTTTAATAAGCTGCATTTGAAATATGCTTAAACATGTAGGTTTATTTCAATCCATGCTGAGAAAAGCCAAGAATACTCTCTATTCAAAAATTATCTGCGGTGTATGGATAAGATTTTGTGTTTTAAATGCAAATATGGTAAATTTAGTATACCACCAGGCAAACACATGTTATCTCAATTTGTGCACTTAGAGTATGGCTATGAAGTAAAGTCTCTCACCTATAGCACTGCCCCAGCCCTACCTAAAGGATTAGGTCACTCATTAAACTGCACTCAGCACTGTAGTAACAAGGACTGAAACAGAGAGGTACAGTACACTGCTTCCACACAGATACCACACACAGGGGTGTGAGTGTGCAGAGGGTGGAAATAACACACCAGCCCTGGCTGGTCCAAATGCCATAGGAGCCACAAAACAATAAGCCACCACAGTGCTGACATGAAGCAGGCAAATTCCATGCTCTTCCTAAGAGTCTAATTCCTAACAAGATGTTGCAATTCATGCAACAAAAAAATCCTTTCTAGGATCACCCAGAGAACAGGAGGGAGACTATCACACAGGAGATTCCTCTCACCACCCCCCCAACACGTGTTTGTCCAGAAAGCCCAATGCTGAGAGAGGTATGATCTCTCTATAAATAGACAAGGAGCCAACAGTAGCAAGGGAAAACAACTATTTAAGATCAAGGACAAAGCTGGCTACTGCACCAATGGTATGAGCTGATTATATGAAAAAGCTGAGACTAGACAGATTCACAGCTAGGAGAGCAAGGCATAGCCTCCTACAAAAGTATTAGAGGTAAGAACAAAAACCTAATATGGTTCACATTGCAACTAGTTTATTGCAGGACAGTAAAAGCACAGGACACTCATTCCTTTCCTTTTTTTTTTAATTTGGAATTTAAATGTATATCCACTGTTGCACTAACTGTAAAGTCAGATAAACTACTATAAGAGAACAGAAAAAAATGAAAATTGGTTAAAGGTTGGACTCAATCTTAGAGGTCTTTTCCAGTCTTAATGGTTTTACGGAAATAAGGCACTTGTATAAGCTTTAGCTGTAACACTGCAAGTGTCATCACAATTAGGCTAATTACCCTTTTTTTTCTGTAAAACTCTCACACTCCTTTGGAGTCAGTTCAGTTTCCATACTTTATTTCAGGTTACAGATGGTCCATGTTATAGTTCCATCTGTTGCATGGTCCATAGGGTACATTTCCGTGTCTTACTCTGAAAGACTCCTGGGCCAAAGACATGATCTCTTACCTTTCACCCATGCATGACTTTAAAAAAGCAAAGCCACAAACACAACCCCAACATAAACAGCTCTGCTGAATCTGAATCAAAGATACCTTACAGCACTGCTCCTTACTTACTCCTCTTAGAAAAGGACTAAACAATGCTGACAGCACATGGGGCTGTACTGACCCAAATCCTGCATGTACAGCTTTTTCTTTGGCAAGTAAGGTTACCATCACCATGTATGCATACTGTTCTAAATAAGCTAATGTCTGCAACAGAGGGTATTTAGTGACTGGGCACTGAGGTCAGTGACAGCCTTAAACCTCTGCAATTGGAGAACTGCAGCAAGGGTAGCATGAATAAAAGTCACCTTATGCAGTAAGAAACTCATTAATAAGAACTCATGAGCCAAGTGAGAAGGATAAATCCTGGTAGGCAGAATAAAAGCAGCCAAGACCAGAAGACAGGAAAGTTTTTTAGGGCAGAATAGCTCCTTCCACTAACCAGCCAAGGCAGCACCACACAGGAAATCAGATTCATTCCCCTCCAAGTCAACTGAACAAATAAAGTAAGACTCATTTGTCTTTATATAAAAGAGTGAACTTTTAAGTAATATCTGACAAAGCTTTTCAAAATTCCTATGTAAGTGAAAGACTAAATCTAGTCTGGAACTAAAGATGGTTTAAAAGTCTTTCTGAACTGAGGAAGCAGCTGAGACTTGGTCATGGCAATTTGGGTGAGCACAAACAAAAGGCTGTTTCCCAGCTCTGATTCATTTGGTTTCATTTATGACAGACCTGTTGGACACTTGGTTAACATGGAAAGGCTTTAAAAAGTTTTAAAACCACTTAATAGCTTTATCCCCACAGTAAATGCTGCCTAACAAACATGAAATCACTTCCATACTACTAAGCAGGTAAGAATTCATGAAGTTTATTCTATTTTCTGAAATGGACCGATTAATGATAAATGGCCGTCAGCAACCACATAAAAAAGCAGCTTAACCAGTTCTACACCTTTCATAGAACCTGATGAAATTATTTAGAAGGATTTATTATTTTAAGTAGAAACTGCCTGAGTACTTTCCAACAAAGTCATCTGTAGTCAGACATCTCATTTCCTGTACCCTATTTGGTTTGTTTTACTTCTTTAGGCAGCTGTCAGTGCAGTGAACAAGAGCAGCTGTGGTTTCCTGTTAGTGCTGGCCACTGGCACGCAAGTCACCACACAGGCAAAGGAAAGAGTGATCTGACCCACAGCATTACTTCAGCTGCCAGGCAGCATCAGTCCAGTTGGATAAGTATGTTTGCATCATAAGCAACATGAGTTCCAACACACAAGAAAACTGCTTATTCCATACTCTCAATGGATGAGGAGGCATCTAACTGATTTTTCCTTTCTAGCAAACAGTTACATTGCAGAAAATAAGAGTCCTTAAAACCTGGATTTGCATGCTGGACATACTGCAAGACTTACCACTTAAATGAGGATATTCATGACTGTCTAGTAAAGATTTCTAAAGTACAGAAGAGAAGCACATCAAAGAAAAAGAATCACCATCTTCTCAAGTTGCCAAGGTTTGCAACTCCCAAAGTAGAATTAAGGATTAATTTCTATAACAATTAAACAGGTAAGCACCATAAGATTCAACAAGAAATGTTATTTCTGAGTTCTCTCAGTAAGGTGTAACACCCCCACAAGATGTGACTGAAAAGAAAGCGTGTTTCAGCACCTCATGCTTCTTTTCCAGGAAGGCACTTCTCTAGACCCAGTGAAGAATCCCCTGCACTACCATGTAGTGACAACTAATGTCCAACACAACCAGCTGACTTGTGTTCTTACACCCGTGCTTTGGGGAGAGAGAGGAAAATAGGATAAGCCATTCAATAACTTCCTATTTTTATTAACAATGCTTTAGATTGTTAGAACTAGGTTATTAAGAGCATTGTACTTCTTGAATAGAATTATGACAGTCAAGTTTCCCACCACGGTGTAGAATTTTGCCTATGCAAAAAATGTAAGACTGATCTTGAATTTGCCCTCATCCATCTTGAATTTGCCCTGTATCAGGCCACAATCATTCATCCACTCAGGACCTGTATTTTCAAAGCAGTCCTCTCATGGCATTACCTCTGCTGAGGTGTTTCTACCTTGCAGGCAAAAGAAAAGCCAGCACAGAGGAGGTACAGAAGGACTGCTAGTCAAGGAACCGCTGATTTCTACCAGGAGGTATCATCTGAGATTTATAAAGATAAACCTTGCATTTAGAAGTTTGGCACCTTCCACATTTGGGCTAAGCAGGGATTGAGGTTTCAGTCCAGAAGAGAACAGGCAAAGAAACTGAAGATATCTTTGATAGAAGGAACATCATATAAATATTATACTGTTAACTACAAACGTTTAGTATAAATAAGAAGGTGCTGCTAAAGTGCAGATAATTAAAATGTTTATTTAGACTCTTTTTCCTTGAGTATTTCAGGTTCCTCCGAGTTTAAAGCATTTAAATCAAGATTTTTAAATTTGATGTACAGTGTAAATTCTTCATTAGTTCATGGTTACATCTGTAAATGCCCTTATAAACAAGAAGGCATACAGAAGTAACATACAGTCACTAATGAGGTATTTTGGTATGAATGCGCAGAAAGAAACTGGGAACAATTAAATGAAGATAGCCTTTAAAAGACCTGAAAACATTTGTTTTCCTACATTGCATACTTGAATCTAAAAGTGTACTTTGATCATTTGTCTAATCTGCATACAGAACAGTATTTAATATTCTCTAAACTTCATCTCTCATCCTTCAGTTTATGTAAACCTCAAGAAATAGAAGAGATGAGCTTTTAAGGCACAATGCTCCTTGAAGAATGACAAAGCATCCCTATTAGCTAGTGATCACCTAGCAGTAACTAAGCACCATCTTCTTCTTAGTACCAAATACACACCCTTACAAAAAAAAAAAGCAGAATGGGAAACCTTGTTTTACCAAACTTTACTTTTCAGGAAGTGCTAAGTTAAAGGTCCTCATTCTGCATCTGAAAAGATCTGGAAGCTGTGTTCCTCCTACTGTTTTTGCAAGCCTTCCACTTGTCAACTCACCCCTTCTTTTAAAAGGTGGCCTTATGTCCCTTGCTCTTGATTATTTGCATTGGACTCTGCGGTCCACAGTGTGTGGGACACTCACTTCAGCAAATTTTCCTGTTTCATACTGTTATATGGAGTTTGAGTTGTATTTCATAGGACTTTGTACTCTAATTCCTGTGGACTCTACTAGGATTCTAGTTTAAAAATCCCTTTTAGACAAAAGCTCAAGCTGTTGGTGCATTTCGGGTGGATCAAATGTACTATAAATGCCGAAATATCTTTCCTACTCCTCTGCCATTAAATAACTGTTCTACTTTCACCTTTTTCATAGCAGGTTTCAAGCAATTGATCTACTCTTATCATGCATCCCATTTAGATTTACTGCAAATCCAGATCTGTCATCTGATAGTGAGCAAATTCCTAGAGAGCTTTAGAAGGTGAAATCCATTAATGGTCACTACGCTGAAGAACGGAAAGGAAATATTACTTGCAATTCCTTCCCTAAATCCAGAGGTGGTGAGGAACAGCACAAGAAGAAAAGGACAAACTCTTGAGACTACTTTCTTTAGCTGTCATATTCAATTGCCTTAGAAATTACAATTGTAACTTTGCGTAAGTGCTCCAATGTTTGCTTCAGTGTCAGTGCAGACAGGCATAACAAATGCCACTAAAAATCAAGAAATTCTGTTGAGAAATGTAGGTCTCAGAACAGAGGGTGTCCAATCATCCAACTGGTGGTGTTTTTTCATTCACAGTGCATCTTATAATTCTTTGTTGTGTAAACATTAATTCCTTCAGTTCTGAGCAATACTAATGTGAAATATTAGAAGCTATCATATCTTAATACTATCTTGTTACTTCATTTGCCACTGGATTGTATTTTGTTATGCAAGCAGGGATCCTAAGAGTAACATAGGCTGTACAGCAAAGAACTTTTTGTAAGCAGCAGCGAAGAGTAACTTAACTGAAGCAGTGATACAACAGCAGCGTTACGTCCATCCGTATTTTTAAGGAAATTACAGCAATGGCAGAGAAACAGTAGCTTCACATAGAGTAAGAGTCAGCCACGCCCAACTTCAGCTACAACCAAGTCTGATGCTGGTAATTCTTGTTTCAAGTAAACACTGAAAGTTGAGTTAGCCTCTTCCGAAAGAACTAAGCATGTCACAGGACGCTCACTACGTATTTGATTTTGGAATGTTAGGAACCACATTAACAGGACAATTTGTGCTGCAAAGAAAAAAATCCCCATGTCATATATATGCATTAGCTGAACTGATTGTCACAAAAACATTTGCCTAAAAATACCCATCCTACTCTAGCCTCAAAGTTAGAGGACTTCATTGATAAGAAATCACTTGCTTTCTGTAGCCATTCTTATTTACCATAAAACTGGCTTACACTGAAGAAAAAATAAATGTGTTTACAGACTGTAGAAGCTCTGGTTTGAGTCACAGTTCTGAAATGGTTTCCCATACTTAAATGTCCAGACAGATCAGAGCTCTTGAGTAAGCTATGCTGAAGGACATCTGTATTTGTTTTTCAAGGAAATGCCCTCTATCCTAGGCTAAAAGTGGGTTTGATTCCTCTGAGATCACCGCCGATCCCACGAGAGCCCAGCTCTGTTCAGCTCCAGTGGGATTCACCCTCTCGGTCCCTTGACATGTCGTTGGTATTACCTATGCCGAGCTAGCTACTCCTAGAAAAATCACTTTTGTCTCCCCGTGTATCCAGCCGGTAACTGCATAGACAGCTAACTTGTTATTAAAACTTAGTAGTTTTTTCTACGGATGTTTTCTGTGTGAGCGTTTGGGTTTCACGAACACGGTATGCTGAGTGTTAAGAGAGAGCGGCTCTTCCAGCTCCCGACTCAAAAGCAGGCACTTCTAGCGTGGTGCCCCCACGTTTCCCAACAAACATTATCGAGGTCTGAGTCACAGCTAGTTAAAATTAGGCGGGGGTTCGCCTCGCTATGCCTAGGGCTAGACTGGCGGTGGGTGCGGCGAAGGCCCGACCGGCCGCCGTGACACCCTGCATCGGGGCTGGCCCGGGGGTCACCCGGGGGCCCGGACAGCGGAGCGCTGAAGGGCTGTGGAGGAACCGCCCTGCCGCTGCCGCTGCCTTCCCCTCGGGTATCGGATACCGCGGGTGGCAGCGGGAGGCAGCCGCCTGCCCTCGCTGGCCGGGCAGGCAGCGGGCTCGACGGGACAGGGCAGGGAGGGCTGGCCGGGGCACGGCGAGGCGGGGCGGCAGCGGGCCCGGCCCTCCACAGGCCCAGGGAGGCGGCGGGTCTCACCTCCCTTGCAGGGCGTGCGGTGCTGGCTGTGCTGCGCCCGGTAGCCCTCGATCACCTCCCACTCGCCGTTGTCGCGCTTGATGGGGAAGGAGACGCTGAGCACATGGTTGCAGGGCTTGATGATGCGCAGGATGCCGCGGACGCGGTGGCGCCGCTCCTCCATGCTCTCGCGGGTGCGGAGCCCCTCTACTAGCTTGTCCTCCACGATGCTGGCGCCGCGGTCGAAGAACCCCTCCACCATCTTGAAGAAGTTGGGGTCGTCCTCCTTCTTCGCCGCCTCGCAGTAGTGCCGCCGCGGGCACCGGCCCCCGCCCCATGCCGCCGCCGCCACTGCTCCCCCCGCCGCCGCCGCCGG
>WBMZ01008027.1:0-70273 GCA_013400975.1 Atrichornis clamosus | reverse complement strand
GTCTTTTAAACTAAGACAATCTTCAAGTTGCAAAAAACTGGGCAATGTTGGCAAGTGAATTTATTACAGATGCCCAGCAGATTCTTGCAGCTAAAATGTGGAGGTGTATTTAAAGACTAGATTAGGGTGATAGCTCATGGACAGTGATTTCTTTCGGTTATCTCCTAACAAAGAGTGATATACTAGTAGTGGTGCATGATATATAAAATTTGAGCAATATTGAATTACAAGAGGATGTTTATCTCTCCTATGTAATAATTTTTCTGTCCTAAACAGACATGTATGAGTCTTTTACATTCTGATGTAAAAAAGGCAAGAACTAATTATATCGAAAAGCCTAGAGCTTTAATTATTTTATAGACTCAGTGCCTGCTTCACAAAGAAAGGTTTCGTTGAAAGTAAACAGGGAATTTAAATTCTGCCTTGTCCCCTCCAGTATGTGAAGCCTTGCTCCTGGGCCCATTAGAACTGGTAAGTATAAGGTTCAAGTAGTAAACTGGTAGTATAAGGTCTAAGGTCTACAGGACTAAGGCCTTAAGTAAGTTGTGATTAAAGGCTGCAATCCAATCAGCAAGAAATAATTTGAGTTTTAGCTGAAGTGACATGTCCTTACTTTTTTACCAGACACAGCTGATAGTTTCCATACATGGTAATTTTGTAGATCATGAAAATTTGAATGAGATTCTCCCTGAAACCAAAAATCCTGATGATGTATGTTAGCTTAGGTGCCCCATTTTAAGTCACATTTTGCTTTTGGACTAATCTTTCTTTTAAACAAGTTTTTTTTCCTCATTTACTCTCTTTAATTAAGCAACTGATAGTGTAAGCAGGGACCTTACAAAGATATTTTCATGTCTTAAAAGATAAGTGTCATCCCAATGAAGTTTCAGTTAGGTTAGACACTGATTTCTGTTGTGTTTAGGTGTCCATGTAAGTGTTTTGTAAGATACTGAATTACTTTTTGTTAAATTTCAGTGCTAATAAGTGGACACTGATCTGTGAAATTTCAGATTTTTCTTTACATTTTATTAGCAAAGCCCTCAAGAATATATGTAGGTACTATTTGGTCCTTTTTTAATTCTGGAGAAACTCAGAGGACCTGCTTCTGTTAGCAGAGAGATTTTTCCATAGTGGGGAGCAGGGAGTTTCTGTAATTTCTACTTCTCAAATAGCCTCTTCTGTCCTTTGATTTTGCTAATACTTGGTCTGGTTTTAATGTTCAAGAACCAGCAAGAGCAAGGTAGATCACATCAGTGGAGATGGAAGATAAGTAAGAATCATGATGCTTTAGGTTGTAGTACGTGCTGCCTAGAGCAATTAGTGACATTTGGATATATGAATGCAGGAATGGAAAAGATGGGGTGTTGTTGCAGAAGGATAGAGAGGGAGACCATAGCTCAGAGAGGGGTGGAGCTTATTTTGTATGAAGACAGGTTTTGATTCTGAGAGAGGTAGGATTTGCTTTGTAAACAGAATTGCTGGACAGTTTATGAAGAATACTCACTTTCCACCTGAAGACTGAGGGTGAAGATGTGCTTTGTGGTAACAAGACAGTGCAGCAAAATATTTCTGGTCCAACACTAGTGCATCACTATAAATACAGGAACAAAGAGCTCCATGAGAAAAGATATATCAAATCTATATGTACAAACTGTGCAGAACACAGAGTAGTAAGTAGAGATGCAAAATAAAAAATCATCTAAATGTATTGGCTGGGGTTGCTTCTGCCAGACATGGCAAATTAGATTCTGTGTGTACCACCACAGTGCCTTCATGTATATCCATTACTGAACTCACCTGACTGCTGGGTGATATTTTATGTGTACTGGTGTTTGCAGAGTTTGGAAGAGAAGCAGGTTCTCCACAAGCACCTCTGCTCTCGTACTGAATGTGCCGCCCACTGTCCCGGCATCATGATTATCATACAGTACCAGCGTTTGAATGTGTGCTGTGATAGATGCTGCTCTCTGCTGAGGGCAGGGCTTAGCCTTGCTTGCCATGATGTCTCTGCTCTGAGATCCTCTCCATTCTTTTATTTTCTGTAACTGGTATGTCAAGATCCCAAATCATTACCTGGTAATCAGTTTAGCCTGGTGACTTGAGCAAAGATCTCATTCTGTTCCTGTGCTCTCATGGGAAGGTGTGAGCACGATTTGCAGCCTTTCATGACTGGCACCTAATGTGGGTTGACTCTTGCTCTGCTTTCATTGTGAACATCCCTGATGGCTACAGATGTTCACAAAAGTCTCTGTCTGAACATGATCATTATAAAATGTAGTGCGTCTGGGTCTTGTTTGGTATTGATTTAGAGCTCTTAGGTGGAATATTTTTAAGTATTTCTTTGCAATCAGAAGAACTAGGACCTCTCTCTTTCCCCCTCTTTTTGTCTGCGATATCTTCAATGATGTAAGTTTAAATTGAGTGGGAGCCAAAATCCTCATATGTGATTCATGGATTAGAAGCTGTTAGATGAGCATCAAAATGTTACAAAACTTCGAGGAGAAAGGAGTCTCTTACACCTCATGAATTGCCAGTTTGGACTAGATTTAGCTCTAACTCCTAAATCACTGTCTATACAAAAAATAAAATGTCAGCTCGCACATTCCAAAGAAGTGCAAACAAGAAAAAATCATGCCTTTTTTAGAGGTGTATATAAAACATACAGAAAGGTGAAATTAATCCTTGTAATTATTTCAAGCCCAGTGGAACTGTGCCAAGAATGAAAGTAACACAAGGAAAATAATCACAACAAAAGGAAGTTACAAAACTTCATTTAAATAAAGCACTTCCAAGAACACTCAAATAACTGCTGATCTGTCTCCGTATTTGTAATTTACATACAAAGATTGATGATTTTCAGCTAAAGTGACTGCGAAGCCTGCCTTCAGGGACATATGCTGCAGAATGTGGTCAAGGGAACGCTTAAATGTAGGGGTGAGGCAGTCGCTTCCTCTTTGTGTTGGACTGAAGAGTTCAGAGTCCAGTGGTGACTCTAGGTCCCATAATTGATATCTATTCCTGCTCTAGTAGATGAACTAAAAATAATAAGTACTGAGATACATAATTACAAAAAGTACAGCACTTTTTTTTTTAAGTTGCAGAGGCCTGGATTATTTAGAAGAATAAAATTAGATCATTACAGTTTTAAATAGCAGAAAAAGGAAGCTAGTGAGTGGATTAATCACCTTCTGATCTTGCAGCATGTGTTTGCCAGCCCACTCCCACCTTCAATTATCTGGGTCCAAAGGCTGTTATATGATAATCTAATGTTTTGGAGGCTTTATTCTAGAAGTCCAGCTAGACTTCTTCATTCTAGAAGTCTAGCCAATGATTAGTTATCCTTACAATATTGTAAGGGAATTCTGTTTAAAAGCAGGACAGTAGCGTAAAAAGTACAAGTTTAGCCTTGTCAGAGTAGGTGTGTTATTGCTTCTATCATCTGGGTGTGCAGCATGACAAACAAATTTTTAAAAAAGAATTGAAACCATAGAAATAACTACTCTAATACAAGAGTTGTTTATGAAGCTGTTCCTACAAGGGGCATTTCTCAAGATAGTAAGTTTTGAAGGAGGGCACGGAAATGAAAACTCATCATTATTACAATATCTTTAGATTTTCACTATGCTTAAGAAATATATCTATCACCACGTTAGGACTTCACATGTATTTTCTTTAGTGGAAATTCCTTTCAGACACAGAAAGCTCATGCCAGCCTTTTTGTAAGCTTATGACCAGCAGTGGACTTGTAATGTAGAGGCAGTCCTAAACATTAAACGTTTATTACAGTAGCTATGCAGACAAAAAATTAGACTGCGCTTTTCTCAATGTCAGGGCTTGTTTCCTCTTTTCAGCATGAACCTCCTCTGAGTGGAAATACCTGCAGCACAAAGAGACATCTCCTGGCAGCAGTGTTACTGGAGATAGATATATATATAAAGATATACATATATATATATCTGCGTTTACTTCTTGGAGGAAACCATTCGTGAGTATTCACACTGAAAGTAGATTGGTGTGGAAGACATTTGGGGATGGAACTTCAGTTGCATTTCTGCAGTAAAAGCTGCATAGACCTATTGATCCTCTGTACCAGAGGATGGTGGAAGAATGATAGTTTCCATGCAGTCTGTGAAAGTTCTTTGCCTGTAGCTGGGAGGGGAAGAAAAGGTCTGTTGCAGCCAGGCCCCAGCAGTTTATAAGGATTAATTTTATAAAGCATTCCAAGTTCAGCTGACAAAGAGTTGAGAATATTCACTGGAGTTCTGAATAGAGGAACTGCATCACTGAGAATTATTAACTCTTCATTTAAATATATATTTTTCATTCAAAGTATCATAGCACAAACAATATTAAGGAAGATAGTATGTCATAGCAGAAGAGATACTGCCTGTTTCAGTGAGTGGTTGTGTTCTGGAGCATCACTGCTCTTTTCAGACCTAGAAATATACCCTCTCCCCTGTTACCCTAACATGAAAGGCAGGATAGCAAAAAATCAGATGCAAAAGTGAAAAATAGAAAACAGTCATATTTGCAAGACCAACATGATTGAGATGCTGTGTTCTCCCTTTCTCTAAAGTGTCTTAAACAGATGACTGTTTTGTGCAAAGTGCTGTGTTTTGTGATACTGGTATATAAAGGAAGAAAATAAAGTCTCTGCTGGTTCCAACTCTCCTGAAAACATATGGAAAGAAACAAACAAAATTGGACATGTCTGTACTGAACATTACTTTGTTCTTAGGAAATAGAAGATTATTTAGCATGGTGCTTTTGATCAGAGATTTGTTCCTTTGTGTGATCTTTGCAATTGTTTCATTTGGAGCTATTTTCAGCTTATGATTTGTGAGTCTTTAAGAAAAGAGAAGCAAGGCAGGGTCAGATTGGGATCTGCAGAGGAGATGCAACACAGCAGCCAAGGGAGATGCTGACCCTGGAAAGGCTTCAGTCATCCTCTTTCCTTTTGCACTTCAGATGGGATGCTAGGACTAAAACAGAATACAAGACTTGATAGTTCAGGTCAGGACACTTTTTGAGAGTGATTTTCCCATTTGTATGAGGCTGGTACTTCACTAATAGGGCCAAGGAAGTGATCATTCCCCTGTACTAGGCACTGATGAGACCACACCTCAAATCCTATGTTCCGTTTTGGGCCCCTCACTCCAGGAAAAACATTGAGGTGCTGTAGCAAGTCCAGAGAAGGGCAACAAAGCTGGGAAAGGGTCTGGAGCACAAGTGTGATGAGGAGCAGCTGAGGCAACTGGTGTTGGTTAGCCTGAGCAACCAGATGGGGGGTCAGTCACTTCTCCCATGCAGCTAGTGATAGGACTAGAGGAAATGGCCTCAAGCTGTGCCATTGGAGGTTAAGGTTGAATATTAGCAAAAATCATCAGAAGGGTTGTAAAGCATTGGAACAGGCTGCCCAGGGAAGTGATAGAATCACCATCCCTGAAAGTGTTCAAAAACTGTCTGGATATGGTTCTTGAGGACACGGTTTAGTGGTGAACATGGTGATTGTACCAGGTGGATGGCTGGTCTTGATATCTTAAAGGTCTTTTCCAACCTTAATTTCTACAATTCAGTGATTCTATACTTACAGAAGAACTACTTATATTGTCTCAAACTGGGAAACATATGTATTTAAGATCTAAGATTTTTATAGCAGCAGTAGACCTTGGGAAGAACTGTTTTCACCTCTCTCTGTGATGGGAACATGGCATTTTTGCACAAGATATCCTGTGAGGCCAGCACACAGTGACTACTCATTTCTCCCATTTTCTTCATACTTAAATTATATCTCTCTTAGAGAATCTTCTTCTATAATGTCATCTTTTTGTGCTTGCAGTGAACCTAGAATCTGTTTGAGCAGAAAACAGATCAGTAAAAATTTCTGGGTGTATTTTCTATCTCTCTAAGGAAGATAAAAATTTGGAATAGGAGACATTCTTGTTTGAGTTTTTCCAGAAAAGAAAACAGAAGCACGATGATACTTTAGATATTTTGTGGTGGCTGACACAGCACAGAGCAGTGCATGCTAAAATGTTCAGATCCTGGAAGCACTGAAACATGATGAAATTCATCTTTCTTTGATAAAGCATGTTTAAATGAAGCATATGCCCATGCTTTTTCCAGGAAGTGTTGAAACAGGCTGTTAAATCAAAGCCAAGAGAGAGAAACTGGAATGCCTGCTTTCCCTGATGAATCTTTCTTGCTGGGGCACTCCACAGAGTGGTCACAGAACAGCTGCTTTCAGCATTGGTTGTTTTGAACAGCTTGAATGTGGCTGGTGGCCTCTGTGGGGTGTCTGGGCAGAGCTGTGTTTTCATTTCCCAAGTGAGTCTACTTTTGTCTGGAGCCAAGCAGTACTGCCCTTCAAAAATGGCAGGATGCTGCTGATCACACAAATGTTGTATTAGACTCAGCAGTTACCAGGTCATTCTTTTCACTGAATCCTGCCCCTGGAGGGAGCTGGGAGCAGGGCTTACTGCATGTATGTCCTGTAAAGAGTGGTGCTGAGGACTTTGCTGAGTCTGATTAAAACTTCACGTTATGTGCATAATTATACATTGACCATTAAGTGCATTGGCTGCATCTTCTAATGTATACCCATGAATCCCATTAACTTTGATTGAACAGTAAATGCACGTACACACATAGAAATTCTAAACATGTTCCTGTTGATTAAACTAAGGATGATGATCAGTGACACTGTGGTCTGTTTTCATTAACTGGGTAGCTTTTCATTAACTAGGTCTTCATGGTGAAAACATCACTTGAAACCATACAACAATAGATTAATAATATTTAATCAATTGCTTGCTGCTTTGTACTTGGGAAGGAAAATATGAAAGAAAACAGCTGGCTTTCTGTTTTGTTCAGAGAAGAAAGAAATGTATTCTGAGCTATTCATCACCCCAGTGTAGCAGCTGAATGTGCTGTATTCCTGGATTATTTCAACTGGGAGACCTGTACTGAAAGATCAAGCCTGTGACAAATAAGGATCGTCTCCAATCCTTGAATAGCTTGTTTCAATTTTCTGTTTATACTCACTTCTCTCTTAACTGGGTATCTGCCTAATCTCAGCATTCCTACAATGACTGGTCAAGGATAGCCGTATGAATGAGAGAGAAACATAGATGTTTATGTTTGGGAATAATTTCATTTTGTCTGCAACTTGGAGCACTCTTCTGATTGTGATGGGCTGTGTCCTTCAGTCATGTTGATGTGCCAGCTTATGGGGGTGTTTTCTGTCCTTTGCTCTTGACAGATGGACTGTTGCCACTTGTTTGGGACTTCACTTCTCTTACAACTATTAATTGGAAAAAACAAAATGACAGACCGGAAGTCTATTCTTGGCATTAAAGCACAGCATTCATGCTTATATGCAGATAGACATTTTGGATTTTTGCTCACAGATTTATATGTCATTTTTCCTCTCTGTATAAAGAATTGTCTTTATCCCTCTTTTTTCTCTCCCCTGATTTAAGATAGTCCTCAGAAAACTTACATTTTTGTCCCATTTACCATTCATTTACAGAATTGTTAAATACATCAGACTTTTCATTTTGCTAGTGCATATAAAATAACCATGTGTATGTATAACACATCCACAATTATATCCATTAAGCTATACCCCATGTCACCTCTTATATTAATTGGTTTGTGTCAGTTTTGGTATGAACTCATTCAGTAGCAGGAGAACTGAATGTTCATATCCTGTATAGAAGAACAAATTATTTTAATGGAAATAACAATACAACCCTTACAGGAAAAATTTGCCAGCATAAATACAGAAGAGAAATAATAACAATATTCTGAGCAGCAGAGAAATATGTAATGTTTGTATGCTCTCCTGAGTGTGTACATAGCTAGAAAACATTTGAAACTCCACATTTTATTTGAAGAGACTTTACTCTAGCAGAGCTGCAAAACATGACCAAATATTTACTCAGCCAAACTATGATAAATTAGGTTTAAACATGTATTGAAGGACAGAAAGAAATGAGTTGTGCCATGAACAACAGTCTGGTTCTTGATGAATGTGTTTTTCAGGTTTGTCTCCTCTCTGTGCAGAATTTCCAGCTGCTCCTGAATCTCTTGGGACCCCCTTGTCTTGGCAAATGCCTGGGTGTGCCATGTCTAGTCTGGAATAAAGTGGTCCTTGGTCAGCCAGGGTGTGTGAGCAGCTACCTAGCAGAGTTTCTAACACTTGAGATCTGTCTGCCTTCTGCAAGCTGGGATGTACTCATGTCTCTGCCCTCTGTCCAGCTGTTTAGTCTTCCCCAGCCTTGTAGGACCTTTACATCTTTAAACTCCCATCCCTTTAATATGATGAGAGTTTTGTTTGCAAAGGTTAAAATAAGGTTCCTAGTCATCATTTTTTTCTGGAGTGTGAGAAGGAGAGAACTCTCGGTACAAAAAAGAAAAGCAGACTAAAAATCCACCTTAAAAGCTGTTTCACTTGAAGTGTAAGACTTCGTACTCTCTGGAGATCTGTGTAAAGATCTGGTCTTCAAATGCTACTTTCTGACTCAGTGAAGACAAGGGAAATATGTGTGTTAAAAGTGTACATGCAAACCAGTTATGCAAGGTTGTAAATTGTGAGCTCTTCATAGAGTTTGTGCCCTTCATAGCTTGCTTTACTCATACTGAACAGTGTACAGAAAAAGGAAAGGTAAAACAGGATTGGTCTGGTTGGGCAAAATCACCAACACAGAATTTCAGAAATAAAACTGCAAGATCACTTACAAGGCAGTTGGAGTACTTTGCTAAATTAAAAATGGTGGTGAGAGAAAAGATACTGAAATGCAGTTCTTTGGAGTGCATGTGCTGCAATCTGTATTACCAGAAGTAAATGACACGAGCTGCCAACACATTTCCTCTTACACCTGCAGTAGATACTTTAGCCAGAACAGAAAAGGGTACCTTTTGATTCACTACCAATGGCACTTTAATAAAATAGAGGGGAAAATGTCTGCAGTCTCTAATAAGCAATATATCAACCAAGTGCTGTCAGCCTGTGTAGAGAGTTTCACAGTATGATTTATTATGTTAATTACAGTCATATGGGCCTCAAGCTCTTAAGTCTGAAACTGCTCACATTCTCAGCTTGATTTAAGAATATGCCTTGGCCAAGACTTAAAGTGCAGCTTATTATGATTAATGTAATAAAATATTTATTACATTCTCCTTTTCTTTGTTTCTCTGCTTGCTGCCCCAGTTAGACTGACTCATTTTGAAACACTGATATGAATTAGATTTCAGATGATGAGGATTCTCATCTGGTTTTAATCTCTGGGTTTTTTCACATCCTTTGTTCTCATTCTCTCTTCTCTCCCCCTCATCTTTATTTCTCTCCTGTATCTCCCAGTTCTCCTTCTTCACTGCTGTCTAGAGTGAATCAAAAACAGGCAAACTTCATAGCCCTGGCTTATCCCTTCAAGATCTCTTGCACTGCTTTCTCAACTAGGCTTATTAAAGGTATTTCTTAAATGTGATGACATTGAAACTGGTGGTACAGTGTAGCTGAGAACATGCTAAGCGTCTGGTAATGTGGGGTGGCACATTTTACATTTTACATTTACATTCTTCTTAGAGAGAACCAGACTATAAGGGGATACATGCTTGGGCCCTGTTACTCATTCTTTTTGCACAGGGCTTTCAAGTGCAGAGAGGCAAAAAATTCCTCGGTGCCAATTTTTCCAAAATGTAATAAATGTATACCTGTGATTTTGTGCAAACCAGCCCAGTAAAATTGCTGGCTGAGCAGTCAATGCTTCTGAGATCTGTTTACATATCTGTAAATCTGGCTTTCTCTGTATGAGTATGGAAAGGTGGAAACCTTTTCGAAAATGTAGAGTTTTGGTTTTATTATGTAAGAAATGGGTTTTTGCCATGAGAATGGTATAATTTTTAAATTATAAATGTAATTCAACAAAAGAGGAGTGTCTCAGATCTTTACAGTTTTCTCTCTCCTCATTTTGGTTTTTCTTCTGTTTTTTTTCTCTTAGCAGCTTTTGAATCAAATCACTGTATACATATAAATGTTATTCAGTTGTTCCCCTCTTCCACTTTCTATATATGTAATGACTTAGTCCAGTTGATTTCTACATAAGCAGATACTTAAATACAGGGACCCCAAAGAGAATGCACTTAAAATATGCTTTGTTGAATTGGAGACTTGGGAGAAAAACTGAAGACTCTGCTGAGGATGAGTATGCAACCTTTTCTGGACTGGTGCCAAGACAGGTCCTCTTGGAAAATGAGTGCATTGCTTCTGCTGTGCATCATCCAGCTTCCAGTTCTCATGGTAGGTTAGACAATCACAATCATTCCTTTTATTCCTTCTACCACAAAACACCAAGTAACTAACATACTTTGAAAGGGCAACTTTTCTTTATGTTGCTAAAAAGTCTTAGGTAAAAAAGCAGTTCTATTTTCCAGAGTTAAATATTTAAGCTGAAGAAAATAGTAGTCAGAAAACGTCTCTCTTCTTTAGCCTTAAACTGAAATAAGGACTTTGAATTTTCTAATGTTGCTAGCCATGAATTGTTTGGAAATTATTAGAAAATTATGTGACTGAATAGAAAGATGCATGCTCAACATACAGCTGACATTAGCTTCACATGCTAGGTAATGTTTTGCCACTTATGAACTCTTGCAGCACTCCCATTTCACCCAACTACCTGATTTGTTTAACCTGAGCTCTGAAAGAGTAGCAGTTATGTTTTAAAAGTGAACATTGTTGAAGGAAGTTTAGTCAGTTATTTTGAAAGTAATGAGGTTTCATGGTTTTTTGAAAAGTTTTCTAATGGTTTTGGGTTTGTACTATAGAAAACTTCAAGCATAGCTTTTATATCCTCCTCCTCTATGAAAAGTTGAGTCCCTGAATGTCAAGTATACAAGGGTCCAGATAATTTGTTTTTATATACCTCCTATATATATACCTCTTGTATACCTATATGCCTGTAATAGCTATGGAAATAAGAGAGGGGTAAGGCATGGCAGGTAGAGCTGAAGATGATTGCAGACCTGATTGTAATTCAGGTGACTAACTTGGAATGGGGCAGATTACATGTGAGACTCCAGCCCAGCTGCCAGCTGAGTATATTTTGCCTTTATATCACCCAAGTACCAGATATATGAGTTTCTTACTACTCTTGCAAAATATTTTCTGTTTCTGCAGTTCTCCATGCTGTGCCCCACAGAGCAGATGTAGCATCCTGCAGTGCTGTGCTGCAGTGTTGGGCAAGCCTGGAGGAGCTGGAGTTGGTATATTTCTTCCTGTCAAATGGAGGTGGAATCTGTGTAAATATCCCACAGTTGTGGTACAGAGAAAATGCATCCCATTTGGCATTGCAGCAATTCATGCCAGTGCATCTCAGAACAACTTCAAAAGGAGATGATAGGAAACTGTGTGGCCTCATACTCCTGGAAATGCTGCTCTAAGTATTCAGTGGAAGAAGGGAAATGTCAGGTAAAACTGGCATGCAACACTTCTCTTTTCCACTACCCCTGACAAAACCAAAACCAGACTACTAGATGAAGTGAACCAATGAAAACATTTTTTATTTAGAAAATGCATTTTTAGAACCTTTGTGCTGGAATGGCTCAGATGTCACGTACATCAGGTGGAGAAGGAAGGGAACCTTGTAGAAATTGGAGTCCCCAAAGTGCTGCTGTTTTGCATTGTTCATTAGCGTTTCTGAGTATCCACTTCATAGAAAGGGTGATCCAGTCAGTCATATGAGAACATAGCTTCTTAATCCCTTGTCATGGCTACAGATTTTCTGACATATGAGGATCCCACAGAAGTCCCATTAATATAGATGTGTATTTTATTGTTGGCTTTGCCAGCAGCCAAATTGCATCCCAAATCTTTCCAAACTGTTGTAGTGAGAAAGTAATGAAGAAGAACACAAACTGGAAATCAGCACTAGTGTCTGAGTGAGCATTCATTTATCAGACCATCCTCTACCTTGCAAAAAATGTACAGGTGTCTAAGGTTTATTTTAGTGACTTGATTTCATGGAGATATCACTGAATAAATATTCCCAAGATCATTTGCTTGCAACCTATGTTGGTTTTTTTGACAGAATCTAAAGCTTTTAAATTTTAGAATCATAAAGTATTTTGCTGATAATTTCACTGGAGAAGATTAACTGTATAGAAGTATAATTTTTTAATCAAAAACATGACATTTTTTATATGTGGATATTAATTAATGAATTTCCCTCATACTATAGGTTTTACATGCTAGTGAGAGCCTTATCTGAAAATGTTAAACTACGCAGTTTGACTTAATGTAGTGGAAACACGGAACGTGAACTGTTAAACAGAATTTAGTAACAGCATCAGAGGGATAGAGCAAAAATTCAAGAAAAAATGCAGAAGCACTTTCTTCTACTTAATCTCAGGATGTTTCTGCATGTGTTTAGAGATACTTCTGCTGTGGAGACCTTCTGCTCTTAGCATCACTCTCATTTTTGGCAGCAAGACAGGAGAATGGCTTTCACTGCGTTATTCTTCTGATATGGTGAAAACCACCGGCCAGCTTTCTAAGTTTTGCATGCACAAGGAATACTGATATTCAGGAATGCCATGGTACGACAGTGGCATTCAACTGCTTCTGACAGGGAAGCAATAGCACCCCTTCCAGGAGGGCACATTTGTCAGAGGGTCATGCAGCTGTTCCCCACTGTGACTTGACCATACCTCCCTTGCACGGCAGCATGATCTCTGCCCTCTGCAATTGTAGACCTGAGAGTGTCATTTGCCTATACATACCTTCTTGAAACAGAAGGGGAAAGGAAAAAAGAAAGGTAGAAGCAGGCTGTGGTTTACTTGAACTGTTTTACTGGGCTGCATATGGCCACAGCCCAGAGGTTGACTATCACTGCTTTTCAGTAATTGCAAAACAGGGGCAACAGTCAACCTGCAAGGTGCTGGGGAGTGGAGAGAGAGCACTTAGCTCTAGCATCAGTACGTGGTGCTTTGTGTGTGGCTAACTAGGCTTTTTCACTTGAATGAAAGCATATTGGTGGAAGCAGGCCTACTGCAGAAGCGTTTTCCTAGTCAGGACACAAATTTGGCAGAGAAGACTTTGCCCGGTGATTACCAACAAGAAAGCCCACCTTACATTTAGTGTTTGTCTGTGAGATCTCACTGCTTACTGTACTCAGACTTTAAGACTGTTCGCAATAATTACTCAGGTTTGTGACTCCCATTGTGTCACAAATGCTCTGTGAACATTGACAATCTATATCTGTCTGTCATGAAAGCAAGTGCCTTTCCCCCCGCCATATGTAATTACAGAGGTTATGTCCTTTTCAGGGAGTTCAATTGTGTGTATGTGTGTGAGCTGAAATTAAAACAAGCTTGAGTTTGATAACTCTGCTGATAATATTAAGTCTTGGCTGTGTTAACATCAGATTATGAAAAGATCAGAAAACAGCTGTTGCTCTGTGGGAGAGATCATCTGGTGGTCCTGGACTAGCCTGGGTCACTGTGCTCCCACTAGGTTGTCTGTTTAATCTCTGCCTGGTCACTTTATCTCTTTTGCTGCGTTTGAATGCGAACATCTTAAGTACTCATCACTTTTTCAAACTCATATTTGGGAGTTTACCCTGGACCCCACGGTAGGGTGGGTTTTACTGTCTTTTTCTGCCACACTCTGGTTTTCTCGGACATAAAAAACTCTGGTGTGGGATATGATAGGAAACACAAGAGCTCCAACTAGGTGCTTTGTGCAGTGGTGCAGCTGAGGGGGCAGGAGCTCAGGAAATACATCTCCAGGATAAGTTATTTTTACGTGCTTCTGCTTGTAGTCTGTAAAACAGGGGTAACTAGCACTACTAGCTTCAAAGACTGCATTATGACAAGGAGAAGACAATAAGGATAGATTGGCTTCATAGTTCAATGATGACAATAATTTTTGGTTGGTTGATTCTGACCAACCAGTTGAGAGAAATTAGACCATAGCATGAGAGTATTTGTATTCCTAAAGCCTAACAACAGACAGCTACAGAAGACTATAAGAATGGTGAAGGCATATATAACACCTCCCCATTCTTCTATCCCCCATTAATTTGCAGCTCAGGGCCGTTCTGATACGGAGGTATTCTCTTGTATTGAGGAGCACTTTGTGGCTTTTTTCCTGTGCTTTTACCCTGTTTTGGAGCCCACGCATACTGAAAAGTTGGTGATGCTGTGAGCAGTGAAGGTTAAGAGCGAACAGGTTTATGTTTGCAGTAGTCAAGGAACTAATGTAGATCCCCACCAGTGTTTTCAGTACTTTCCACTAGGTCCACAGAACAGTGAAAAGAGCCTTGGTCTTTATTCAGCAAGATGGAGTAAAGGGAGACAAAGCAAACATCTGGGAACTGTTACATTGGAAAGTCCCCTCATTTGTACCATGCTATGATATATCACCAATATTTGAGTGGTCTCATAGGAAGAGAATAATCCACTACTGCCACTGCAGCCTGGATTCGCAGTCAAAGTAGAGATAGCTCTCCTGATATGTCTGCATGAGAACCTGACCCATTATTTTTTAATATTTTCCACCTGCCTTGTAAAGTAATACACAACACACCATTGCAGGAAACAGTGCAGATTTCTGGGGTACTGTTTTGTTCATGTCACTTGCGAGGATCTTTAATTCAGCATGGGTTTTATAACTCTTATCTGCAGATAGGGCAATTTCCTTTGCAGATTAAGGAAAGATGCGGTAACATAAATGACTGACTGGGTGTCACTGCTGTGTTGTGACAGGCTATCCTCTAAGAAGTAGTGATTGATGACATTTATAAAACTGAGCCATTACATGTGCTGTTTATATTGAACTAGAACTTAGGATGTGGGCTGTCAGTCAAAGCACTGATTACTTACACAGTTCTACAATAAGTGATGGTGGGTGCAGTGAACCAAACACCAGAGTAAATGTTTTGGAGCTTTAAACAGGGTTGTGTCTTTGTTTCCAGTCTGCATCTAGCCACACTAAAAGCATCTATTCTGTGCATTGCCTAAAACATGAGGTTTCATTCAGGCTGCTAGAAGCTCTTTGATACTGACATCAGTATTAAAACAAGTTTCTGAATCAGGCAGGTGACCTTTCTCTTTCCCCTTGAGCACAGTTCAAGCAAGTCTCAGTGCTCTGTGGCAGCATTTTTTCATGCCTGCAGAAGCCCCTAGAGGCCTCAGTTGCAGAGGCCAACTAGGCTGTGCTTTGCAGAAGATTTGAGGGCCCCCTCTAAAAGGGTGAGTGGAGGCAGTGGATGCCTTGCCCTGAATACACAGGACTTGGACCTGAGGATTATAAACTCAGTACTGTTTCTGTACTGCTGGAAGTACCGGGGCAAGCCACTCCCCACACCTCTGTCTGCAGATATGGTATGGAGGTGATGGGATGAACTTTCTTAAGAGTCACTCTATACATTGGTGGAAGGGGAAGCTGCCAGCTGTGCACCAGTGTTTCTGCACTACGTGAAGCATTGCAGGTGGGCTAGGGAAGGAGAGGCTACCTTCCTTTCCCTGTTGCCTCCTGCCCTGTTAATAAGCATGCAGGGAAGAGAGGAGCAAGTCTCTGAACACCAGTGCAATGTCATGGGTGTGCTACAAAGCTTGGCCTGAATTACAGAGAGGCAATGGGAACTTAACCTGATCTCATACCACTTTGTGTGTCTTGGGTGGGAAACACTTGGTGAGTGTTACTATGGCACTGCTAAAGGGGCACCAAAATGTATGGGGTTTGCAATGAGACTGAACAGGAAAAATAAGTGGGGGTTTTTTCCCCTCTTCTGCTTATTAAGTTAAAGAGAGAGAAAAAAAATCTTCCACACACGACTACAAAAAATAGTCAAATAATGTAATTTGTCTTTCTTTGCATTTGCTGTTAATTTTCTAAAACCATTTAGGTTTATCACATTCAGAATGACAGTTCCACCTGTATGCTTGTAAGCTGCATCCTTTTGCAAACAGATAGTTTGCATATGCTAAGAAGCCAGTCCTTAAGAACACACATCACTTATAAAGCTTTTCCTTTTTATGCTTCTCTTATGATCAGCCAGAAAATCAGCTGTCAGTAACAGCTACCATAGTGGTAGCATCTGAATATTGTGTTTTGATATGTCATTGATTGTAAGAATCTATGAGAATAGCGTTTTAAAGCAATATAAAGTTGTTTCCAGAATTTGATTTTACTGCAAAATGTAAAAATGTGGCCACAACTGTATTTCTACTGTCAAGGTACAGTTTGGTTACATAGAGAGACTATATAATAGTGGTTTTGTTCCATATTTTCTGATGTGAACATATTAACTACATCTTTTTTATTCTTGTGCATTTGTAAATTGTACATTGCTCCGTAGTAATTTTACCTGCCATCTCCTTCATTAGGATGTGCTGCATTATTTTGTACTGTACATTCTGAATATATTTATTTAGCACTTCAAAAATGTGCCTGTTTAAAGATAAATATTACTGTCATAAATATGATGCTTTAGTTATTTTTTTGTAGCAAAAAGGATGTAACCAGTACAACCTCTGGTTTCACAAACGAAACAATTCCGAGTGGGCTTTTTCCTGAGACTGAGCCCTGCACGCAGCATTGGAATCCACAACAAATCCTTCTAACTTATGTTTGTTCTAAAAAGCAGATTGCATCTAATCTGATTGTTTCCCACAAATCTCCATGCACAAAACTGTACCACAGTGTCATGAGGAGCTCCCTTTAGTTTTGTATCATATAGTTTATCATTTGTGAAACTGAAGTTGGCTTTTCAGTCATACGACAGGTATTTAAAGATGTTTTCCAGTGCTCTTTGTGAAATTGATTTTAATTTTCTTCTTTCTTAAGGAAATTTCTTTTAGGGAAAAAAATACGTCACACAAACTCACTCCTTCTGCTTTCTTTTGTCTGTCCATTCTTCCTCTTCCAGACCAGGATGAGAGAGCAGCAGAGCTCAGCAGGGAACAGAATGAGAAGACCATTCGCAGCACGCAGACGGCTCTCCGTAATTTCCGAGAGTTCCTCATTTCCAAGTACCCCTCTGAGACCCGTGAGATCTATGTCATCCCCTGCAAAGAGCTTGATGCCTACCTTGCTTCCTTCTTTGTGGACGCCAGACAAAAGGATGGGTCTGAATATGAGCCAAACAGTCTGGCCAACTATCAATGTGGACTGGAGCGGTATCTCAAGGAGCACAGGTATGGATACAGTATTACGAGGGATAAGGAGTTCAAGAGGTCCCAGGAAGCTCTAAAGCAAAAGCAGATAGAGCTGAGGTGTAAAGGAAAAGGAAACAAGCCGCACAAATCCATGAAGCTCACCTTTGCTGATGAGCTTATCCTGCGCAAAAGAGGCCTGTTGAGCCGGTACAATCCTGAAGGACTGCTGAACCTTGTGTGGCTGAACAACACTAAGGCATTTGGACACTGCACGGGTTTCCATGGGTCCACCCTCAAGTGGGGAGACATCCGGCTGCGGGTGACAGAGACCGGGTTGGAGTACCTGGAGTGGATGGGGCCAGACAGTGGTGATGTCAGTGCCAAGAGCAAGAGGGGCGGGACAGACTCGCGGGTGTACGCCACCCAGCACTCCCCGCAGACCTGCCCTGTGCAAGACTACAAAGAGTATGCCCAGCGGCGGCCTCCGGCCATGCGCTATGAGGATGCGCCTTTTTACCTGTCCATCAAACCTGTTGTCAACTTGGCTGCACTTCACTGGTACAATTGCCAAGCCCTGGGGAAAAACAAGCTTGCCAAGATGGTAAAGACGATGTGCGAGAAAGGCAACATCCCCGGCCGCAAGACCAACTTCAGCGTCTACCAGAGCTGTAGCACCCTCTCAGAAGCGCAGAGCAACCAGCTGGTGCTGATCTGCAATAACTTAAGCCAGCAGGCTGCCCAGTCCATGGCAAGCCACTCCAATAGTGGCAACTTCATAGTGTCAGCATCCTATGACTCTTCATCTGACACAGCTTGAAAGAACACTGAACACTTTTTTCTTTTCCTTTTTGTTTCAAGCATTGAATTTGTGCTCAGTAATACACATCAACTGTGACTGTACACTATTCCCCCTCATAGCCCTCTCTCCAGTGTTAATTCACTTTATAAGAATATATAAACATATAATATATTTTTCTTTTTACAAATAAGTCAACAGAAATAGTTTAGTATTACTAACATAGTATTTATAGTGTTAATACAAAAATGAAAGGTACTTATGGGTAATAATATGAATGCAGATATTAAAAGGATAAAAATGGTTCTCAGGCAACACAAGATAAACTGAAAATACCATTTTTAACATTTACACATTAGCAAGTGTAAATCCCCAGGGAGGCTTATGTAGCACTCTAAAGCATTTTTTCAACGTAGTATTTTAACATGGCCTCCCACAGTGCGGGGGACAAACTTAGCATTGGCTGCTGCTTCTCACCTGCTGGGTTATTCTTGACCAGCAAGACCAAGGAATAAGAAATACATCAATGTAAGTTCACAAGACCATTTACAACATTTTTTGTCTATTTTTTATTATGTTTCCTGAGGCTTGTTTATGCTAAAAAAATCCTGAAGTCAGCTAAAGGCTATTTTTAACTTTTGGGTTTGTTGATTTTCTGTTATCAAAATGTTGCTGGTCTTTAGACCAAAAAGTATTGTTCTCAATAATATGCAAAAGTATAATGGCAAAACCACTGTCACACACATAATTTTACCTCTTTAAGCATGGGTTGTTACTATTTTGTCACTGTGTGTAGATAATGTAAAATCTACTGACATAGAACATTCTTTCAGTATTCTGGAAAATCCAACAGTGTGGAAAAATCCACAATCTTATCTCAAGCTGTACAGAAAAATTGCATCAGCTATGTCTTAAGCCATCATTTGAAATCCTCAAAACAACAGCAAGTGTAACAATAATTTCTACATAAATATTAAAAGAATTTCTACAGGAAGTTAAAAAGCTGGATAGTTCTAAATTCTGGAATACTAATTTAACTTAGCTACATATAATCTGTTTCCATTGCAGACAATGGAAAATGTGCATGTGAATCTGAAGACAGAATTTGGACCTTAAAGCCTTGAAATAATAAGTTCTGCTGTTCCAACATCTGACTTTGCAATGTAATTGTTCTACTCCATGTATGGGGAAAACACTAACAAATTCACAGTTTCAGTGAACAATTAGAATTATTGACCCTTAAAATTAGGAATAGTGCTTTTCAAGTAATTAAACTTAGTTCCACAAGGAATTCCACAAGGGCTGTGGTGGGGCTTTATACAAGTCTGCTGGGATAATCTAGTACCTGCTGAAATCAATGAAAGCAACAACCTCGGCTAACTTCCCCTGGGTATTCGATCAAACTGTTACTGAGAGGCTTTCTTGTTTTGCAATTTTTGTGTTTCTTTATGCTATTTTGTCTGTATTTCTTCACATTCCTGCATATCCTTCATATTCTTTAGATCTGCAATTGTGCAATGCCTTCAATCATAACTAATTCCAAAGAAGAGGTGAAACAAAGGTAGCAAATAGAAATAGAAATAAGCCACCTGACACACATAACCTGTGTTCTGTGTTCCTAGGATGAAATGTTCCTGTGTGCAAGGAGGGTGGCAGTGTGTCTGCATCTCACTTAAGCCTTACTGAAGGTTTGATTTGGGGATGAAGTAGGTAGCAGATATGCCACTGAAAAGTCTAAGAGCAGAGATTTCCACTATAATGAAAATCCATTTCCACTATAATAAAAATTCTCCTCCCAGGAAGCTTTGTGCAGGTGACACGACCCTGGCTCTGATCTCTTTGTTCTTCACATGTAGCCAGGCTGGTACAAAGTCTGGGTTTCCTATGTCTGGCATGCCATCGCAGTGTACCCACCAGCTCTACAACCTTCCATTTACTGTCTGCTGTCTCTCAGGGCTGTAGGGTGGCTAGGCAGTGGGTTGTTAGGCACAAACAGTTGTTCATATTGCAGAGCCCTCCTTTTGTAGCTTGGTTTTGGGGCTTCTGACCAAATCGTGATACTGCTGGTATGACTGCAAGCTGTGTCCATGATTTTCAGTGCCACGACAAATTTGACTTGTAGCTGAAGGAGAGAGAAGCACAGAGAGATTTCAGGTGAAGCCAGAAGGCAGCTGCCCAGTTTCCAGATGAGGCCAGCAATCTGATTGCTGTTTGCAGTGACTTGCCTTTTCATGGCAGTGCTTTTACTGTGATACAGGTAAAAATAGTTTTGCAAGGCCAGTGCTGCTTTGGGATTTCTCTGCTGTTTTCCACTGAGAACTCACACAGCTGTGCTTAGTATGTGCTGGAATGTGAGGGTTCCATGCCAAGGACCTCTCTCAAGGTGCCAGGTGAGAGCTCAACCACGGAATCAACCTCCAGGAAAGTCTGATCTCTGTTTCTCCCCCACTGGCACTCATCTCAACACTTCCCAGTGACAGCTATTGCAGTATCTGACCTACTTCCCTACATTTCCTTTGCTGTTCTGCCATATGGGGATGGGTATCAGCTGGCCTTTGTGGGGCAGTGGATCTCTGTTTCCCACCTCTCCTCCCCTGCCCAGCTGCACCCCTTCGCTCTGAGGAGATCACTTGCTGTGCATGTTCCATGCTGCAGGCAGGTCTTTGCTTCATGTCAGTGCGGTAACTCAGCCCCAACACAGATGTCAGAAGAAAGAAGACTGGCACCCCTGGGTTTTGAACTGAGAGGTCAAAAGAAGCATTTTCCTATCACTTTTTGACTCCACATACTGCCTAAGTTGTTGATTACCACAGTATTCAGATAGTTTGTGCTGATGTCCAGCAACAGTGAGGCAACATCTCTGATACCGTTGACTTAGTAGGGCATATCAGCAACCTTTGCTTGTCTGGTTAGGGAATAAGCTGTGAAGCATATTGTGATAGCCTCAATATTATAAGGATGAAGGCCAAGGCCTAAATGGAATTAAATCTGGCCAAGGATGAAAAGGACAACAAGAAGGGTGTCTGCAAATACATCANCAAGGATGAAAAGGACAACAAGAAGGGTGTCTGCAAATACATCAATAACAAAAGGAAAACAAAGGATAATACAGTCTGTTACTAATGAAGAGGGAACCCTGGTAACAGAGGACACAGAGAAGGCAGGGTTACCAAACACCGCCTTTGTGTTGGTCTTCACCAGCAGACCAGCCCTCAGGGATCTCTGACCTGGGAGACCAGGGTCAAGGAATGTGGGAAGGGAGACTTTCCCTTGGTCAAGGAGGATGGGTTGGAGAACACCTAGACGTCCACAAGTCCATGAACCCTGACAGGATGCATCCACGAATGCTGAGAGAGCTGATGGACACTGTAGCTGAGGCTGCTCACAGTCACCTTTGAAAGGTCATGGAGATCAGGAGAGGTACCTGAGAATTCAAGAAAGTAAATGTCACCCCAGTGTTCAAAAAAGGAAAGATGAAGATGCAGGGAACTACTGTCCAGTCAGCCTCACCTCAGTCCCAGGAAAGGTGATGGGGCACCTCATTCTGGAGGCCACCTTTATCCATAGGGAGGACAAGAAGGTGATCAGGATAGTCAGCATGGATTCACTAAAAGTAAATCATGGTTGACCAACCTGATTGCCTTCTACAATAAAACAACTACCTGGATGGATGAGGGCAGAGCAGTGGATATTGTCTACCTCAACTTCAACAAGGCTTCCAGCACTGTCTCTCACAACATCCTCATAGGCAAACTCAGGAAGTGTGGGTTGGATGAGAGGACAGTGAGGTGGATTGAGACCTGGCTGGACAGCAGGTCCCAGAGGGTTGTAATCGGTGGTACAGGATCTAGTTGGAGGCCTGTCACTGGTGGTGTCCCCCAAGGTTCAATACTGTGCCCAGTCTTGTTTAACTTACCCATCAATGACTTGGATGCAGGGGTAGATGCCTCCTCAGCAAGTTCCCTGACAACACAAAGCTGGGAGCAGTGGCTGATACCCCAGAGGGCTGTGCAGTGCTTCAGAAGGACCTCGACAGGCTGGAGAGATGGGCAGAGAGGAACCTGCTGAAATTCACAAAAGCAAATGCAGGGTCCTGCACCTGGGAAGAAACAACCCCAGGCACCAGCACAGCCTGGGGGCCGATGTGCTGGAAAGCAGTGCTGCGGAGATCAACTTGGGAGTCTTCATGAACAGCAGTGACCTTGTGGCCAAGCAGGCCAATGGCATCCTAGGGTGCATTCAGAAGAGCACTGCCAGCAGGTCTAGGGAGGTAATCCTGCCTCTCTACTTAGCTTTAATAAGGCCATGTCTGGAGTGCTGTGTCCAGTTCTGGGCTACTCAATACAAGAGAGAGATGGAGCTCCTGGAGCAGGTCCAGTGGAGGGCAACAAAGATGATATAGGGACTGCAGCATCTCTTTGACCACATACAGGAACAGGTTGCCCATAGAGATTGTCAACTCACCCTTACTGGAGATATTCAAGAACCATCTAGATACACATCCTGTGCCATGTGCTTTAGGATGACCCTGCTTGAGCAGGGAGCTTGGAACAGATGACCCACCATGGTCCCTTCCAACTTTACCCATACTCTGGTTCTGTGATTCTGTGATTATAGGAATAGTTTTGTTCTGCTTTGTGATGTCTGTAGTAACTCCATCAGTGCTGATGGCAGATTGCCTAGCAAATTGTGGTGGGGCAGCCCCACACAGACTACTTGTTGCTGAAGTTAAACACATATGGACAGAATATGATACCCAAGTAGTGTCATACTACAAAAATAAACTTACTAATTTGGAAGGGCGTTTAATACAACCTATTATTCAGTCTTTATTTGTGGACAGTTACAAGGAATTGAGTGACCACAGTGTATCTAACTACCATTTGTATTAAGGCCGTGAAAGGTTGTTAACTCTCTGGGGAATAGACTTTGGATTTAAACCACTGTCATTGTTTTGTCTCTTACTGGTAGGAGAGTAGATGTCCTAATTGCCGTAGCTTAGCATCAAGAGTTACTTGCAATTGTCTCTCAGTACTCCAACTGAGGGTATCACACCTGCTTTAGCAGCAAGTTTCAAGCTCTAAGCGTTGGTGTGCAGCTTCCCTGGTGTGAATACACAGCAGTGTGGCCAGGGGCTAGTGCTGCCAAGTCTTACGAGCCTTCCTCTCTGCCTAAACTGTGGTCTCCAACTGTGGATCTTGATCCTGAGCACCTCTTACCATAAAATCCAGAGCAGCTGGCAAAACACTGTCCTCCTCCTGTCCAGCACAGGCTGTATGATGGTAGTTGGATGTGGTGGCTACAGTGAGGCACTGCAGGTGGGTGGCTTCGCTCCGTACTACATTCTACTCCAATGTAAAAGCTTTTGCCCCATAAGGCTGTGATTTCCTTAAGATGGGGATAGATAGGCCCCACTGCAAAATGGGACTTGCTTTTCTCCTTTCTTTTTCCTTTCTTTTTTTCCTGCCACTCATCTTTCTTTGATTTGATGTTAGACCTTGTCAATGAGTTATTTCAACTCAGTAGCCCAGCAGAAAACACAGCAAAAAAGTGGGAAATCAGATTATTTTCTGCCAACATACTGAGTTGACTCTACTGAAAAATTGAGATGCAGAGCCATCTGGGGAGACAGAGGGTGGTGTTCTCCTACTGGCATCAGAGAGTCATTAGCCTGGCTCAGCTACTGCATCCCATTGGAAACCTATAAAAAGGATAATTCAGATTGAGACCCTTCTGAATCATTTGCAGATGTACTGGATGCCTTCAGAACTATCTACCGGCTTTTGGAAGATTTGCTCAGTGCTACCAAGAGCAAAATTTGGCCTTGAACTTAAGAAAGAGGCCAAGTGCCAAAGCACAGGCCTGCACAGTGCAAAGGAGTCTGCACCAATGTTAGTGCCAGCTTTCCCACGTGGCCTTCTCAGGACACCACAAGAGTCAAACATGGGGATAATACATGGATGTCACTGGACTGATCTGAGTGCAGCTGTGCACAATACATGTGTTTGCATCTGTTCATGTGATTGCACATGTGGATGGGCAGAGCTGTGGACACTTTGGATGGCATAAGCTCTGTTTTAGTAGTCATGCATGTATTTATGATATTGTGGTTTTGCACAATGTTACGTTTTTGTGCAGTTAGTTGGAACTGAAGTCAGTGATACCTGGGTGTTGCAAACTGTCTGTTTTATTTTCAAAAATTTATTTATGCAACAAAATGTTTTTTTAAGTTCAGGAGAATGAAATAGTGTCATGAGCTGCACTGTAAACTAAATTCCAAGGGATATCTAAAATAACAACACATACCTTGTTCATTTCCACAGTGCTATACTTCAATGATAGCAGCACTGGGGCTGCTGATATAGAGGATAATCTAACAATGGAATCAGTGTCCCTGTTGCACATCTCCTTCATGAAGAATATCAACATTTTCAAGCTGTTTTGCTTTTAGAAGCTGCTGTGTGCTGGTATTCAGTCTCTACAGCACTGATGCCCTTTTAGAAAGCTGTGTAGAGAATGATACACGTTGTACTGTTGTGTGTTCGTATCTTAGATATTTGCGACCGTGTCTTGTTTTGCTGTTGCGCAAGCGATGTGGGGTGGTAAGATGGGGATCAGAAAGAGCAGGTGCTGTGTCACTCTAGAGCTTGGGCTGCCCAAAGGACTGAAACAGCCTTAAAGGAAACTGAGATTCCTGTTGCACTAGGTTTCCTCCCTGTCCAGCTCATATTTTACCCTGTCTCGTCATCATGTCTGAGTACATCACATAAGTGCATTGACTGACCTGACTAGAAATGTGGTGAATGGGCCAATCATTCCTTCTTATAATAAGCTGCAAGTGACCATGATTGACTGACTGATCTTCCCCATTCCCAACATCCTTGCTCCTCTCACCATTCCTAATCCTCAAATATTCCCCTTTCCTGGTGTCTGCACCATGAGGCAAGGGGACCACTTTGTGCAAGAGGGCTGCTCTTGGCAGAGAGTTCCCTCCCTGGCCATCAAGTGACCTTGTGCTTTGGGGATAATGCGCTCAGGGCGGACTGCCTCGCTTTGGGTATGTGGGATTCGTGGGATACTGCATGCGAGCACTCTGGAGGCTTAACATCTCTCATGCTGAAAGCACTCTCCTTCTCTTTTTTGCTTTTTATGAGAGACACTTTCAAGTCATGAAATGAGATTAAATTTACTCCTGTGTAGAGGACCAGGCCCACATCTGGGTGCTCTTTGGCCCTCCACTGACATCACAGACTGACAATAGGACTGAGATGACTGGTCCTCAACAGTATGCAAATTTTGGGCTCTGTCATGGAGAGGAATTCATCTCACATGGTGCAGGCAACACAGCATTGGGACCTGTCCAGCTCCCTGAACTTCCAGAGACAGTGTGAATGTATGTTAAAAAAGAGAACCTACAGAACAGAGAAGTGTCATTTGATTTGCCTGAAATGAGCCAGTTCATCCCTCTGGGCTAGGGTAGAGAAGGACTCAGCTCTTCACTATGAAACATGGCAGGAAGTGGGTCTGCACTTCTTAATCAGGATTCTTTGCTAAATGTCAACATGAAGAGATGGCTTCTTTGCTGTCCTTGTTCTTAAGGGGCAGGATGTATTTTCTTTTATTTCTGTGCTTTCCTGTGTGTGCTGAATCTGCAGTCACTACAGAGGAGCAGTGGAGAGAGGAGACCATCCACTGTAAAGTATGGCTATATTCCTTGCCAAAAAACCTTGGACTGTACTTTTTGGTGATGGTCCCCATGTGCTGAGCCGTGCCATGGTGGCTGGGGACAGTACCATGTCAGCTGGTGTCTCCCAGCACATCTCTTTACTCTGTGCAGAACCAGCATGAATGTTGCTGTGCCATTCCCCTAAAAGAGAGAGCCCAGGGGCAGCTTATCAAGGACACCCCTATCAGCTGGGCAGCTGCAATCCAAGAAGGGGGAAGGCCCTAAGTACAACTAAATGATGATGCTTTCCCATGGACATGTATGAAGAACACATGAGGCTGCGCTTTATATCCTCAAGGGTTTCGGAAAGCTAAGGGCCACCAGGAACATCAGTTCTCCACCTTTTTCACAGAAGCATAACTACAGCCAGCAAAGGAGTGGCCCTTCTTGAGGACAAGTTGGGCCTCTCTGAGCCCCCAGCAAGTTGCATGGTTAGACGGCTTCCAGTTTCACTTGTGCAAACCAGGTTCCAGCCTGTGCCTCCCGACTGCACTCTGACGCCCTGCAAAGCTCTGCTGCCATTGTTGTCCAGCACCTTGACTCTTACTGGAAGCAGTAGAGAGGTATTTACAGTGGCAAAAGGCTGCAAAGCTATGAAGCCCCACAGTCCAGAGACTTGTTGAAAAGTGTGACACTATCCTCTCAGTGGAATATATTTGAAGCAGCGGTGATGACTAAAGCTTTAAACCCTAATCTGATGTGGGAAAAGATCAGCTTGCCACAAAATTTTCTTGTTACATGAACTGATTAATCTCTATCTCAAGCAATTAATTTATTTTTTCTGTTTTCTCACTGAACTGTTTAATGGTAATTGGTAATGCAGACAAAATTCCATTTAGTTTGTTATACAAATGCCACTAAATGAGTTGTCTGTGCATTGGACATGGACTTACTGTTTCAAAGGAATTAGGACGCTTTTGGCTAATCTTTTATTCTTGTGCTCAGCATTCATTACACGGTGGTTACCAGTATCCGAAAAAACCAGTACCTTTACAGATTTCAATCTGATCTTTTGTAATTAACAGAGGTTTTTTTCACAGCATTTAAGACACTGGTGAGACAGGTGCTATCTTTGAGTTTCAGTAGGAATGAGAAAAGGTGTTTAGCTGTTTGCAACTGCTTTGGGAATCGATCTATGACTGCTTTTTGGTTACTACTGTTTGATAGAGTCTGTAAGTGTCAAGAAAATAACAAAAGAGTCAAGTGAATGGAAAAAATCAAGAAAATGTAATATGTTTAGGAAAAAAATAGAAAACTAAACCCTTAAAATTAATTTTACAGATACTATCTTTGCCACTTCAATTGCTTTTGTTTGTTTTGGGTTTTTTTGTGGACATATAAAACTCTCTGATATTCCTCATGCCTAGAATTTGATCTGCTTTCTGAAGGCTGTAATCTTGCTGAGACTGCCCTCATTACTATTACAGCATGTTCTCAGCTGGCCTACATCATGTGTAGCTTTATGTAGTCCCTGGTCTGCTCCACATTGCTGCTACTGGGATTCTTCTTTCTCTTCTACTATTGCACATTTACTTCACTTCCTTTATGTAAATTTCCAGCCTGAAAACAAACCAATGCAGGAAACCCTGCCTAACTATCTTCAGTGGTGGATATAGAAGACAAGGCAATAGTAAATGGCTTCAAACTAATTTTGATAACTTTTGTGTATGGAGACCAATATCCTAGTGTCTTTGAGGCTGAAGGTGCACTGAACAGTGACTGCAGTGTCAATTGCTTTATGGAGACCTTTGTTTTCTGCTTGGGGCTTGTGATTCAGATCTTGCAAGCTTTGCCTTCTTCAGGAGCCTTCTCTGTGAGCAGCTTGAAAGACTGAGTTCCTCTGCACAAGGCTGGGTGTGTAGATATGAAATGCAGGTGCAGAAGTATCCAGGGCATTCAGGGAAGTGCAGACAAAACGTGAAGTGAAATGTCTTGATGAAGTATGAAAGCTGTCAGGGAAGGAAATGGTGAGAACCTGGTTTTGCACCTATTTACGAGAGTATCTGCAAGCTGGGTGGTGCTGCTACCAGTGCGAATTCGGTGCCAGTTCTGCAGAGCACTGTGAGAAGTGCATGTCCATGCCTCTGCATCCACCCAGCTTGAGCTGTTCCTGCACTTTCCCCCAAGCACATGGAAATGGGTCTGAGGTGTGCAGGAAAGGACATCACTTGGCCGTAGGTATGTTGTCAGGCTTGTTTCTGTCCATGTGATCCATCTATCTCAGGGTTCATCTTGAGACCTATCAGGGCAGAAACAAATATTCAAGACTGGAAGAAAAAGAAATTGCAGAATACCCAAGTGCAATGAAAGGCAGTGGAAAGGCAGTGTGAAAGCCTGGCAAACACAATGTAAGTTTTTGTCTTTTTTTTCTAAAGAAGGCAAGCATAATCCTTATCCTTTAATATCCTACTTTGTTTTACACCAGAATTAGAAAATCTTTTCCATTTGTTTTAATTATCTGCAGGCTTTAACTCTGCCTTTGAAAAGCATTTTTGCTATGACAACCCTTGGTCTCATGGTGAGCAGTGCTAGGAGAAACAGCTAATGCAAGGCTTTTGTTTTTCCCTGCATGCAATGTTTAATCTTTATAATCTTTTAATGTGAATGTATATTTTGCCATTTTATAAATTGACAAGATTAGCATGGTTTCTTCCAAAATAGCAGTTGACAAACATACTTTGCTTAAATATAACTAAATTTCCACATAACTGTGAATTCTCCATAGTGACCAATTCATTCTTAGAGTTAAACCTCTAAAAGGCTAACACTCACTTACTGACTTTAACAACTTATTTTATTTAAGAACAGTTTGTAAAAAATTAGCTTTTTCTTAAATCTTTTGTTTTATTAGAAAGATTATCTTACATAATAATAATAATAACAATAGTAATAATAATTCTATGCATTGTGTGATTCAGTGATGTTGCTGTTGAAATCTTGCATGTTTTCCAGATGTTCTGACATTTGTATGTTTATGTGATACTTGTAAAATTCCTAACCATTGCTGCTATAATCACCACCATTTTAGGTAAGTGAAAACTGTATTATGAAGCTGTGCCAGTTAGCAGGATTTTTGTGTGTCATGCTAAAACTCTGCCTTCTGCTGATCATTTCTTGTTTTATGCCAGTATTTAGTGCCTTCTGTAGAAGGAATCAATATGTTGTGGTAGATGGGATGTGCCAAATTTCTAATTTCTTCTCTGCACAGATGATCACTTACCAGCTTGAAGCCTAAAAACAAGTGAAAAGAAAAAATAATATTTAACTCTACATCTTTCTTTAAAGTGTCTTCGCATTGATTTTTATTTGGAACCCCGCCCCTCCTTTAATAGAGACGAGAAGAAACCATCTTCTCCTGCCACACCTCCTGCAGCAGCAGTCTGCCAACTGTGAGGGGTACGAGGGAATGCACAGCACCCAAGTGTTCCTGTTGGTAATGGATCTAGTGAATAGCCAAGCCTGCTCAAGTCATTGTAGAGCATGCTAAAACACCATTTAATTCAAGCAATCCTCTGATTACCATAAGAAACTGTTAGCTCTCATAGCAGTTGTGAGCTGGCTCTTGTAAACAACTGTCACCCTGGTCAAGTGGTGGATTCCAGCCTCTGTTCTGCCTCTACTGAAGCTACACATTGCTGCCAAATGAGATTGGATGAAATTCAAACCCAAGAATTTTGGTCTCGTTCTTTCCAACTGCTCCCATGGCAGACAAGCCCTGTTTATCAAAATTCTGACATTGCATTTTCAGTTTTTCTTCTACCCTCTGCCTAAAATCTGGCACCATTGCAAATACACACAAGCATAAGCATTCATTTTGACTTTTAAGATTTTGACAGGCTGAAATTGTATCATACTGTATGCATACTACAGAAATAAGCAAGAGGGAATTGTGAGATACTCACCTCTCTGGTGCATTTCCCAGCTGCCAGGCATGATTCACTGTACTTATGCTGGTCTTTAAAATACTGTTTTGTATGGAAAAAAGAAGAGACTGACCATATATTTCCATCTCTATTGAGAGATGAAAGCCTGTTACACCTCTTGAAACGACTTTTCAAAGCAAAATAACAAATTACCAGAAAAACTGCATGATTGGAAAAATAAGAATGCATTGAATTAATTCTTAGAAGTATTGGTGTGAAGTCATCTCTGTCTCCAAGCAGGAAAATTTACAGCCCTTGTGATGTAAAACACTTCCAGAAAAAAAAAAAAGAAGTTTATGCCAAAATTTTCAATGTAGTTTTTCCTTTTAGTTATACCCAGGACATTTACAAAAAGCAATGTTAAAGGAAGCATACAGAACACACTGAAAATCATCCTGTGTAGCAGGTTGCAAGCCAATCCTGCACAAACTGATGAATTTGAAAACCCCAGCTGAAGATTAAAACCTTCCACAAGTGATTAGAATGCTGAGAAGCCTTTTGCAGCACCTCAGTTCCCATCTGTTGGAGGGAATAGGGCTCTCTTCAGAAATGGTATTGTTCTTTAAAAGCTGGAAGCTTCTTCAGGCTCATTTTAGCCGACCAGGAGCCAGCTGGGACCAGTAACAATGCAGTTCTCTAATGTTTTGGTTGTCTAGTAGCCATTTACACATGAACATGTGCTTCCACAAGTATGAGTGAAGGGCTTTGACTCCACGGAACTCCTGCCTACGTGGCCCTAATATTAAATACTTAAGGCATGGTCTTTTATCCTACATTTCTTCTATTTATAGGTAAATCAGAGTCTCCATGGTTCCACCATTGCACTATTGTCTTACCCATTGGTCTTCCTAACTTCTTCTATGTGTTGGCCTAACTTGCAAAAAAACCAGTCAGATTCCTGCAGCACAGCAGGTGTTCTTCATCTCTTCCATGGTGAAGCTATGCATTATCTCCACCTTAGATTTGAGTCAGAAAAGCTGTCAGTATCTTTTATTCCCACTCTGCACACTGGAAATGCAGTTAGGGTTCTATAGGTGCAGACCTGATTTAGCCTGCTGCCTGTGGCTTGTCAGAGTTTCTCGTGGCATTTGTTTGCTTCTTACCATGGTTCATCGGTTTCAAGATGCAAATGGGATGATATTAATGGTGTGCTGGTTATGCCAGATGCCACCTTCCAATCACAGCAATTCCTTCAGTGTACATATTGTTAGTCTTGAAATTGCATTTTTTCAGATGTGCATTATATTGCAGGACCAGCTTTCCTTTTTCCTATTTTTTTTTTTTTTAGTATAGCTTAGCCTATGCTGCTGAAAGGATCCAGGAAAGAATTATCCATCCAAACCCCAGTGGAATTTGGGGACTTAGCTTTTTTTAGACTCCTTTGCAAGCCCCAGCTGTAATCAGCTATTTAAGGCAGAGATTTTAGCGTGAGGAGTGCTGCATATCTTCCACTCCAAATGCAGTTGCCTGTACACAGGGCACCTTCTTACACAGATCTCTTGCTCCTGCATTTGGGAGATTATATACACAGCAATTTATTAGGGAGAAGTAGTATTCTGATGCATTTTAATGCATTAAGCTCTGCAAATCTAGAAATCTGGGGGGAAGGGACAGAATGTGAAAACGTGAGTGGTATTGTCAACTAATCCATTTTCAGAGTTACCTGTTCAATCCCATTGTCCTCAAATTACCCTATTTCTGTACTTGCACAGCAACATGAGAAAAACAAGCAAAAAAGGCTTTGTGGCTGTAAAGGAAGAAGAATTTCATAACCTACTTTGAGCCTCAGGTCCCCAGTGGGGTTTCCAGGGCTCGTAATCCTTTTACTCATCAGCTGGATACATTTTGACCCATGTAAGTGTCATATTGCCATATCTGCAGTGTATTTTTAAGAAGCAAACTTCATACAGGGTAAGGTCCTTTACAGGTGAAGACCAATATGGTCAAAGTTGTCTGTCACTTGTGTCAGTCAAGAACTTTTTTGTTGTGATGTATTTTTATTCTTCAAGACATTCCAGTATTCTTTAATGGGGATAGAGTAAACAAATGTGTCTTGTACTGTTGTCTGCCACAATGTCTCCTTGAAAAATATTCTTTTAGTATTTGAGTACAGAAGTGCCCTCAATAAGAAGACAATAAAGAGACCAGGAGTTCTTTTTTTTTTAATGGTGTTTATGAGTTTTCTCCCTTACTTAGTTGTCAGGTAATTAGGCTTTTGAAAAGAATGGATTCAATTTGTGCTAACTGGAGTATGACATTCACTGTTACTGGTCTGTAAATTCCAGAGATATTCTGATCTTTATTGCACTTCACCTCCACTTTTATTCTCTTATGATAATCTTTAGGAAGTCTGGTTCTGCTCCATTAGAGATTGGTTTCAGTGTCTGTAAAATGTTTGCTACTATTGTAGTGTGACTTCTTATTTTCAATTTTTAAAATTTGTATTGGTACAGTCTTAACTTACAGAAATAAAGATCACTTAAAAATTAATCAAAATAGTCATTAATGTCTATGATAAGTGCATGCTTTATTCACAGTATTTTGTCTGTAATTAGGTGTAGCAACCAAGTCTCATGTATTTAATAAACTGTTTTCTGTGAAGTTGACTGTTTTCTTTAATTGAGTGAAAACAATTTACTAGGCATTTCGAAGCAAGTTGTATTAAAAAAGCACAAGCTTTGTCTCTTGCTTTTCAAGTAAGAATATGGAATCAGGTATGCTGATACCTAGGGAGTTCCCATCGGACCGGTGGTGCGTTTCAATTAGCAGAGCGCAAATAGGCTCACCAAGAAATACTTGCTGTCATACCCTCCTTAACTCCTAGGGTTGTGTTTCAGGAAAATATTTAAACAATTGCTTAAGTAAGACCGTCCCTACTCAGGAATGTACTTAAAAGCAAGCTTGACTTGAACCATGTGCTCAGTTAATCTCAATATAGTAGGATTGAAAGCCTACATCCTGAGAGCCATTTTGGAGAGCCTTTTGAAAGTCATTTTCCTGAACCTCAATTCCAAGTCACAATTTGGCTTGAAATTATTTATTTTGCACTCAGATTTTCAACAGTAAGGTCTGCTCTCCACATAGTTTTGTTTTAATGTTCATCTAGAATAAAATGTGCATCTAAGGATATGAATCTTTTAAGACAGTTGCTTGCCTAGTTTGAATTTTCTCTGTTCAAGATGTTTTAAAATTAAAGGACCAGAAAACAAAAGCTAATAAAGCCCCCATATTGTAAAAGTGAATCATCCCAAATGAAAAAATCCCTAAAGAAATTCCACAGAGCTACTGTTCTTAGGATGATGACTGTATTGGAGACGGTCAGAGTGTCTTGAGTTCTGCCAAAGGAACATGAGAAAAAGGAAAAAGCCAAATCCCTCAGGAAACTGCGATCTAGAGACTAGCAATGTATGTTGTTTTTAGGACATCAGTGCAGATAGTGCAGGATAGTAAGAGATAAGTGACACCAGGGGTGAGGTATAGAGGAATGTGATTTTCTCCAGGTATTCTGGGACTGCATTTCCATCAAGTGGCAAATTGTGCTAAAAAAATTCCCTTCTTTATGCTTGGTGCTAGCAGCTGGATTCTGCTCAGCACAGGAACTTGTAAAAAGCATCCTGTCAAAGATCCTGCTGTTGTTCCAGGGACAAGTGGAAGGAAAAAAAGGAAGGCCTTTGGATGAAGAAACAGAGAAGAGAGGTATGGACAGGTGATGGTCAGAGGCTACCAGGTGCTTTCACTCTCTGTTGCACATTCACAGTAAACCTGTTGGATTAAACTTTATAGCTTGGATTAAACTGTTTTCACAGAGGTTGAAGTTAATGAGTTTATCTTTGGTCACTTTGGTGAGTACATAGTGGGTGGTTAATGGTACGTGTGTTTAATGCAGATTCAGCTAAGCAAATTGGTAAACTTCTGGTAACTCAGAGGCTCTCACTTTTCCCTTTGTACACTGATTAACTCAGACTGCCACTTGAAGAACTGCCTCTTAAGGAACTGCCATGCTTCCACAGCCAGTGGAAAGGCTGGATAACCAGCAGCAGTGTGCAGTCTTGCACTGTACAGGCCTTCAGTGTAGCGAGGCAAGCAGCACTGACGAATTCGGGTTGGGCAATCTGGAGTGCTTCCCCAGGGTGGTCTCACAATACCGATAGAATCTTCTGACCTCAGTTGTGGCTGAATGTGTCTGAACATTGTGTTCATGGCATTGCTGAAGATTATAATGACTGCAACTGATGCAGAAGGTGCTGAGGGACACTCTGGAATGTTGCCTCTTCAGATAGACTGAAGGTGGCAAAGTGGGGTCTGTAACTCACTGGTAGTTTGCTTTGAAGTATATGCCAAAGAGGACTGAAAATAGGCAGCTATCCCTGAAAAGATCCACAAGATTTCTTTTTAGTGTAGCATGATGGATTACTATGTTACAAGCTTCACTACTGATATCTCTCAAGACTAATCAGAAGGAAACAAAATAAAGATGGCTGTGTAAGATGGCTACATATAAGAAGATGTGGCTATTCGTGTATGGACATTTTGTTCTAAGGTCCAGATTCCTACAGGAAGAAAATGCCCATACAAGACTGGCAGCACATGAGTAATAAGCACATGCTTATTACTACTTCTCTATAAAACTAAGGAAATAACACCTGAAGGAGCTTTAAGACAAAACCCTGCACGTAGCATGATATGAATGGAGTTCCTCAGGGTATTTGGACTTGTGCATTTTAACACCTTTGTCAGTGACAAGGACAGTGGGATTGAGAGTACCCTCAGCAAGTTTGTTGACAACACAGCGCTGTGTGGTGCGGTCAACATGCTGGAAAGAAGGGATGGATACCTGAGAGCTGAGCCAATGCAAACCTCATGATGTTCATCAAGGCAAAGCGCAAGGTGATAGCACAAAAATTAGTAAAATACAGTTAAAGATTAGTAGAATCTGGGAATTTTAGATATTGCTGATATCTTTATCTTCTTTATTTAGAGTAGCTGTTGGGGGCAATTAGTATGTTTGCTTCCACAGAGGGAGGATGAATACAGACCCTGGTTTTATTGACGTGGTGCCTCTGAGAAGATCACTTCTAATTTGCAGTATGAACCAATAGGCACTGCTTGAGGCCTTTGCTTTAGCAGAAGCATGCAGAGATGGAAAGAGACATCAGAGCTGAGATCTCACCAGTTCTGATGGCACCTTACTGGCTCATCTGGCCACACTCCTCTTCTGCCCTCACCAAACACACATACACACAGCGCAACTCCCAGCATCAGCAGGGAGCAGAGTATCAGGTGTCTAGACATTTGCCGTGTTCATTTCAGCTTAAATGATCTGGCATGGAGCGCCCACAAACCATCAGATATTAGCACAGTTGTCTGCATAGATGTAGGGTGTGTGTCTTTTGGCAAGCAAATATAACTGTTTTCTTCCTCTACCATCTCAGTGACAGACGTTTGGTAAAAGGGCTTGTGCCTGCACAGATGACAGTGGTGGGTGATTTTGTAGGGTTTCTGTCACGAGTATGGCATCAATTGAGCAAAATACAGAGATGACTTTTCCAAAGGAACCTTTATTACTGAAGGTAATGGAGCTCAAGTGATACACGTTTACATAGCTAGCCCATATCCTCCAAAGTGTGGTTAGAAAACAAACCCCTCCGTAAGCTCCAGGAAGAGAGAGATAACAGGTGTGTTAGGGGTGAGGGAGGAGGACTCCGAGATTTAGGTGCAAGATCTCCTCTGTGCTTGTCAGTTACTCGTGTACCTGCAGCGGCACGGAGTCTGGACAGGCAGCCTGTGAGTTACTCACAGAAAAATTCAGTCTCATGGGACTTGATCCAGCACCACCTAGTGTTGCTGTGATTATAACCCAGAGCACCAGTGTTTGCAAGGCTCTTCTGGATATGGGATATGTGCTGCTGGCTGCTTAATGCTTTTCCAAACTCTGACAGGTCCCCGTAAGAACTCCTGTATACAGTTGGTAATAGTAGTGCAGTTTTGTTAGTATCTCCCGGTGATGCCCCAACAGTACTCCAAGTACTCCATGAAGTGTTCATACATAATTTCAAACTCTTGGAGCATCATCTGGCTGCTGACAGGCAATGCTGGACAAAGAGCTTTGTGGTTTGGTATGCAGCCATTGAAGTCAGCGATGAAGGCAGGGTGGGAATGCCCTTATCTTTAAAGAGTGCCATCCATGAACTGGTGTGAATCAAGGTCTCAGACATTCCAGGTCTCTTCCACACTGTGCAAGTATGAAAGGGACAAAGTGTTTTCTTCTGGACAAAAAAAAAAAGCAAATTATGCTGATTTAAGAAAAAAAAATCAGAAGCAAGGATGATATATTTCCTGGAGGAGTTAAAAGCAGGGCGATTGTTATTCCAGCCTTCCGATGATACAACACCCTTACAGATGGTAGCTGATACATGCTTGCCATCACAAAATCGTAATTTTATTCCATTTTTGTTTTGTTATGCTAAGACTCCTTTTCTGCAAGTATTAGAGCTGCATGCTGCTCACAGCAGCCATCGCTTTCTGATCTGGCTACACTTTGAAGCGTTAGAGCAATTCATGCCATTTTTTGTAGTTTATGTGGACAAGGTGTCTAGTGGGAAGAAAAGGAAAAAGTGATACAGACTTTAATGTGCATATGATATGAAATATCCCTGAATGGCCACTCAGGTACCCTATTCTGTTGTGGCACTTGACTCTCTATTCCTGTTGAGGACTGAAGTAGCACTAATAAGAAGCTGTTACTGTGATCAAGCTGTATGAAGTATCAGAGCTCAGCTCAAACCAGATACACCAATTTTGAAAATCTGAAATATGGAGAAACTGGGAACTAGGACTTAATTTCCTAGCACATGACAAACCCTGCATTGGGAAGCCAGAAGCAATCTCAGTCTCTGTCTTCTGTTATCATTCAATAAATTGCCCAAATGACACTGTGATTCAAGAAACAACCACCATAATTTTCACACTGAGGCCAGTCAAAAGTGGATTAAGTGGGATTAACAGCAGTGTGAGAATTTCAGTGAGGCTGCAACTGTTATAACTTTCAGGACAACTGGTGTTGTAAGTTTAGGATCGCTATTCTATCAGGTTGTTTCCCAAAATGCTCTGGGTGCCCCAGAAGCAGTCCTCGGGTGAGCCCCTGTGAGCCAGTCGCAAGATGGCAAGCAGCTTGTGGGGAAATGTGGGGCAGAACGTTACTGATCCATGGACTGGGCAAAGAAACATTCTGGGAGGTACAAAGCTCTATGGAGAATGGGTAGGGAGCAAACAGAGCCTGAACAGTCACTGCAAGAGGCTTGTAGCAACACTCAAGGGCACAAGAGGGCAAGCCCTTGTTGAGGAGAGTGCTGGTGAGACCAGCTCATCATTTCCACGAGCAGTCTGGCCTTTCTTAGCAGAGTTGTCCACCTAATAACTCACCATGTGTAGCTCATCATGTGGCTGCCAGATTCCACAGGTAGTGGTCATCAGCACAGACAGAGGAGGAACACTTGCCATGAGCAAAGGTTTTAAACACAGCTCAGTTTAAAATACCTGCAGCCTACTTTTCAAATGGAAAGATTTCCTGGTTTTGTCTACTGGCTCACTGCAGTGTACAAAGGAAGAGGGGCGTCCCTTCAGTTCATGAGATTTCTGCCCTGGACGGGCTTGCACAGCAATGTGCATTTATCACATGTGCCCTCTGTATAGCATGCTTTTTTCCAGCAATCTTTCTTGGAGTCTTCAAGAGGAGACCCTGGGCTGTCAGGGATGTGCAGACCACAGACTGAGGACCCCTGTTACAGAAGAGTCCAGCGCTCAGAGGATTAGACAATGTACTTGCAGGGCCTGTGCAGGGCTCATCTGTTCAGCTTTCCAGCTTGATTTATTTGCAGTGGATTCTTCAGTTGAGTTTTTGCAGTTCCTTTACCTTTTCTATACTATATTTACAGCAAACTCTGCAACAATACAAACTTCTTTTTAAAATCACATCTTCCCAGTGTGCAGCATTACACCTCTGCGGCTGGAGTAACAGTCAGCAGTGGCCAAAAAGGGAGAAATCCAGCGTCTCCCTCCATTTGACTCTCGTGTGTACCACCTCTTCCCTTTTCCTGCCACACTGATATAGTCACTGTGGGGATCCCAGGGCATGGATGTTCAGGACAACCTCTCACATCTAAATTCATTGGGCTGCAAAATCCCATTAGCTTCAGCCCTGTAAAAAGCAGACTTAAAATACAGTAGATATTATAAAATTATAGTGGTATCGTAAAAATGCATTACTCTTTCATAAAGGATATTAAGTGTCTGAACATCTATAAAAAGATTCTCCATCAATCCTCTACTTTCAGTTCCTGCCTGTAGGTCTGGAGCTCTCCTTTTAAGAAATGCACACTGCCTGTCTTCGCTTAACTCCTGGTATTCATCAAGATGCTCCTGCCTTTGGTCCACTGAAGCAACAGGGTCTGGTTCTGTTGTGCCTAAGAGGGAGAAGAAAGTGGATATGAGTGGAAAATCCTACTTGACTAGCATTGCCTGTCCAGCTTGCACAAACACCTGTGGTGAAAAAGCGTTCTGGCAGCACCATGTCAGCCTATATAGGAATAGAGTGAGTTTCTCCCCCACTCCAGAGTCAATTACAAAAGGAAAAACCTTTGCTTTTGCCATCTTCCCACAGTTTCTACAGCAAGGCAAAAGACACTGTGTTACTCCCTCCCTATTATTGTCTCTGTGTGGCAGCACATTTTTAGCTTTGCAGCAAACTTAGGGTAACGTCATGTTGGTGCCCCTGAGTTTTCAGTGCACAAACTCATCAGAAATCGTCAAGGAAGATCATCTTTCTTAAATTCTTCGCATCTTGTGAAAAACACACAGATTGCTACTAGTCAGCAGTGATGGCAGCATGTCACTAGAACAAGCTACTTTTATCCTCTTTCTTTATTTGTTTTCTAGCATATTCAAATAGGCTCAATAACTTAATTTTGATGGTGACTTCAAGTACTTCTGTATCAGTGCTGTGAACCTCAACACCACGGAGGCTACCCCCTGTGCTCTCAATATGTGGAGATACTGGTGCATGACCAAAGGACTTAGAGATTACATGGACATCACTAAGGTCAGGAAATGTAGCAAAAGACTGGTTTTTTCAATGCTGGGAGCCAGCACCTCGGGTCAAATGAAGTTATAAAGTTTAGAAAGAGATGGGATTTCAGTCTGCTTTATGCCCCTGTGGTCTTGGGGACTTTCCAAGTTTCTCTTAATAAAGCTGTAACCTTTTCTAATTCACACCCTGTTGCCCTTATATGTTGCCCAGTAGCTTTGAAACTCGGGGTGATGCTAATGATTTCCTTGGAAATAATGCTTATACACAACCTTAGTCTTATGCTCCACGTGACAAAATTTCCTGCTAAGGAAGCTTACCCTAAGGATAGTATTTGCATGATTTCTGCTGGACTTTTCTCCAAAAATGAACTCCAAGAAACATCAAGGTTCACCTCACCCCTAAGGACTATGGCTAAGTCCAAAGTATAAAAATCCTGCTCACGTTTTCATAACTAAGATTCTCTGTTAGTTTGATCTAAGACATCAGCAGGCTAAAGCAGCCAGACTGGCAGCCTGATTGCAATACTGACATCTCATGGCTAAAAGAAGAAGTTGCTACCGCTTCTCCTTTTTCTCCTCTTACTTCTCCTTTACCTACTTCTCCTCCTTCTTCACCTGAAAAGTATCCATTTCCATATGCACAACATTAATGCGGAAGTACAGAGTATTACATCCAAGTGGTACACATTTGTGCACAGCCACACTTCCATATGACTGAAACTTTCATTCACCTCAAAAAAAAAAGCCAGAAATTTGGCTTCTTACTTCTGAATCTGGATTTCTACAGCTGGTGAAAAAGTGGCATCAGCCAGTGAAATGCATCAGATCTGTTTGCACACCTCTTACACCACAGTGTTTCATTGCAGCCTCTTCCCAAAACTCTAAGGCTGCCAATAAACAAATTTCTGGGGAAGCATGGAACCTGTTACAGGGTTCTTCAGACAGAGCACAGAGAAGCCCTAATTGTGTTTTCCCCACCAGTGATGCATTTCCTTCCCATAAGTACCTTGACATATCTTTCCCCTTGCTCTTGTTCCAGATCCCAGCAGTGAAGCTCAGTGAACCCTTGGAGGACTTTTACATCACCATGAAGAAAATAGATGGGTCTGACTCTCTAGCCATGTCCTTCCACACTATCCAACAAGGCTTGGACCAGATCCTCAAGGATTCTGGTGCTACTTTCTCCACCACCAGTAGCACTTTCAGCTCCTCCACCAGAAAACTCAGGGAGAAGCCTAAGGTCTTGAGCAAAGTTGGCATGTCTGGTGACTGCTCTAACAATGTTGTCTACTTCTTTCTTGTTGATGGGGAAGAGATGTGGAGGACGGGATGCCTGGGAGACGACAACTCCCTAGCCCTGCTCTCCACTGTTCTGAAATAGAGCAGCTAGTACCCGAATATGCAAACCTTGCAGGAGCAGACAGACGTAAAGTTTAATGACATTGAAATGCTCAGAGACTCCCAGAACAGGTCATTTTTTTGCCAGAATATGTAGCAGAAAGTAAGAAAATGGGCAGAACATGAACAGACTGCATTATGGCCAGATCTACCACGAGCACAAGCTCTGCCCATACTGCCTTCTCTACAAGTACAAGTACATGTGTGTACACCAGCCCCTGACACAAAGGCAGCCCAAGCCACCCTTCTACCTGGTGGCTCGGGAGCAGGTCAGTAGCATACGGAACATCTGGTACAAGGAGCCAAGAGCGGGGATCTGCTCCCTCAGAGCTGTCATCCCCAAGCTGGTGAAGAAAGTGAAGCTGGAGCACCGTGAAAATTTTACTTTCGTCTCTTTCACTAAGGCTTCCAGGAAGTCTTTCCCTTCTAGCATCTAAAACAGTGCAATTCTGCCCCCTGTCTGCTCTCACCATTCAGCACCCCAAGAAGTCGCTTTATGATGATGTGAACAAGTTGGGCTGCTTTCAAAAAAGACAAAAACGTGGAATGACATGACAGGGCTAAGGAGGGCTGAACATGGTGTGGTCCCATTTTGGGGATGGATACTGCCTTGTTCTGAAGAGCTGGGAAGCAGTGGTCTCCTTCATGCCTAGCAGATCTTCCAAGGAAAGAGCTAGTAGAGAGCTTTTTTCTCACTGGAGGCAGTAACATATATGTGATGGATTTTCTTCCCTAGCAAGCATAGCTAAGAGAAAGGGAACCAAGAACTCCTGAAGCATAAGAGCGAGCTGCTGTACAAAAGTTACGTTTTTGTGAATAATACTTTTTAACAGTTCACAGCTTTGTCCACTTGCATGGTGTATTGTAAATACAGTTATTTTTCAATACCTTGTCATTTACACTAAATTTGTAGGCACAGCTAGAATCTACTATTGGCTTAACCAAATAACAAACAAACAGATGGAATTAATAACAAGCAAAAAATAGCATCCCCAAAGGACAGCATTTTCAGTCAGTCATTTTTAAATGGTGAGCACTTAAATCAAAAATCAACAGTTTAGGGCTGACCAGGTTCTGAGGCATATTGAAAGGGGTTTACATCAGAAGTCAAATGCTCAGTCTGGCACCTAAATGACGTAATTCCAAAAATCAGTGACTAGGTGAAAAAATAATTGCCCTAAACTTCTACAGCTGTGGCTTGGTCCACTTTCTATTGAGAGGAAAACTTCATTTCAGCTGGAGCCGTGACAAGCCCTTAAGTCACAAAGAAGACTTGGAAGACTTAAAACAGAGCTGGTGATCAACGTTTGATGATGTGCAATCAGCTCCTCTTCTAACGGAAAAGTATGGCTGGGGTTTTTTCTACCATATTGCAGTGCTGTGAGAGAACAGACACTGATTTTTCTAGTACTATATAACACCTCTCCCCTGCCCCTTTTCAGAATAAAGCAGAATGCTATGGCATAATTGTTGATCATCATCTGACTACTAATGAGATGAAAATATTTCAACAGATTTACCTGCAACTGGAATCCCTAAGTCCCCAAAAGATCATCACTCCTTCATCTGAGTTTTGAATTATTTTCACTTCCAAATCCAGTCCCTAAATGCAAAAGAGTTAAAGACACAATTCCCACCCATTACATGAATTACCAACATTATGAGATGCAGGAAAGCTAACACTTGCTGGTAAATAATGCATTATATGTCAGACTGGTAAGAATCCTAGTGTGATTCAGTGTTTTGCTTTGTTCCTCATGAAAATGGTCTCAGTTTTGAAAAGCTGTCATATTTATAGGGGACTGCAAGATGTATTTTGTTGCTGTAAATATTACTTGTGGGGATATTTCTGAAATCAATTTGACTGTCAGAGAGAAGCCTATAATTTACACTATACTGTATGCATTAGGAAATCCCATAGGCAAATCTCCATCTGTCACTTGAAACCATTATTGTAGGAAATAGATGACAGAAAAGAAAAACAGATAGAGTTGGGGAGGGGGAAGGAGACCCTGCATTGGCTCTCACTGCTATATCAAAAGCAAGCAAGAAATCTACAGTGACATACCTACATGAATGTATAATGACGTATCTACGGGGAATGCACAACGCATGCTGCACACACGTCGCAGAACTGGGAGGCAGTGAATTGCTGTCTGATGGAGACTTATGTCATCTCAGCAAGGGAAAAAGTCCTGTGTTAACTCTATTTGGATGTGAAGTAGTGAGAGGAGATGAAGCCTCTTCCAGTTTGCAATTATGCTTATCCTGACCATGCATAAAAACACTCACTAGCACAGAATGGGCATTTTTCTGGCACACTTTTGTCAACCTTCCTCTTTGGAACTGATTGTCCTTAGATAGACTCTGAATTCACTGGCTTGGTGCAAAACCAGCCCTATTACACCGAGGGTCAGGCTCTCACCTGGCCTGCATAAAACCCTGGGTCAGGTCCTTGTTCCAATTATTATTTCGGCATTTATCCCAAGGGAAGGATCTCCAGTCAGACTGAGAGCATGGCCTTTGAAAGCATGAATTCAGACACTTTTCTGTGCTATGGAGGTCAGGTTCACATCCCAGACCTGGACAGAGCAGCACACAGACTGCTCCTGTGTGGTAAATTCTTACTTCTGGCATTTCTTGTTGCCTTCTCGGATGGTCTGAGAAGCACCAGCACAGAATAAGAGTATTCTGAAGTCCCAAGACCTCCCTTGGAAAGCAAGAACTATTCCTCACTCGGCTTTAATTATCATTTTGCATTTAGGTGACATTTGCACTTCCCAGTATAGAGCTGGAGTTTGAGGCTGTCTCCTAGAAGCAGAGACTAAGATCTCTCCAGGGCTAAAAGAATGGAGGTGCTCCCATATGCACAGTGCAAATTTATGTTCCAAGACAGCATTGGCATCTCATCTTGCAGCCCCGTGGCCCACAAAAGAAACCTTCATCCAATCACCACTCACCCACTTTACCCTCTTTTTCTGACCCTTACAGTCCAGTGGCATAAATAAGTTTCTGGGAGGACTGTGCCAATTGCCTTCCACTCGGTCAGAGCCTGAGGACGCGGACAACGGATCACATAAGGGATGCATGTGGTCTCTGTGTGTTAGAGTAGGGGAACCTTCCATCCCCTTGCCTTAACCTGTTCCCTAGAGAGCTCTGGACTGAGATGGCTTGATGTGAGCTTTGTCAGGTGCTGTTGGTGCTTACCTAATCTAAAGTTCACCAAAATCAGGTAGAGTCCCTCAGTCATGTCACCAGGCTTGTGCTCAGGCTGGAATCAAGTCAGCATTATGTTTGACTCGGCTTGCTAAACTCTTCACAATGTCACTCTTCAGTAATAACAGGACTGTTTAAGTGCTGCAGAAAACCCCCCAACTTTCTCACCAATGAATCTGAGTACTTTAGGGTGATGCTGGGCTATCCAATAGTGTCATGACCTTTCTCAGCTGAATGCAGTCTGAGGGTTCCCAAAAGTAACTTTCTGATCCTAGCCTTGCTTGCATCTGTCAAGACATGTAATTAAATGTTGTTTAGTACTGAAATAGAGCATTATTAAAGCACATTTGCTATGGTATAACGAGGTAGCTCAGGTAAGGGATATTGCACAAAGGAACACTGATGAGAGAGAAGGAAGTGGAGCTAGAGAAGCAACACAGTATCACTGAGAGAGATGAATGTGTGCAGCACAGGAAGAAATGGTAGCACTGACAGGGAAAATCCTAGAAAGTCTTTAAAAAAATGCTGACAAAACTTACAAGGGACTCAGAGGGTATAATAAACAGGCCAGCTAAAATTACAGCCCACATTACTGTGGAAAGGCCAAAAAGTAATAATCACAGAAACAAGAACTGCCATGTTTCCCATCTGCTTTAGGGTTCCACTACTGTATTGAGTTGTCTTCAGCCATGTGCTGAGGCAGGCATTTTGCTGACTTAAGACCTGAAGAATATCACTGAGCTGAGGTTTTGGATAAGCAATAACTGATTAGATTTGAGACTTTCCACTCTTGGCTGAATGTCACCAGCTATCCGTAACAAATGTCCATCACCAGAAAGCTGTGCTGAGTGCTACTGGTCTCATGCTTTCTTCTTATGTACTGCAGGGATCAGGACATCATACTGACATCTCTGAAACCCTGGCTCTGAGGTTATCATTGGAATAAGACACAAAGTAGCATGGGGGATATTACTATATATGGGAATAATTTTTTTGTGACTGCCGTAGCAATACTTAGCTGAAAGGAAGATCAGGAACAGAGGCTGAACCACCAGTTATTTGTGCCTATAAATTACTTTCTGTGCTTAGCAATCTGTCGTATGGCAGGACACTGCTGTGCCAGGTGATGAACAAACCTACCAACAAAAGGTAGTCTATCCAAACCAACAGGATAATCCCGCTTGTTTCTGACAGAGCAAACCAACCAGTTCATTTTACTAAATTGAAAGTGATTAGGCCTGAATCTGCCAAAACCAATCTGTGTGTGTGTGAGGGAGAAACTGGGACATGTATTCTGGCCCAGCTCAGAGGGAAAACTTAGCTTTTGCAAATCTCGAAGTCAGGGAAGCAGGCTATGCTTAGAATGGAGCGGCTACAAATCAAGCCTTCATTTGGATGGGATATAAATCACCTGGTCCTTACAGGGGCTACCACGGGTGCTGGCACTGCAGCCAGTCATGCACAGGCCAACACAGAGACATTTTGCTTTCTTTGGATGAGCAAGCCCTCTGCTGGGCAGAGTTTGTGAGCGTAGGACTCTTGGTGTGTCTCTTCTTGACAGGTTGTAGTGATCCATGGCTGCAAACACACAGTCCTTCTGACCCATCCCAGTTATCAGCCAACTGTGCACGGCTCAGCTGGCTGACATGGAGACAGCAGCTTTGTCCTGGGCCCACATCTGGCCATTCCACAAGTGGCCACTGATTGACAGAAAGTCTACAGTCATCCAAAGAAGACAGAAGCTGTAATGTCCTTCTACTTAGGGCACGCAGTGATGGCTAAACCCCAGCATAATGGGCAAGTTTATCTGGTCACCCTCACAAAAAACAAAGCACAAGAAAGAAAGCCCTTTCCAAACACAGAATATAATGTTGCTCTTTTTTTGTCACCATCCCTCCTACCCAAAATTTTAAACATAAAAGGCCCAAACTCTGACTTACTTTGTTGTCTTCACCATATGTCATAAATGGCAGAAAGGGAAAATTGGCTTTCGTATATTTAAGAAGGCAAGGGATTAATTGTTTCAGTGATATGCCTATCATGTGTTGGAGAATGTTATAAGGTTGTGGTTCTGTTGTTGCTCTGGTTGGTTGTTGTGATTGTTGATTTAACTACATTTGAAGTATTTTTAATCATTGTTGTAGTGTTAATTAAGTTAACCGTGGGCAAAAGGGCTGACTGGGATGGACAAGGACCTTCCAGAAGGATCTGTGTGAGTCACAGATCAGTCAAGACGCCTGTCAAGATGAGACCCCTCCAGATCTCTGGACTCTGGACATGCTTTGGGTGGGTGGACCAATTAAGCCCAGCCCAGAGGGGTGGAGAGAGGGATAGGCCCGGGATTTTAGAACCGGAGATTGGGCAAATGTATCCAGACCTCTTGACTGACACTCAGGGGGGTACAAAAGCGGCTGCACAGACCCTGGAAGGTGTGCCTCTGGCCAGACCAGCCACGCACCCACTGCTGTTCTTTCTATTGAGGGCATCCCCAATTGTTACTTAATTTCATTAATTGGTTAATAAAACCTTCTAAAATATATTAAGTGAAGGGTTGTTCTTCACACCATCTGTAAAAAAACCAAACCCTAGCTAAGCACTAGCTATCCATGAAAGCAAAAACAAACCAAAAATGAAAGAGCTCTACATCTTCTAGTAGGGGGTGATGAGCCAGCTGCTAGTGTGGGATGCAGAGCGACATTCTCCAGATGATGCCTCACACCAGCTGACTAACCAGGAGCTAATCTTGACAACTCCACTGGCTGTGTATTGGAACCACTTTGCATTTTAATCCATTTGGAAAAATGAAGATAACAGTAACTTGGTTTGCCTCTTGTCAGGATTCAGGTAACACACTGAAAAGCCCTGAGAAGATATAAAGATACCTGTAAATCTACATATATTTTTTACAATGAGACATCTTTCCCTACTGAAACTCATGCACTACCAAGCAGTAATACACATATGCTAATGTACACTGCAACATATGTGCACAGTGAAGGTGGCATGTAAGCTTGTGATTGGCACTTGCCATGTAGATGTTGAACAACTTTCAGATACTATCTACAAAATCTAAGATTAAATGCAAAAAGTAGCATCCACTGACACTAAAGTATCCAGATTAGGGGCCTTAATGAGAACAGATTGAGAACTGTGTCACCACCTTTCATAATTAAATGGTGAAAGAACCTGGCAGAGTGGAATAGATGAGGAGAGTCATTTCCTCACCAGTAGTTAAGTATCATTTTGCAAAATGTCCCACTGACATAATCAAGATTTCTCTATTTAGTGCATTTAACTTCCTCTCTGAAAAACCTGTATCCAAGGAATGAATGTAAAGATCATTTCCCCAGAAACCTGTTTTCCCCAGAAAGGTCATTTGGTTCCTTCTGTGAAGAGCAAGAACAAGGAAACGGTGTTGTCCTTGTTGTAAAATGCCTGGGGCAAGCTCGGTGCTTCCAATAAATGCAGAAACTCACTGGAGCAAGCTAATACCATGTGAAATCCACTTCACTCACTAGTCTTCAGTTACCATTCACTACAGAAAGCTCAGCATACCATGTTCTGCCCCAAGAATTCTCTTCAGCCTCCAAAGGTGATTTTTAGGACACACTAATTACCAGGCTTTCCAGACACAAGGGTGCTTCTAGCACGTGCTATAGGATTTTTCCTGTGTGTTAGCAAAACATAAATCAGGCACACAGAGCTCTGGATGGGTGGACTCTTCCAGCTGGGTGCAAACAATCCTTCCCTCTTTCTCTACCTCCCCCTTCAGAGGTGTCTGTGCACACCCAGGAGAGTAGCTGCCTTCTCTTAACTTTTCCCTTAGGATTCACATGTCTTTATGATTACCATATGTTCCCTAAAACATGGGAATCAGTTTCAGCAAAAGGACTGACTGACTGTCCTTCAAGAAAAGTTGCTATTTGAGCTGAGGGGTCAGGAGGAATCACCATTGCTGTAAATCTGACCACCAGGAGTTATCCAGTTGCTTTCCCAGGCATTCTCCTGATTTTGAATGAATTAAGTATCATAATACTTAAGAGGATGCACTGAGATAGCCACTGCCTGGTCGCTTCCGTGACTGCACACCACACTGTTCTAGGCTCCTCCTTCAGCCCTTGTGCTCTGTCCCTGAAACACTGCAAATTCTGTAAGAGGGAAGCCATAAAAAGTTGTTCACACTTAAGACGTTGTCTGCATTTCCTTCTATCAGTTCAAGCTCACGTTTCCAGTAACCTGGTTGGTAACTGATACCATCCTCTTCTTCCTAAAGAGGGAAAAGTCTGGCCTCTTCAAGCATTTCTGCAAGGTCTGGGTTGGAGCACTAACTTCTCTGCTACGCAGCAAGGTGACAAGTGACCTCTAGCCCTTAAGTGACAAAGGTGATCTCATAAAAGACAAGGGCCACCCAAAGTGTGTACCTCAGACAGGACTCCTTGTCATGAATCGTGCTACCCAGCTGTGTTGACAGGACTGGCAAATTACAGCTGGCTTGTCCAGTGCTGAAAGCACACGAAGGCAAAGGCAGCATTTATCAACTTCAACTGATTGAACACATCAAAGCAAGTAGGAAGATCTAAGCAAGAGACATCAAGGGGTGTAGTTTCTTTCCAATAGTGAGTTTCATGGAGTATTTTGTGTTCTGATGTAAAGAGCCAATATAACACCAGGTAATATTGATCAGTTTCATACCAGTGCTGCTAGGAGCTCAGCAGAATAAAAATACTAAAGCTAAACAGAGACTAAAAGCCTGTAGTGGTAAGAAACTACATATAATTCTACACGCCAAGGTTCTTCTGTTAAACCAGAGCATTTTCTGGAGCTTTTAGTGGTGGGGAAATGGTGAGCAACTCTGCAAAACAAGGATGTGGACAGAAAACTTGCCTAGTGGAAGAAAATGAGCACAGAGCTAAGAAAGAAGCTGTGGTTCAGTTCTTTCAGTGCTTCAGTACATCAGTACCTCTCTGACCCCTTTACATCATGTGTTCTTGCGATTATGACTCTGCCAGCACTTAGAAATCTGACCTCACTGTGAGTTAGCCCAATACTGTGATTTGCTTTCACCCCACCATCCAGCTCTGACACAGACTCTATGCCAACCACACGTGTTGAGTGGAAAGGCTAATTACTACTGTAGCAAATGAAATAAAATGGCTCAAGTCCTGTGTGTTAAGATATCTTTAAGTACATAGGTCAGCACTAGATTACAAGCCTTCAGTTTCCACGTGATCAACTTAATGGTTACTGCCACAACCAAGACAACCCAGACACTTTCTGGTTCACATGCATTCTAATTGATAATTATTTGGACATGTGATTCCAAGAGGGGAAAGAGTCTTGCTGAAATTAGTGTGTAGGGATAGATTAATGTGCTTAATACTGGGAAAGAATGGCAAGACAAATTGATGCATCTGACAGTAATTGCTAGAGTCTGTTGTTTCTAAGATAGCTGCTTCCATATATATAATCTGTGCTTTTGACAGTTGATTATACCTACATATACCACAAAGACCCTCACAATTATCACAAAAATAATTTGAGACATAATAACTTTAAAATATCACAACAGCTGGGTTCATTTCCTCTCCCCTCCCTCTCTCAAATACCTTCATTCAGGCTCTGAATTTCCAAAAACTGATCTTTCAATACACAAGGTGAAAACAACACAGCCAGCAGTTTTAACTCTTTCAGTGGAGCAACTATAGCTTTCCAAAGGAGAAGGATCATTACTGTTTCATTGCCTGGATCATATGCAGTCTGTACAGCAACACTGGCAGGTTCTAACGTTCAAATTTTTAGCACAGAACTCCTTTAATGTTAAATTCAACTAAAATATAAAATCCATGCTTTCTGCTGTATCTGCTTTAACTTCTTTGCTTTTGTATGTTTCCAGGCTTGGACTGATTTATAGCTGCCTCTTCTATGCTGAGACTTGCAGATCTTTTTCTTCAAACCATCTAAGATACTCAGCTCACACTGCACAATAATGAATAGTCAGGACAATTTCATATAGCTACTCTTACCAATTAAAAAGAAAGGCTACATAGAGCCAACCACTGAAAACAGAAATGACTTCTTCCTCCACTGCCCACAAAACCCATCACCATTCCCATGACTCATCACATCAGAACCCCACAAAAAAGCACATGGTATGAACAGCTCTATCAGGCTGGCTCCAGAAGATTCTCCTTCTTGAAAATGTTTCAGTATGCTCCAGTTTCTGTAAAGGTCTATACTCAGCTGAGGTATATGAAAGCAGTGGCATTTTCCTCATACCTGCACCCATCTCTTGGTACTTGTTCTGTATTCATGATTAATGGAAATATTAACAGTGACATATGAACAGACAGTTCAGTAGTGCTTACTGGGTTCAGGCAATCTCCTGCATATGAAAATAGGATACCCTAAATATCCCTAAGGAGACACCAACTACAACCCTGGAAACTTCATGGGACAGCTAAGTTTCTGCAAGGGATGAAGCTGCTTCAAATGGGCACCAGCTTAACAGATGCTTTCTGATTTATGGTTCTCAAGCAAGTTTGCTTGTTCTTTTTGTTTTCTAAAACTTCCCTCCATAGGTAAGGAATCAACATACTAACATAACTGTAAGTAAAGCAGTGTAATCTATGTAAGGACTACTTTTCACTCCAAGTTACTTTATCCTGGTAGCATGACCAGAATTCCAAAATAATTTACCTTAAGATCAACAGTTTTGCTTTCAGCAGAAAGCTGGAATTGTTTACCACAAATAAGAACACCACGGGAAAAAAGTGAACAAAAATAAAACATACTGAGTCTTGAAAAAATCATGACTAGAAAAATTTCACTTTTTAAACTGAATTGTCTTTTCAGACAACACCTTTTATCTGAAGTGTACAGAGAACTTACGATTTTTGTCTGTAAAAAGACTGTTTGAAACCATTGCTTTTTTCCCCAGTTTAATACATTTTCATATTTCACAAAACAAGGTAAGAGGCAGGCACACTATAACTAAGGACTTGAGATCGGATGATACTACAATGGCAAACAGTACAATAGAAATGTTCCTGCATAGGACGGGGTAGGGGAGGAAGACTGGCTGATGCATTTTATAAATTCGTGTCTCTTCTGATGGACAGAAGTAATCTGTCATTCATTAAAAAATCATACCTGTACATTAAAAAAAGAAACAAAAATGCTGACAGATTGTGCATCTCTTGGTGACTCTGGCTTGGATATTTATTTAAAGGAAGCACTGAAACAGGGAAGAGCAAACCCTGTGCACTTCAAACTCCAAGGAAGTCTTGCATTTGACTTTGACCTGACAGAGGAACAGAAATACAGGATAAAAGTTTTTCAACAACATTACTTCCCCATCACTAGAGCTCACACTCCTGAAAAGCAATTGCAAAAATCCAGAAAAAAACCAGGTTTTAAGATACATAAAGAAATTAAAAGGTCAGACAGCTCCTGCTATGGACAAAAATCAGATCTTGAAGTTCTGAGACAAACAACACTCCTCATTCTGCCTCAAGTCGAGGTAAGACAGGAAGAATAAGATTTCCAAATGCAGAGTCTTGAGTTATGAAGTATCCTGAGGAATGTGCATGTGCGTGCTGGAAAGAGAAAAGCATTTGTTAAAGCGTAACTGCCTGCAGCACGACATGATTTAAGAATTCATGGCTTCTGCAGCACTAATTATTTATTTCTCCCAGCCTACTCCTCAACTCTGATAGTCCAATTCAAACCCAGCATTTTAGATCAGCCACATCAGAACAGGGCCCATTCAAGACAATTAACTCGAACATTCTCTGCTGCTCTTTTCAGTCAACCCCATAGGGGTGGGGTGAATCAACTCTTGATTGCTCTTTTTCACCTAGACCCCAAGTTTCCACTCCCACCTGTAACCAACTTGCAAGTCTCCGTTTGTGACAGTTGCCCCAGAGTGCCACAAGCATGCAAGAGTGTTGCACAACCTGAGGCTGTGTGCACAAACGACATGTGACCAGACACACTCCCGAACATGGGACACCAGCATTCTGATCATGTGATGTACACGTGCTTGTTCACCTGAGGGAGGCAGCTGCTGAGTATGGCTCTGGAACACCTCTGTGAAATCCTACATACCCTTTCCCAGTTCAAAGAGTGGACTCCAGCAGATCAGATGTTCTGCATATTCCTTCCCTCCAACACTAGGGAAAAGCCCTACTGGATATCAAATTTAGCCCTAGCCTGCAGTGTGCCCTTGGAGTGATCAAGGCTAACTGGAACAGTGCGCTGCACACACAAAAGCACAGCCTGCAGACCAAGGGAAGCTATCTGAGTTCAGTTTGAGATACAAACTGGAGGGAGTTCAGCAGAGACACAGAGAGATGACTGGATGGAGCTTTCCATGCCCAAAGAGACGTTTCAACATAACGAAAGAGACTTCACTTATGACAAATACAGAAATGTTAGACACCTAATCTCTAAAAGGGGCTTTTCAATATCTCTAGGAGCAGGGCTGCTCTCTGAAGGAATACACACTTAAAACACAGCCAAGATAAACTCTGACTGTATCACCTTACCTGCAGTGCAGCCTTCTGCTGTGCTGCAATGTGCTGTTGCTCAGCGTGATCACGGAAATCCTTGTTCAGAGGTGATCTTGCAAGTGCAATGCTGCAAGAGAAAACCAAAGTGGTGTGACACAGACCACAGACAGAATGTGAGTACTTGCCATTCTAGCCATGGATTCCATGACTTCCTCAGCTCACAATTTATTCGATTCATGGCTTGACAATTGTCAATTACTGTTTGGAATTACTATTTGTTAGTACAAGAGAAAAAAGGGCAGATGGAGTGACCATAGCTGTATCATTTGAGCCACCATGACAAACCAAACCTGACGTCTATTCTGGATTTTGCTCATGGGTTGAGTCCACTGAAGACAGTGAAACCACTGGGGTGCAGTGTTAGACAATGCCATTTAAAGCAGCTTTGTGCCTTCACCACTACTTGGTCACTGAGTGATTATTCTAAACAACTGTGATAACAAGAAGCACTAATAAGAGTTCTGCAGACTGCAGTATAGGAATTGCTCTTCAGTAGGTGGGCAGCAGTTCACTACCTACAGTAAAGGAGCTTCCTATTGATGTTAACAGAAATAATGATCCCCTGATGATATGCTGAATCAGTTTAGGTACTTCAAGCTATCTATCCCAGTGCAGCATAAGGTATCTAATTACAATTTATTAATGTTTTCTCTTTTGTTTCCTATCTTAAGACTTGTCTGTCTTCTTAACCAAAAAGACATAAAAAGCATCCCCAATTCTATATAAGTAACACATGGAAATCAGGTGAGGGTTGCCATTAGAACTGTACAACAAGACAATTCACAGCTACCTCTGAAATTGTCACTGGAGACTGCTGCTGAAAACTCTGCTCTCACCAACCATAGATACAAAAGTACAAATAACAAGGATTCTGAGCGAGCTCATCAACTGAACTTTCCCAGCAGCTTCAATGTCGACAGCTGATTTAGTAAATCAGTTTTTGAGAAGCAGCGATGCTCATGAAAAGATCTTCAGCCAAATCTGTGCCTAAATGCATAAAAAAGCTAAACTAGTCAGAGGATTGTTACTTATGGCAAATATTAAGATAAACTTCATTGGTGGAGAAAAGTACTACTCAGTTTATATAACACATAGTATTTTTAATTATTTTGAAGGTATTTGAGTTTAATCTGTGCCCTCTAATTTTTCAATACGATGTCTGTAGATAATCTTAAAGCTTCATCATAAGCTGACCCTTTTCAAGAGAAGTCTTCTGTTCTTGGGTAGAGGATTTTCATATGCCAAGGCCAGAAATCAACTCATTCACCCTTACACTGTCCATGCTACTGTAGTGTTTTAGGTACATCAAGCGCTTTTGGTCAAGTTTGCATTTTTTTACAGTCTCCTTTCTGACAACTCTTCGGTCCAAGACCCTTGGCACAACATAAAAAAACCTGTCAGCTTCTCAAAAATCACATATCAGCCTACCATGCCAAAGCTCAGAGTTTGACTGCTGAAGCGTAGGTTCCACCTCTCCCCACCTTCAAAATTAGCAAATTCTAATTATGCTCACTAGAATATAGTGTTATTTTTCCTTAAAGAAAAGAGAGAGTAAACAAGCACTCCCTGAAACTCTTCAGACCTGTAATGAAGTATAGAAACGTTGCCAGGAATCAGGAGTTGTACATTGGAGTATGATATTCCAATCTTCTTATCAACAATTTTGCTTAAATAATAACCACGTACAGTTCTTACTAATAACTGCTTATCTCACTCAGAGGTCTAAATCAGGCAATTTCAAGTATTCTGCATGCTTTTTGACACTATGAAGAAATTAAAAGAGATGTGGAATCTCTTTGCAAGACACGGGCAGCACTCAGACTGTAATCACAGTATTTGACTCTTGTACTGACATTGCATGTTACACTGTGTCTCGAATACAGCAGCGCACTCACTTCATGCTAACCCAAAACTTTAAGGATCTCAATTCTTCCACATAAATTACTGTGTGATTTTCTAGTTATTGATTTATGACAAAAATCTGATCTTTTTGTATGGTCTTGTATGGGAGAAATTCCACTAACAGTCCTTAAACTCAGATTAGATTATTACACCTTATGATGTAGAATTATCCTTTATAACACCGCATCTTTTACAAGATTATCTGCAGTAACATAAACTGACTTTGTCTTGCACATAGGGAGTTTCAAGAATAACTCACTTCCTGCTGTAATTGTTCTTCTCTAAGTACGTAGAATCCTGAACCTAATGGTCTGCTACTTCCATTCCCCAGAGCATTTCAGCTTAATAACTAAATGCTTTCTCAGTGCCTGCTTCCTGGCTTTTCTTTACAGTAGATTTTCACACACTTGAGTAAGTGTATCTGCTTCTCCTATTCTGAAATGGAAATTATGTAAGCCAAAATTCACGCTATGTAAAAAAAAATTTTAAATACTAATATGTTCCTAAAGAGCAATGTCCCTCTGCCTTGTAATTAAGGATGGTCAGAAAACACTTCTGTTAAGTATTTATGTAAGTTTACAGCTCGCTAGCTGTTTGGGTTTTTTCCTCGGTGTAATCGTGATGTCCAAACAGGTCTAAGAACATAAAATACCTGGCTCCAGGGTGATTTGTGGAAGACTGGTTTTGCATAAGTAACTTTCTCTTCTCCTTGTCTAGTTCTGCCAGGATTGCAACCCTATTTTTATTCTGGAAACCTGGTGAGAATGACAGAAAAATATTAGATATATTTATTTGATTTCTGTGGCCCAACTCTAACCTTGTGGAATTAAAAGTCCCTGCACAAAATTACTTTAAGATGAATATACTAATCTTCAAAGCTTTGTACCCATTTGAAAAGGCTATTAATAAATAGGCTTCATTTTTCCTTTTCTGATTTTACAGCATGCAATAGCTTTCATAAGCTATCATGCATATTAATACATTTTAAAATAGAGGCTTCTAACTCAAGTTAGATTCTACCCCTTCCCAAGCCAGCTCTGGAGCTACAATCAAGGTACACAATCAAATACTTGCCTTCCAAAAAGAAAAGTAAACTTACCAGGTTCTAGATTTAAAATGTAGGCACTGAATGTTCAACTCAACAATAATAATGGAGTAATATACTGATGGGCCTAATCTCTTATGTCAGTGAACTGAAACTGTAACACAAGTATTATATATACAACAGGTAAGAATGAGCTAATCACTAAGCTTGCACATGTGCTTATACAAACATCTTTCATTCAGTCTATGCAGAGAAGTTTAAATATACTGATGTCAGACTACCATTATGCTGAGTACTATCACAATGCTGGAAAAGAGGAGCAAAATTAAACTATTAAACTGTTTGTACACAATGTAAGAACATGGCCTCCATTTGCTTTGTACATCATTCTCCCAAAGAGACCTTGAATATTAGAGATGGGGTCAGGGAGTCACTGAGGGAATTTAAAAAATGCCCAAGATAGCTACCACCTATGTAATTTTCAAAGCTGCCTCCTAAATGAAAAGGTGGCAAAATTGCTGTACTATATAGGACATCATATAAATGTAATGAAGGATCTCACTGCAGCCCCTGAACAAACCAAGTGCACAAGTCCCTGCTGACGCCCACTTTGCCCAAACAGCACAGCTGAGGACAACAGCTACAGAGATTACTCTATCAGGTCTCTATGCCACAAGGGACACTCATGTCAGAAATACACACTTTTTGAATCTCTGATTTGCTGCTGTTCTAAAAATAATAAGCTATGACACCAACATTAAAAAAATGAGGTGTAAAAGTCAAGTTATCTCCTTTATTTTCTCCATACAAAAAGTCAAAGACTCCCACTGGAAATTGCTGCATGTTGTGCCCCTGCCCGGAGTACTGTCTTAGTGACAGCATTAAAACACGGTAGCCCACAAGCTGTTAGGAAGGCCAGACATAGTAACTGTTAAGGAGAGTATTAGCATGTCAAGGTAAAATGAGTTATTTTCAGTAGCTGCACTCTAAGTTCATTCTCTGTGACAGACCTGGTGTTGATGCCCAGTTACATAACCCAGTATTCCTTTCATCTACAAGGCTCAATAAAGGAGACAATTACCAGACAGAAATGTTCAACTCTTAAATAATTTGCATCTGTACTGCCCTGCTATCAAACCCTCACCTTTTTCTTCTGTCATGTCTAACATACACCCCCATAAACCTCAGTGTCTCAAGAGTTCTTGAAAGCAGGCATTTGATTACATTGTACTGTGGTTTTATGCAAGATCACCCGTAATAATTTTTACATTTGTTAACAGATTTTTAATTACACTTAACTGATACTTTTCTGTCCACTAATCTCTCCTTCCCACATGGCATTATCTCCACTTAAATTCTATTTTGTAAGAGTATAGTTCAGGTCTTTGACGTTTCTCTGCTCTTTAGATATGGTACAGTATCTCTTTTTTTGAAGACCTTCCACTTGCAAACAATCTGAAACATTAAAACACATCTCAGTGAGTGGCCTGAGGCATACAGAGGCGGAGAAATCCTAACCAGCTAGAATTTAACATTTCTGAACTGCAGCTAGCCCACGTATTGCTTTCTTGTAAATTATGGAGACAATGCCTCGAATAGGGTGACTGAAGCACCTCTAAAAGGGTCTGAGCTAAAGCAATCATACCTGCATGCTCAGTCAACACAATTTTCATCCCAAAACCTTTATACTTGACATATTACTTCGGAACCCTTCTGCTACTGCTTGCTTATCCTGAACTGCACAAATCTAAATGCAGGCCTGGAATTCAGAAGACATGGTGATTGAGGAAAGAAAAAGGAAACCACTTTTTAATATGTTACTGTGATCTAAAAAAATAAAGATTAAATATGCTGAAATTTATCATGAAGCAGATGGCATGATTCAGAAGGCCTTGAGACATTTTAAATGCTGTTTTTAAACTGTGATCAGAAACTGTAGAAGATTCTGCCTTCTATTTTGAGTCTTGTTACAGTATCTTACGGCAGAAACTCTAGAGAGATTCAGAAGAAACCCAAGTATTTTTATTTCCTTCACTTATCTCTAAGAGCCTTGTAATGTATTTTTTGTTCGATTTTTTAAAAGTAGTATTTTGCTCTAGAGTTCAGTGACCATCAGCAACCTGTTCTGCTGAAAAAGTCACTTAATAGAATTTGTTAATGGTTAAGGAGAAAAAAGCCTGCTTCAGAAAGTGGAGGAGCACATCCAAAATATACTAGTTAGTACTCCTCAGGTGAGCAATGTGAAATTCCTGCAGGTATTTCAAACTTTTTCAGAATGAAAAGCAAAGCCTATTTTTATAAAGGTTAACAATGAAGGGGGTGGAACATGAGAAATCAATTTTACAGAGAAGTTCTGGCATCCTTACAAAGTAATTAGTCATATCTGGCCATACATAGGCAAGACTAATTTAGATTATTCCCTGTCCAGGAACCCAAAGTGCTTTCATAAAGACCAACTTGAAACAGAAGTCTCCTACTTCAGTCATAAGTAAGAGTCATTTTTCATTTGTAGATTTGATGTGTCTGTTCTGCTTTCTAGTATTAAAAATGCAGACGTGCAAAAATCAAAAGCTATCCTTAGTACTGACTGGACTGTCATCTCTGAAAGCAAGTATAGGTTTTCCAACACAGGAACTCCCTAGTAAAGCTTTACGTTTAGACTTCCCTTGACTGGGCTGAGCTGCACTAATATTTTGAGTTTGAACAAATACTTTTCTCTGCTTTGCAGACATGAGAGTCCTGTCCAAGGACTGTTTAAAATGACCTGTTCAAGGCAGTTAAATAGATTAATGGGAGTGTCAGATGTCAAACCAAGCACCTGCATCCTCAGATTACTCTCTAAGGTGGCAGATTCAGAACATTTAAAATTTAAAGCCTTCTGACATCAAGCATTGTATCTGCGCACAAGATAAAAGATTACTTGCACCTATTTTCTGCATATGAAAGGCAAAAAGTCAGAGAAAGCTGAAACCCTGCTGAGTGATATTGGCAGCTCTAAGAGCTCACAGCAAGCTTCACTTTTTAACCCAATCCTAGCACCCTACCTCACTGATGTATGTCAGGTAGTTCTTTTAACTAACTCTGCATGGCAAGGAACAGAATTACCTTTAAGTTTTTGCTTTTCATTGATTATCTTTTCCTTGATCTGTTGGCTGCTTCAAATTCACAGTACTTGTTCAGTTTATTCTAAGATGCATTTTTTTATCATTTGTCCACAGAGGCGTAAGAGCACAGAAGAGCCCTCTGCTACTTTGTGTTCAAGACACACTTTTACTTGGAAAAAATTTTCAAAGCTGGATGTCAGCTCCAAGCTCTGAACATTAAAAGGCACTGCACATTGTCCTGCCTACACAGTTCAGAAAGTATTTAAAGCAATTTCTTTACTGAAGTGCATATTTTCATAAATGGGAGCCGTCATGAGTGAGGCAGCAACCTCTTAAAAAGCAGAATCTAAAGATCTTATGAAACACACACCGCTTGGGGAAAAAAATGGAGTAATTCTATTTTGATTTCCTCTTCTGCTTATGGTGACGGGCACCTCAAAACATCATCTAGCAGTCTGCTGCACACCAACTCTCAGCAACAATTTACATTCAGATATGCTTTCATATGGTTTGTGTGACAATGAAAGAAAAGGCATACTAGTTATTCAGTAAATTGGGCTGAAATACTGAAAAATACATTAGTATTTTGTCTGTGCTTCCAGAAAACAGCTACATACACAGCTGAATGTAAGTCACTGACAGCTTTACAGCCACAAAGTTCTCAAGTACTATGCTTACACACAGAGCAGACTCAGATGTGGAACAGCGAAGTGCGTAGATCATAACGTAATTCAATGTGCAACACCACAAACTTTCTTTTGAACATAGACTCAGTGAACAGAGAACTAATCTAGCTGCTTACACTGTGCTATGTGAATGCACTCACATACCTTTAGGCTAAGAGGATAAACAACTGCCTGGATATAAAGACACTTTGTAAAATTGCTACAGACTGAAACTTAGAATTCTGTTCATATTTCAAGAACTTCAAGATTCTTCCAACACATGAGAACTCTCCTTTTCTGAAAGGTTCAGCCCTCTCTGAAGCAGGATCTATATTTTTTCTACCTTTGAGGACCTAAAGGAGAACTCTGACCTGAGCAGTTACACTTCTCTCATCTCAGAGGGCATCCTCTAGGACTCACCCACAGAGTGGTTAATTTAGTTACACACAAGGTATTGCTGCACACAGAAACAGGCATTACACAAGAGCAGCCTAATGAATGCATGCTGCTTAAGTACTGTGAAGCATAGCACTAGGAGCAGTGTATTCCCGAGCACCTGGAAGTATTTGCTGTAATTCAGAAGCTGATTTACACCCGGCAAAGTGTACCACTCTGGTCTATGAGCTCATCTGGTGGACAATACACAGCATGCTAGAAGCTTTTCCATTGCTTTCAAATGCCATAGTCAGTCTCGTGAAATCAGTTCCGTGTGGTACTAACGGCCTGAAGTAAGACTTTTCACTAAATTCTGCTTATTTTTGCTGCACTAATATGCAGCTCACCACCTAAAGTGCTTTTCTAAGAGGCCAGTGAATAAAAGTATGGTCCACAAAATCTTAACTTTTATAGTGTGAGTCTGTAATCAATAGAAAACTCAAATTAACTCCTAAGAAAATACCTGGTACTGACTAAAGGAAAAGCAGTAATTCAGTACAAAAGTATTCTGGCACTAAAATACCTTCTTATTTCTCAGTAAACCAACGTATTTAAGACAAACCATCTTTTAACTCTCTATCACAACATTCCATTCCTTGCAATGATGCTGACTTGGTAGTCACAGAATAAAGCAAGATTTACCATTATGTACCAAAAACTTTCTCAGAGTTAAAATTTGCAAACAGACAACTCTGCAATCTGCAGTACTCCTCTCTCAACACTTCACAAAATCTCAATAAGCATTCCAAAAACTACCTTGTTTTCATCAAGTAGCAAGTCAAATCTGTATTTTGGACCCACACGAGTCATCTGATATCTCCTGAAGTATCATCCAGCAACACCCAGCTTTGCAGGACAGCTTTTCCTGGTAAGGACTCAAACAGAGATGTGCAAAACTCTCTGTTTGCTGGGAAACTGAACCCAGAATTAATTTCTCGTAACCAAGTAAGTGAAGAGCCATACCTGAGAAGCTCCTTTTTCCTCAGCTCTTCCACAGAAGACAGCGTCAGAGTTCCACTAAGGTTTCCAGAAAAAGCCTCTAGAGGGCGATTTAAGACCCTCCTTCAAATTTACCGAGTGATACTCCCAGACCCTCAGCTCCCTCTAAAGCACGTGCATCGCCTGGATAGATGGACCATTACTAAGACTTTTATGACTTTAAAGATGCATTCAGATGCATCTTTGTACAAAGGAACATTTCACCTCACTTAGCATTATGGTTTTAATTGGCTCCTCCTCCTAGGCCTGGCCACTTGCGGTGTATCTGTGACAGATAGTACCGCCTGGGTTGTGCTGTTCCCATAATGACATGGAACATATTTGACTTCTGGCTGTTCTGATGCTGAGAGCAAGAGCTGCAAGTCATGTTCAATGCCAAGTACTGTAAGCATCTGAGACAAGCTTCAGGAAATGATCACAGCACCACAGGCATGGTAAGTGCTTCCTAACTCGGAGCATGATGGTATGCTCAGTAATTCAGGGCTCCCCAGCCGTCACTGGTCTTTTTCAACTATTTAATGTGTGTGTACCTTCTCCCAGAAAGATTACTGCCGTTCTGCTGCTTTCAGTTCCACCTCTCTTCCCTTTCTTGATCTTTCCATAAAAATAAACCTACAGTTATGGTGACTTCACTGACATTTTGCACATAGCCTTTTCCCCTGAATACTTAGATTAAAACCTACCTTGTCCTGAAGGGTTTGCTGCCATTCTTCAATTTTCAGCCCTTGCTTTATTCAACTGGAGTTAAAATATCTTAACCCCCACAAATATCTGCAAAACAGGCACAATAAAAGATAAATATACTCTTTTAAAAGAAGAGCTTGGACTTCATGCTATTAGAGACTTCAGAAATATGGCAACTGTTAGAAAGCACAAGCCGAACACAGCATGTGCATTGCTTAAAATGCATTACGCAGTTAATAAAGTTCTGACTGAAACTTTCAGTTTGAAATATCAAAGGTTGTGATAGATTCTTTTTTTCAGATTGTAGTAATTTCTAGTAATTTCTATTCTAGTAAGAATAAATTTTGGAGTCATTCTGGAGTCATATACACATATACACAGAACTTCTTCCTGACAAGGTATGTCAGACTACACCTAAGAATCACATCAAACCATTGCAGTTCTTAAATGCTAAAGCATTCGAAGATCCCAGTTCAGGCTCTAACTCAAGAAAAACTGATTCTCTGAGGAGAGGCAGTTTAAATCCCAGATACAAGGTCAGCCAACGGTGGCTACAGCTGTGGCAAAACAAAAAAAAGAGGTCTGCTCCTCGACCATACGTCACCTCGGGCCACCATCAACTTCTGTTTCCATCAAGGTGCCAGGCTGTAAAGTGCAGTGGTGAAGAGCTCTGGCTCAGCCAGGTGGAGCCGAGGTACGGGAACGCTGAATCCTGCAGGAAACGAGAATGAAAAGTCACAGTCAGACTTCCACAGGAGACCAAGTCACTGTTACGCTCTGGACCTGTGGGTACCTGAGCAGCAACGCTGTAGTGAATTAGTAATTCAACGACAATATTAATTAATCGCAGTGACACTGGTCGGGACACATCTCTACAAGAGGCATGGATGGCCTGACCCACTCCCGTCACTGCCCGCCTCCCCCACACACGTCGGGAATGGGCTCTCCCGCTCGCCTTTTCTCTCCCGCCCACAATGGATGGATGGACTCCCCGGCTCTCTCCGGCCCGGCGGTGATGCACCGCCCCAGGCCGACCGGGTCGGGCCCCTGGAGTCCCGCCCACCACGCACCTGCCCGAGGCCTCAGTGCCCCGGCTCCTTCTGCCCCGCTCGCCCTTTCCGCAGCGCGGCCGCGCCGCCTCCGCCCCCTGCTCGTGACGCGCACACGGCGCGACGGCGCCCGCACCTCCCCTCGCACGTCCCGCGCCCTCCCCACTTCCCCCGCCCTCCCGTCGCACTTCCCGCGCTCTCCTTTCCCGCTTTCCACGCCCACCCTTCCCTCCTCCCGCTTCGCCCTGCCCGCGCCCGGAAAGGTCGGGGCAGGGGGTTGGGGTTGTGCGCGGCTAGGCGTAGGCAGGCCGCAGGGAGCGTTGGGTTCAGCGGTAAGGGTGTGTTTTCCTGCGTGACGGCTCTTGCCATGGGCATCCGTCTGGGTACGGAAGCAAGGACGAGGATTTCACTCAGGGGCCACACTGCGGGGGTCCAGGGAGCACCTCTGTTAGTAAAAAAACCCCCACATGTGTAAGGGAAGGAGTCACGGAATCACAGAATCACTTAGGTTGGAAAAGGCCTCCGAGATCATCGAGTCCAGCCTGTGACCGAACACCACTGTGTCAACTGCACCAAGGCACTGAGTTACCACGTCCAGTCCTTTAAAACAGCTGGGGACAGTGACTCCGCTACCTCTCTACGTCTAATCACCCTTTCAGGGAAGAAGTTGTAATGTTCAACCTGAACCTGCCGTGGGGCAGGTTGAGATTTTATCCTCTTGTCCTGTTACTTTTATTTTTTTAGTCACTGCCGTGTAGTTCGTGCTCGAACACAGCAGCAATATTTGGTATGAATGTCAGAAAGGTTTGTTTGTGGAACTAGTGCATGGTTTACTCTTGAAATGTTAATTACGGTATCTTTGATTGAGTGATCTGATCTGGCCTGGAGGATAAATCTTAAACAGCAATCTGTAACTTTTTGTTTTATGTCCCTGTGGTTAAAATACTTCAGTTTTAATCAAACCGGGCTAAGCAGTGATTTGAACCTGTGGCTCGTAGCAGCTGTAGCTCTGATGGTACATAAATAAAGTCAATTTGGAGAATGGCAGTAAATACATAATTAAAAGACTGCATACAGATGGGGCCAACACTGATCTCATGGTAGTCAAAAATCAGTCACATTGCCCACTTCAGTTTTATATGTAGGGGTATTTTAAGGCACTAAACCATTTTCATGAAATAATGAAATGAGGAAATCAGTTACTTTTTTTTAATTACTTAGTTCAGGTGTCTATGTAGACACACTTTTACAGCAGGATATTAAACTTTCTCAACATTAAAGTTTTGAAGTATGTAACAGGCATTTTTGAGCAAATTACACTTCCTTACAGCAAGGGTGATAATGGATCTGAAAGTCCAACCTTCTGTACACTACAGGGCATTTAATGTCATCTGCTTCCTCTTCCATCAAATGTTAGATGTCCATAACCTCATCCCTCTTCAGGCCTAAAATGGAAAAAGTGCTTATTAAAAACTGTTGGTTTAGTTATGATGGAATTATTTATATTGGTAAGAATATACATAAGACATACATGGTGCAAAGTGCCACACTAATCCATGAGCTTGGACAACCAAATATATACAGAAATATTGAAGGCAATTAGCAATTTCTTAAGATCTGCTGCAGCCAGCTTTACTAGATGATGAAGAAATAAATTACATTTTTGAGAATCTACAGAATATACAAAGATCCTGTCAGTATCTATAATAATGGATTAATTTCTCTTAGTGTGCCTTAGTATTATACACATAGATTCTGTGAGATAGGCAATATTCTGCTAATCAAGTATGCTGTCTGTTCTTGCATTCATACTTTTCAAAGACTCAATAATTGTGAAATTTGTAAAACCAAATAAAATTTATGTCCGGAAACTTGCAACATCCAAATGTAGAATTTAGTTACCTGGATTGTCTGCCTGGTAAAACAAGTAAGTGTGTGTCTCTGTGTGTTTGTCTAAGGGTGTGTGTATGTGTATGCCTGTACCCAAACCATCAGTCTCAGGGAGTTTTCTGTTTGCTTTAAAACTATGTTAATTAATACTGTGGGAAGCAAACATTGCTGCCATTCCCACATACACATATTATTTTCAGCTGTTCTCTTCGCATGAACAGCTGACTGAGCACCTGCCTCCCTGTTCTTTGTTTTTTGTTTTCATTTTGTAATTTCTCACTTTGCCTTGAGAAATGTTATATGTGCTAATTTTTTTCCCTTTTAATTATTCTCCTTTGGATGATCTGCAGACCATTTTATCTAGACACCTCAACTGTAAACCTTAACTGCTCAGAAGCATAATTAGTGAACAGCAGCACAGCACCCAAGCTAGTAACCTTACCTGGTGCATTTCTCTGTGCTGTCATGCCAGGACTGAGTATGTAAGTGATTCTAAAAAGCTGCAGTTTGAGACAGACAAGTCTGGCTGCTGGGTTCATTTTTGACGTAGCTAACCCTGGTAAAAAGAATTAATTAGTGCACAGTGGTCCTTGGTTGGGATCAATACAGAAAGATAGAAAAGGATAAAGCAGCATGGCAAGGAGGAAGCAAGGAAACTTGGGTGAAGAAAAGTTGGGACTCACTAATTCCTCATTTCTGTACAAGTGTGGTGAAAATTGATCATAGTTGTAACTTTGAGCATCTCAACAAAAATGTATTCCTGCCTCAAGTCCAATGATCCTTTGGCTGTGGGAAGAGTTTCATATCAATATAATATCAATTAATCTTCTTCTTGGATTGTAGAAATAGGAAGAAATGCAGCCCTTTAAAGGAATAGTGTCTAATCTCTAGTGTATTAGAGTAGTTTTATTTTGCCTGAAATTCCTCCTTGTTCAGCATAAGCAAAAGAAAAAAAAAAGACGCATTTATAATGTGTCTGTTGGAAAGCCATTAAAAAATCTTCAGTTTAAAAAGAGGCTGTTGAACATTGCCTCACAATTCTGGTCATGCTGTTCCTTGAGGCAGTAAAATGCTGTTTTTCAGCTGGCTGTTCTCGTCATCTTGGAGTAGAGGGAGCTGTGTATCCCATTATATAAACAAAAGCTGTGTTAAATTGAATGTAATTCTCAATGAACATAAACTGCAATATTTCAGAATGACCATGGGCAGTTTTATGCACTATAGGCTGAGGTAAACAGTGATTTATATGTTGGGCGGTTGTTTTCCCTCTAAGTGAAAATAGTATGTGCAGGATATCTCCTGGCTCCTTGGCTTGAGCGAAGATCTTCCAGCACGCTGCTTTTATTTCCATTTGGCAGTGCTACTCATACAGATCCATCCTAAACACTCCCTTTTCTTTCTCTATTTATTGTGTATGTCACAAAAAAACCCCTTCAAACAAATAAAGTAAGTTTTGAAGAGTTTAAACATTTTAGATTTATTGGGGCTTTTTATATCCAGTTGTGTAAAGATACTGGGTCCATAATTACACTCTTCCTCCTTGACTGGATTTCTAATTTTTCATTTTAAAGCCATTTAGCACAGACTTCTGCTATCACAAGTGCCCTATGTTCCCACAATCCTGTTTATTGCACCCCTATCAAACTTGACAGATTTGAAGGCTTTTGATGTAACAAAAGCTTATCCACTAGCTTACACTTGTGCATGAATGTGTTCACGTGTGCTTATGACTTGAAACTGATCCTATCTTTGTAAACGAGCATGTGTGTAAGATTTAACATGATCGAATCATTCAGTCTCTGCAGTATGAGACATGAGGACTAGTTGCATAGGAAGGAAGGACCTTTTCTAAAAAGACAGGTGGATTTTGGTTTTTTTATATCTTCTAGAATGGTCTTGTTCCGTACTAGTTTCATATGTGCCTGTGTGCAGGCAGACACAAAGGTTATCCTCACCAAGGTAGACTACAGTGGGGAAAAGATAAAGCGGTTGAAGAGAGGCTGCTGACAGCAAGGAAAAAAGCTTTTACTGCCCTTGACGTGTCAAACCAGCCAGGCCGGACAGTATGACTGTTTTTGCCTCAAGCCTGCCTTATTGTTTTTACTGTCTGGAGTGTGCTATCAAGAATCCTAGAATTTAGTCTTTAAATAGAATATTTGATGAAAAGCAGGTGGATTTTACATGTCTGGTCTAGTAAATAAATACAGCCTAAAGCTAGCCTTCTGGTATTCATTGTAAACCCCGCTGCCATTTTATGTCTCTTTATCTGGACAGGAAGATAAAGCTGCGTTATGCAGATAATGTTAAGAAACAACAGAGTCCTTTTCAGGCTTACACTGAGCACTTATAAAGCCATCCGCCATTATAAAAGCATCCTGGGTGGCACTACTGGAGTAACTGGCACTCCAGATCAGAACCGCAGTACAAGATAGGTGCTGCCTATCTTTAAATTTGTAAATAGGCTTTCCTACAGATGATCTGTGGATCCTTCCTCTCCCTGTTTATCCTAGTAAATAATCCAAAGAGATAGTCTTCAGGACTTTGGTTTCAGTGATACAGAGACAGAAACATTTTCTTCAGAAACAAATGTGAAACTGGTGACCTTTATGTTGAATTGGTGAGATTCTTGATCCCCAAATTGACCATTTGTCTTCTTGCCCAGCTAGTATTACACACATACTTCATTTCATCTTGTTTCTGAGCTAACATGATGTAAACATCATAAGTTAGGATTTTGCTAGGAGAACATGCCAGATTTTTCAAGTTAACTTGGATTAAGATATGGGCATTGAATATCAGCCTGCCACTTATTTTGTTGTTCATTGTGTATTTTATTCTGGTTGCACGTTTCGTGAGCTGAATGGTTTTAGCTTGGTCAGTGTTTAACAAAAAGAAACGTCAAGGATATAAATATATAAATATGAATGTCAAGGTCAATATAAACATCAAGGAAAATATTACAGTCAAAATTATAGCACCACACTAGAGAATGATGCATTACTGTGTTTTTAATCACTCCTAATTTCTTAGCAGAATTAAGACATTTATTTATTTCACAGCTAGTATCAGAAAAATAGACACTTTCCTTCTTCAGTTTTGGCAGTACTTGTTGTGCCTGTTGTTGGAGCCAGGTGACCCACATGCTGAGACATTTAGAGGTTCTATGTGTGTAGAAAACAATTCCTACAAGAAGTTCAGCTACGTAGCGTATCTTTTTTTTCTGTTTCATTTCATGCACAAGAGATTTGGAATCCTGTATGACCTCTGTTGATAATGTGTGACTAGTTCTAATCAAGGTACAGGAATTTGCTCCTAACTGTAATTTCAAATTCATTCTTCTATCTTCTATATTTTTGAAGTTCCAGTTCTTGAAATCAGCTACATAACATTGTCACCTTCCATGTTAAAATAAATAGAAATGGGTTTCTCTCGTGGCTGAAGAGGAAGCTAAAAGCTCTCCCTAGTCTATGATATGAATTTGCAGAGAATACAGCAGAGAAAAAGTCAGTCAGTTATACAGATTTTTAAGATGACACATTTAAAGTAAGTTTAATCTATTTTAAGATATGATTTCTGAACTCTTCTCATAGAAGCATAGAATTCTTTGGGTTGGAAGAGACCTTAAAACCACCTAGTTCCAACCCCCCTCTCACAGGCAGGGAACCTTCTACTAGACCAGGTTGCTCAGAGCTGCGTCCAACTTGGCCTTCTCATTTCTCAGTATCATAGTTTGCATCTGCTACTTAAGGTATGTATCACTGTTAAGTCTAGATTGCTGTCTATACAGATCTTTACAGACTTAGTACTCACTGAAATCAGAGGAAGACATTAGTCATTATGACAGTTAGGATTAGACTGTTAAAAAAAAAAAGAAAAAGCATGTTATTATTGTAAATTATATTGAAGTGACATAGTCTCAACAGTTAGCCAGCTTGACTTTACATCATGCTATGGTGTTGGAATTCTGAAATTTAACGTAACTTTCACAGTTGGAATTTAGGAATATCACCATAATAATCACCTAGTTTGTAGGTTGCCTGTGTAACAACTCTTCCACTTATGTCTTCTGAAATTTTCCCAACCTAATTTCAGCTTACTTGTATTCACAGGAGCACAGACATTCCTGTATTTTGTATATACTGATCCAGTTAGTTATTTGAAAGTGTTTCTAAGTATTCTGTGTCCAATGACAAGAGTAAGGATGACATACCAGAAATGACCTAGGTAACATAGATAAATGGGACTCGTAAAGAAAGAGGCATATATTGCCCATATCACAGGGAGCTAGACAAGTAAGTGGAGCTTGGAACTTCATCCTTGTATACAGGATAATGGAGAGATCACCTTGCATAACCTCAGAAAGCAGATATAATTACTTCTGTAGCAACAGTGAATCATTCAGGCTGGAAAGGACATAGGGACGGACATCTCTGATCCAATCTCTTGCTTGAAGGAGGGTTGGACGTGAGATCAGGCCAGATCATCTTGAGAATCTCCAAGGGTGGAGACTGCACAACCTCTCTCTACAACCTGCTCTGCCTTCTTGGCTGTCTTCAGGGGGAAAAAAGTTGTTCCTAACATCCATCAGGAATTTCTTGTTTCAACTGATGTCCCTTGCCTCTTGTCCTCTGCCGTGGACTGCTGTGATAAGCCCAGTTCCATCTTTTCCACCCTCTCCCTATGGGGTACTGGAGGATGCAATTAACAGCCCTTGAAGCTATTTGCTCCTGGCTGAAAAAGCCTCAGACCTGCAGCTGCTGCTTGCAGGTGGTCACCAACCACCTCCGTGCCCCTCTCTGAACTTTGTTGTCAGTGCCTTGTATAAATGTCCCACAATTGAAAACAGTATTTCTGATAAGGTCTAATGAGTGTCAAGCAGAGAGTGATAAACTCTGCCTTTGATTTTCTGCCTGTGCTGCCTGCTGTTTAGGCAGCCTGGATACTGCTGGTCTTTGCTACAAGAATGCAGCAGGCTTATGCTCTGTTTGCTGCCCACCAAGCCAAGGTTTAAGGAATAGATCATTTGTACTTGCATAGAGCTAGAATGCCCCCAGGTTGCCACATGTTGGAAGATCTTGGTGTCCCTGACAGGCTTCCTTTGGAGAAGGATTGCGTTGGAAACACAGCTGGGTGAGGATGCTTCTGGGAAAAGAGAGGAGGAGCTCTCAGCAAGTCGTGAACATTTGAGAAACAGACTGTCACAAAAGTGAAGAGAACTAGTTCCTGAACAGTGTGGCAAATACATGAACCTGCCTGCTGCTATATCACAGTAATTTCCAGCTAGGATTTGCACGGTCTAGAAGAAGGTTGCGATGCCTGTATTTATGCTAGCTAATTTGTGTTGCTTCCTTTTCCTAATATATAAGTGGTTGTTTTTGAAGTGCAACCAACAAGGAATATTTCAAAGCCACTTTCTCACTAGGGCCTGGCACTTGGTTTGGACTTCTGACCTTTACTGCAGTTCAAACATTATATAATATTTAATTATTTATAGTAAGGATTGATCTTCTTCCATATTTTTTCCCTGTGATAAATAGCATTTCATTTTGTAATGACAGCCCACAGTGTTGTGCTCTCATGCTTGTCCTGCTGTGTGGCACCTGGCATTGGCACCTGTAAAACTTGCTAGCTTAGCTTTAGATTCTGGTGCTACCCTTTTGATTTCAGTGGACTGTACTCCCCAGGAAAAGTTAAACACAAGTGAATTGTATACAGCATCCAGGTCTTGTCTGGTCAAGTACCTGTATGTGTATCTTCATATATCTATCTGTAGCTGGAAGGGATTGTGACAGTCTTATAGTGGTACATCACTTCCTTCAGTAGCATGTTACTCTCATATGTCTAATTAGTGCTGAGCAAATTATTTGGAAAAAAAAAGTTATCACACAAATTTACCTGCTTTATCTGCTCTGGGACCATCTTAAACCAGACTCTGATTTTTCTCCTATTTATTAGTTATTCTGCAGTCATCCACACTTTTTCCACACTGTTAAATGTGAATAGATCACTGAATTTTTGTAATGGATACATGCTGTTAAGACAGATTTTCATGGATCGCTTCTACAGGACTTGATATATCTTTCACCTCATTTCAGCACTATGAAACATTTTACAATAATGCGAGATCTCTCATTGTGAGATCTCTGCGGCAAAAGCAGACACATGGCATCAGTGAAAGTGTGTTTCTGTGCTGGCCTTACGTGCAAGACATTTCCCAGTGTGTCCACTTGCAGTGCACTCGTACCGTGAGGGAGTCCCGGAGGAAGGGCCTTGTCCCTCCTGTGCCCGGCTGCGGTCGGTCCTGCACCGCGACCCGCCTGTTTACAGGTTTCCCTTCAAATATGAGCACAAATTGAGGTCGGCAAACTGGCCTGGAAAAGCCAAGAAGCTGGATTGCTTTTCTGGCACTTAACCCGCCGATCGACAGAGTGCGGCGCCACCGCAGAAGCCCAGGGGTCGCCGTCGGGGCCGCCCGGTGGCGCTAAGCCTCACACGGACCCGCTCGTCCTGACCCGCCCGGGACTCCGCGGGTCCCGATTCCGCCTCCCGCAGCCGCCTCCCTGCCCCACCTCGCCCCACGCCGCCGGGTCCCTGCCAGGGGCGATGCCGGTGCCCGTGCCCGTGCCC